>NC_069498.1:13682502-13725002 GCF_026875155.1 Cherax quadricarinatus
TGGTTACCTGATAAAGTGGCCACTGACGTACTCCCTAATTGACTCACCTAAGTGGTTGAAAGGGGCCCAAAGATCGCTCCTGGCCCCCCCTCTTCACTGAACCACTAGGTCCCTCTCCCCTGCTCCTGAGCTTTATCTACCTCGTCTTAAAGCATGTATGGTTCCTGCCTCCCTACTCACTCGCCAAACTGTTCCACTTTCTGACGCTCTATACTGAAAAAATATTTCCAAACACCCCTTTGCTCATCTGAGTCTTCAATTTCCCAAGAGTGCCCTTTGTTTTGGTCCCTATCTAAACATCTTGTCTCTGTCCCCTTTGTCTTTTCCAGCAGCATTTCTATGTTTTTATCATGTCCCCCTAACTCTCCTGTCCCCAGTTTCGTCAGGCCAAATTCCTAACCTTTTTTCGTAGACATTCCCCCCTGATCTCGGAACTAACCTTGTCGAAAAAACCTTTGCCCTTTCTCTAATTTTTTAAACGGCTTGCCCCGGTGCGGGTTCCCCAAATGGTGCTGCAAACTCCAGTATGGGCCTGAGTACAGGTGTACAGGTTTAAAAATTTCCTTACTAAAATTTTTGGGAACTTAACTCGGTTTGCCGGGCGTCCATATGCTCACATTTTATCGGTTTATGTTGTTTCCCGGGAGACGGTTTTCGGGTTTTTAATACTCCCCCAAGATCTTTCCCTTTGAGCGGGGTTTTTGCAGTCTTTGGCCACCTAGCCAAACTCTTTTTCGTCTTCTTTGCCCTTCTCCGATCTTCACGATTTGCATTTGCCAGGTTGAATTCGAAAGCCATGCGTACCCGTGCCCCGCCTTCCAGGTCTCTTTTAAGTCGCCTGATCCTCATATGTTTTAAAATTTCTCCTATTAAAGTTTTAAGCCAAATAACTAGCCGCGACTGCTGGGAAAAAAACCCTTTGATATTTTTGTACGTTTTCCGGAAGTCAGCTAAAATTCCAAGACTTTTTAGTCCCCAGAACCCATCATCTTCAACATCGGGTCCCGTCCCACGGGACGTTACCAGGGATCGGGAACACATACGTGCCTCGAAAATTGAACTAATTTAATTCCCTCTATTTGGAAAACCAGTTTCACAAAAGTACGCATATTTAAAGCATCCACGAACGAGTGGTTTTTTGCAGTCTTTTATTCAGAATTAATAGGAATTTTTATATTAAAAAAGTTTGATAGGTAGAACCGTTTTCTGTTTGTCTGTTTATGGGATGGACTCCCACTCTTTTTGGGGTGTGTGGTGTGTGGGTTGGCCGGGGCGCGCGGGGTTTTGCTTGTAGCACCTAATTTTATTTGGGGGGGGTAACAGCTCCTGGCCCCCCTCTTTACTGGTCGCTATTTGTCCTTCTTTTCCCGCACCATGACTTTTTTCATACTTCTTTAAAACTATGTATTATCCTGCCTCCACTACTTCACCTAAGGGTTTTTTCCACTTCCTGGCAACTCATTGAAAAAGTACTTCCCAAATCCTGTAATTCATTGATTCTTTTAACTTCCAGTTATCCCATGTAAACCCTGACAATCTCGGAAACAATCCTGGTATTACAACATCTACCTGTAGATGACGTGTGTTTTATTTTCCTATTAAGCATATTCATGTAAATTATTTGATTGATATTATTTTTCAAATTGTATAACCTTGTATTGTCATCGATGATCGCGACAATGTGTACAGTGGTGAGGAATGTTTTTGTGTCAGTGAAGAGTTTAAATGTGCCGGAGTTTTTTTGTGATCACCGTTGCTTTTATATGGTATTGGAAGATGCGATACTGTGCTCTTTTATTAATATCAATTGTCATGTTAGATAACGATTGCTTTTTTTTCACTATTGTTGAGTTGTTAGGTCATTCAATGTAATATGTCATCAGGTGTAAATTATGTTGGTTAATTAGTTTATAAGTTAAATGAACAACGGTGAGATGATGTGCATTATTGTGAACTGGTAAATGGGGGGGGGTAGTAAACTGCTTAAATTTTACTGAATGTAATTATTCAGTGTGGTATATGTTTTAGCAGATGGGAAAGGGTAGGAAGGATTGTCTTTAGTTTGTATTACTTGCACAGTTTTTATTTTGTTTTAATGGAATTATATATAATGCATTAGTCATCTAGCAGTTGCGTGAAAGATTTGGCAGATTACTGGCACATTGCAATTTTTTTTATTTAGTTTTAGTTTTGGATTGATGGCACGTCTAATATTAATAATTTGTATGAGCATAAGATATTGAGGAACGAACTGACAGGTGGATGAGGATTGTTTTGTGGTTCAGGGCGAAGTATAACTTGCAGTTTGTTTAGGCAAGGAAGATTTATATTGTCGGTGTAGCAGCTGATACTGTTTTCTGTTATTTATTTAATGTTATTGTATGTTTTAAATAATAAATTTAATAAAAATAATATATAGATATCCCTTCTCCGAGGCTAAGTGGGTCCCACAATTTACACCAGAGGTGGATCCCATCCCCTGTGATTTCCATGTATAGGGAAAGGAGGAATAACATCATTGTAGATGAGGAAGAGCCAGTTGTGATGTGGGGGAAGTTCGTGAGGCAGTAGGTAAAATAAAAGGGGTAAGGCAGCCGTGATTGATGGGATAAAGATAGAAATTTCAAAGGCAGGTGGGGATAAGTTTTGGATGTTTGGTGCAATTATTTATAAATGATGGAAGAGGGTAAGGTACCTAGGATTGGCAGAGAGCATGCTATATTCTTTGTATAAAGGCAAAGGTGATTAAAAGAGAGTGCAAAAATATAGGGGGATAAGTCTGTTGAGTGTACCTGGTAAAGTGTATGGTAAGTTTATAATGAAAGAATTAAGAGTAAGACGAAATAGGATAGCAGATGAACAAGGAGGCGGTAGGAGGGTAGGGGTTGTGGACCAGGTGTTTACATGAAACAAATTAGTGAACAGTATTTAGATAAAGGCAAAAGAGTCTTTGGTGGCATTTATGATTTGGATAAGGCGTTTGACAGGGTGGAGAGGGGCAATGGTGGCATGAGTTTCAAGTGTATGGTGTGGAGGTAGGTTACTGAAAGCAGTGAAAGAGTTTTTACGAGGATAGTGAGGCTCTAGGTATTGGGTCCATTATGGTAGACTAGTTCAGAAATGCAGCCTTACAAAGATATGCAGATCTAATATCGTCAGAACCGTAACTTGACGCGAAATCATGGGGGTAAACACTAAGAATTTGTCCAGGAAACATCACCGATTCTGCGTTTTGGAAGTCGTCCTCGCTGAGGACTAACTTCAGCTAGGGGAACTCTTCATGGGTCCGTATCGTAAGGTACGTCCCATTGCATGGATACCTTGTTGAATTTCCTGGTCTTGCACTCCCGTCCAAATCAAGAAAAGCGATGAATTTCCATTTTAATTCTGTCCGATGAGAGATGGATGGATTTTCTTTAACATGAAATCGCACTGATTCAAAGGCAGCGGAAGCAAATTTGCAAAAACAGCTCTGTTTTCCATCCTCTATTCAACGTTTTCCAGGTGTCCCCTGCTTTGGGGCCAAGATCGCATAACACCACAAACGAGAACAGCTGCAAGCCTTAGTTCTGGAACTTTTTATGGAGATTTGCTTCTTTCTGTTGCAACTCTAGAAATACTCCTTCCGCATGAAAAATCCCGCCCGGTAATGTGTCCACTCGAAAACCTCATACATTCGTGCGATGCTATTAATGACGTATCTGTGAGGGGCAAATCCAATGTCCCTTAACGGCTGTTTCGAACTGGAGACTGTTCCAAGTGTGTGCCAGCTGCAAACACCCTCATTTCGGCTAGAAGAATCATGGATCCAATCTTTCTCGATGAATTATTTTTTCACCTTAGTCATTAACCGAATCGCAAAGTAACATTGCCAGAGCTCAGCTAGTACAAACGTTACCAGCGATCTACAATTGTTAATCATCAAAGACGTTCATACCACTTCAAAGAAATTTGTTGTGCTGGTAAAGTTTCCAGAAGGACACAATAAACACTTCCGCTCCACGTTGTGGCCTGAATACTGTGTGTGTAAAAATGGTATTGTCAGTTGCCCAACAGATCTGCTGCATAAACAAGACAAATGTGCAACCGTGGTGTCGATACTCAGATACTGTCGCCCTACGCATTGACCCATCAGTTTCAATACACAATTGCATATATGAAAACAGCAGGAGTGGTAACGTGAAGATGTATGATCATCGTCACCTAGAAAGAGAAGTTTTGATGTAGTTAGTGTATCCTGTGTATTTATCTTCATTGTCTTGAACTATAGAAAGTGACCACCTCAAACTTTCCTTCAAGGTAGATGGACTGATCACAACAGTAAATCTCCACTTCGTCTTCTTCTAGATTTCGCAGTCTCTGAGTTCGACGATGAAGCCAACTGTTATGCTGAGAGATAATGAATTACATGATACATCACCAAAGTTAGTATTGTTACAATACAAAGATTACTCATAATCCAAACTATTTATGAATCAAACCTGTCTGTAGTTTTAACTACTCTTCTGGAATGCCTGAGATATGGAATGTTGCACTGTCCTGAGGTGCAACTTCTCCTCTCACCTTGCTGTGTTCATTATCAAACCTCCTGAGTGTCATCCTGCATACTAAACCTGATCCTCAAGTTTATTACCAATAAACTTGGGCAGTTCCTCTGACCATAATGGTCCCACTGTTCCTATAACTGACAGTAAATTACCAACCCCGCTTCTTACAGTTTCTGGTATGTATAATTAGTGCTTGCTCTTCACATCACTCCCTAAACCTTGGCAGTAGTTGTTTCAGAGTATTTTCCATATTAAAATTCCAAAACTCTAACTTGCACCTTAATCCAAACCCCTAATACCTCCACAATCTCTATTTCCCAGGTCACCTTTCCCAAAATTCCTGACAGACACAGCAGCATCAACTTTAAATTGTTTGTCCATTCCCTAAATCACCAGCAGGGGGCATGGTTAATTAACCAATGATTTTTCTTCTTTTGACATAGACGTTTTGACAGCCGCTACACTGGATCTTTAAAATTTCTATTAAACCTTCATTTCTGCTGTGTCTTTTAGTGGGTGAAATGAACCGTTTTTCCCTCTGGTTATGTAAGAACCTACGTAGTCTGGGATTGAGATATCCCTTTGTAAACTTGTGTAATCCCTTCCCTTCACTGTCCGTACTGCCTCTCTGACAGACAGTTGAAGAAGGGATGGTACGAGGCTCGAGTATATGTTCTATACGATATTCCTAACAAAAAACATTCCAGTTCTTGGATACAAAATATACAGCTTTATCTGACACAACGATGTCTGGTAACCCAAAATTACAAAAGGATTGCCTCAACAGTTCAGTAGTAACTGGACAGACCTGTACTAGTGACGTTTACATCTAAGAAGTATGAAAAAGCAATCCACAATTACCAAAAATATAATCCTCCTCCACTGGGCCTGCATAATCCGAGTGAATTCTAGACCATAGTGTTTTCCCTGTGATCGGCCACGATAGTACAGATGACATAACCTAAAATTTTATACGAAAGAAAAACAAATAGAACAATTCTTATCACTTCTGCAATATCGTTATCAATCTTTGCCACCAGACCCACTTCCTAGCTTCTGTTTAATGCATTGATACCATATGGCCATGTATGGCTCTAATATCTTACACTTAATTTTACTGACTCCTACACTCTAGTCCTGCACATAATACATCTTCATGAATAGTCAGATCTAAGTTTCTGAAGTATAGTCCAGATAAAGACACCTGTTCTTAATCACATCCATATTTAACATTATGGATTACTTGGGATTACAACATCATCTTTTCCCACTAAGTTCTTCAAGTCTTCAAATGACACATTTTGGGAAAGTCTAAAGACTCTGCTAGTCTTACACAGGTGTACCTGACTCTAAACTGTGATCTTCAAACGGTAATCTGGTTAATGTATCTGCAGTAACATTTTCCATGGCAGCTTTGAATAAAATTTCATAATTATATTGAGCTAACAACAGAGCCCAACGCTGAATTCTGGCATTTGCATTTATTGGAACCTGTTTCCCTATTCCAAACAAAACCAGCAATGGCTTATGATCTGTAATGGCCACAAACTTTCTCCCTAGCAAGAAATATCTGAATTTCTTAACAAACACTAAAGCCAAACCTTCTTTATCAAGCTGAGAATAATTCCGTTCTGCTGGAGAAACTTTCTTACTAGCAAAATATACAGGTTGTGTGCCACCTTCATCACACACAGTAGTGTTGTGTGCCACCTTCATCACACACAGTGGTGTGTGCCACCTTCATCACACACAGTAGTGTTGTGTAGCCACCATTCTTCAACACACACTAGTGTTTGTTGTTGCCACCTTCATCACACACAGTAGTGTTGTGTGCCACCTTCATCACACACAGTAGTGTTGTGTGCCACCTTCATCACACAGGAGTGTTGTGTGCCACCTTCATCACACAGGAGTGTTGTGTGCCACCTTCATCACACACAGTAGTGTTGTGTGCCACCTCCATCACACAGGAGTGTTGTGTGCCACCTTCATCACACACAGTGTTGTGTGCCACCTTCATCACACACAGTAGTGTTGTGTGCCACCTTCATCACACACAGCAGTGTTGTGTGCCACCTTCATCACACACAGCAGTGTTGTGTGCCACCTTCATCACTCAGTGTTGTGTGCCAACCTTATCACACACAGCAGTGTTTGTGTGCACCTTCCATCAACACACAGTAGTGTTGTGTGCCCCCTTCATCAACACATTGTGTGTGCCACCTTCACATCACACACAGCATGTTGTGTGGCCACCTTCATCACACACAGCATGTTGTGTGCCACCTTCATTACACACAGCAGTGTTGTGTGCACCTTCATTCACACAGTGGTTTGTGTGCCACCTTCATCACACACAGAGCAGTGTGTGTGCCCCTTCATCACACACAGTAAGTGTTGTGTGCCACCTCATCAGCACACAGCAGGTGTGTGCCACCTTCATCACACACAGTAGTGTTTGTGTGCCACTATTCATCAGTCACACTATGTTGTGTGCCCACCTTCAATCACACAACAGTAGTGTTGGTGTGCCAACCTTCACACACACAGTAAGTGTTGTGTGCCACCTTCATCCACACAGGAGTGTTGTGTGCCACACCTTCATCAATGGGGGGATATAACACACAGCAGTGTTGTGTGCCACCTCAACACACACGTAGTGTTTGTGTGCCACCGTCATCACACTCAGTAGTGTTGTGTGCCCCGTTCGTCACAGCACGAGTAGTGTTGTGTGCCACCTTCCATCACACACAGTAAGTGTTTGAGTGCCACCTTCATAACACACAGTAGTTGTTGTGTGCCACCATTCATCAAACACTGAGTGTTGTGTGCCACTTCATCAAACACAGTAGTGTTGTGGTGCCACCTTCATCACACAGGAGTGTTGTGTGCCACCTTCATCTCACATATAGTGTTGTGTGCAACCTTCATCCACACTCGTATGTTGTGTGCCACCTCATCACAACACTCAGTATGTTGTGTCCACTTCATCAACACAGTAGTGTTTGTGCCACCTTCATCACAACACAGCTGTGTTGTGTGCCACCTTCATCACACACAGGAGTGTTGTGTGCCACCTTCCATCACACTCTGTAGTGTGTGTGCCACCTTCCATCACCACACATAGTGGTGTGTGCCACCTCATCACACATCAGAAGTGTTGTGTGCCACCTTTTCATCACACACAGTAGTGTTGTGTGCCTCCTTCAATCACACACAGTAGTGTTGTGTGCCACATTCCTCACACCAGTAGTGTTGTGTGCCACACCTTCATCACACACGAGGAGTGTTGGTGCCACCATTCACACTACACAGTATGTTGTGTGCCACCTTCATCTACACAGCAGTGTTGGTGCCACCTTCATCAACACACTGTAGTGTTTGTGCACCTTCATCACAACATCAGTAGTTTGTGTGGCCACCTTACATCCACACAGGAGTGGTTGTGTGCCACCTTCATTCATACACAGAGTGTTGGTGCCACTTCATCACACAGTAGTGTTTTGCCCAACTTCATCACACACAGTATGTGTGTGCCTCCTTCATCACACACTGGAGTGTTTGTGTGCCACCTTCATTCACTCAGTAGTGTTGTGTGCCCTCCGTCATCACACACATAGTGTTTTGTGGCCAACTTCATCACACACAGTAGTGTTGAGTCCCACCTCATCAACACAGTAGTGTGGTGGTGCCACCTTCATCAAACACAGTCGTGTTGTGTGCCAACTTCATCAAACAGGAGTGTTGTGTGCCCTCCTTCATCACACATTAGGTTGTGTGCCTCCTTCATCACACAATAGTGTTGTGTGCCACCGGCAGACACACACTGTATTGTGTGTGTGCCCACCTTCATCACACACACAGTAGTGTGTGTACCACCTTCATCACACACAGTAGTGTTGTTGCCACCTTCATCACACACAAGCAGGGGTTGTGTGCCACCTTCATCACACACAGGAGTTTTTGTGTGCCACCTTCATCAACACCACAGTAGTGTTGTGTGCCACCTTCTCTCACAGGAGTGTTGTGTGCCACCTGCATCACACACAATTAGTGTTGTGTGCCACCTTCATCACACACAGTATTGTTGTGTGCCTCCTTCATTCACACACAGTAGGTGTTTGTTGTGCCACCTTCCTCACACACATAGTGTTTTTGCCAGCTCATCACACACGGAGAGTTGTGTGCCACCTTTCAGCACACACAGTAGGTTGTTGCCACTTCATCACACAGGAGTGGTGGTGCCACTTCAATCACACACAGTAGTGTTGTTGCCATCCTTCATCCACACAGTAGTGTTTTTGGTGCCACCTTCCATCAAACAGAGTGTTGTGTGGCCTCCGTCATCATACACTAGCAGTGTTGTGTGCCTCTTCCATCACAACACAGCAGTGTTGTGTGCCTCCATCACACAGAGTGTTGTTGCCACCTTATCACACAGTAGTGTTTGTGTGCCACCTTCATCACACAGTGTTTGTGTGCCCCTCATCACACAGTGTTGTGTGCCACCTTCATCACACAGTAGTGTTGTGTGCCACTTCATCACACCAGCAAGTGTGTGTGCCCCTTCAAGCACATCAGCAGTGTTGTGTCCACCTCATCACACACAGTGTTGTGTGCCCACCTGTCATCACACACAGTGTTGTGTGCCACCTTCATCACACACAGTATTGTTGCCACCTTCATCACACTCAGGGTTGTGTGGCCACCTTCATCACATCTGGAGTGTTGTTGCCACCTTCATCACACACATGGTTGGTGTGCCACCTTCATCACACACAGTGTTGTTGCCACCTTCACAACACACAGTATGGTGCCACCTTCATCCACACTACAGGTTTGGGTGCCACCTTCTTCACACACAGTATTGTGTGCCTCCTTCATCACACACAGTTTGTGTGCCACCTTTCATCACTCAGGATGTTGTGTGCCACCTTCATCACACACAGTGTTGTGTGCCACCTTCAGCACAACACAGTATTGTGTGCCACCTCATCACACAACAGTGTTTGTGTGCCCACCTTCATCACACAGGAGTGTTGTGTGCCACCTCATCACACACAGTGTGGTGTGCCCTTCATCACACACAGCATGTTTTGTGCCCACCTTCATCATACAAACAGATGTTTGTTGCCACCTTCATCACAACACAGTAGTGTTGTGTGCCACCTTCATCACTCTCTGATATTTGTTTAATCAAAATACATTTCTCATATCCGTTTGTTTTCTATATCATATCTTTTTTCTCATAAGAATATTAGATCTGGTTGTATGAAAAGAGTTACTTTTACTGACCAAGTTTTTTTCATAAACTAACTGCACATGAGCAGATGTGTGGTATTATTATGTAGCAACTTTGTTAATATATTTTCAGCTGACTCTTGAGCACCGAGATTTACCACCTGGAATCTTGAAATAGTCTCCGAACAGTTGAACTTGGATACCATCAAACAGTTTACCTAACGCCGAGGGACAGCCGGCGTTAGGTAAACTTAACCCCATCTCTCCCTCATGTCTCGCATCATCATTCTCACTCACCAGTGTTTGTGATGAATTTAGATGAAGTAAGCTTTCATTGTACATCACTTAGAGAAAACTCATGCCTGGCTTAAAACCCAGCATCATCTTTGACATAAAAGGTTGAGGTAAACAAACCATACCACGGGGGGAGTTTGAACTCGTGGCGCGTGAGTCGTAAAACTCCAGGCCAGCGAGTAAGCCACTGGACCAGCTGGCTACAAAAGGATTCATCCAACTAGGTATATTTATACACCATAGAGAGGTTAGCACAGGCACCACTGTGACCACAAATGCAAGTTTTCACAGATGAATCTCCCGCCAGCGTGGTCACACTGGTGCCTCTGCTAACCTCTCTATGTCAAGCATTGTAACTTGACAGCGAATTAGCAGTGAGAGAAGCATTCTGAAAATGCGTGTATGTATTAAATAATACTCTAATATTAATAAAAAACACTGAATAAACAAAAATTTCAAGTACTTCGTAATTAGAAAAAAAATAAGGCATAAGGAGAATGTTTCAAGAAAACTGAAAGCGTCATCATTAAAACCATTAGTAAAGAAAGACTTTACTTCAAGACTTAGTATCCAAGGATGAAAGTGTCGCTGTACTTGTTCAATAAAGTTTACTAACAGACTGAGGTGAAAAATAATGCTGTCATGGAAAGATTTAATTTGTTTTGAGGAGATAAGAGAGATGCTGAGCGTCCAGATCTTGAAGAAGTGAGGCGATTCTTAGAGCAATACCAGGTTTCTGAGTTTCTACACAAAATATTATAAAGGAAATAAGAAGATATATTATGAGGTAATTCACAAGATGAACAAATTCTAATCGAACAGAGATTAGAGATAATTACTAGAATCAGCTGCGGTTTAGTTTTGTCAACTACTGAGGAGCAGTTGTGAGTACAACTAGCAGTTGTTACATACCATGGAACAGTTCTAGACAAAGTTGTGTGTACAACTGAGCAGTTTTTGTTACATACCATGTAACATTGTTCTGACACAGTTGTTGTACAACTGAGCAGCTGTTACATATAACATTGTTCTGAGTCGCAGTTGTGTGTACTACTGGCAAGGCTGGTACATACCATGTAAAAATTGTCTGAGACGCCAGTTGTGTTGTACAACTGACAGTTGTTATCTTACCATGTAACATTGTTCTTGAGACACAGTGTTGTGTACAACTGAGCAGCTGTTACATACCAGGTAACTTTGTTCGGAACAGTTGTGTGGACAACTGAGCAGCTGTTACATCCATGTTACCGTGTTCTGAGACACAGGGTGTGACAACTGAGCAGCTGTTACTTAGCCATGTAACATTGTTCTGAGACACAGTTTGTTGTCATCGGACAGCTGTTACCATTACCATGTAACATTGTTCTTAGACGCAGCTGTGTGTACAACTGAGCTGCTGTTACATACCATGTAACATTGTTCTGAGACGCAGCTGTGTGTACAACGTGCACGGTTTTCATACCTTGTAACATTGTCTGAGAAACATTGTGTGTACAACTGAGTCACTGTTACATACATGTAACATTGTTCCTTAGACGCAGCTGTGGTAACATCTGAGCAGTTTGTTTACTACCATGTAACATTGTTCTGAGACGCAGTTTGTGTGAACAACGAGCTCTGTTAAGACCATGTAACATTGTTCTGAGACGCAGTTGTGTGTACAACTGAGCAGTTGTTACATACCATGTAACATTGTTCTGAGACGCAGTTGTGTGTACAACTGAGCAGTTGTTACATACCATGTAACATTGTTCTGAGACGCAGTTGTGTGTACAACTGAGCAGCTGTTACATACCATGTAACATTGTTCTGAGACACAGTTGTGTGTACAACTGAGCAGTTGTTACATACCATGTAACATTGTTCTGAGACACAGTTGTGTGTACAACTGAGCTGCTGTTACATACCATGTAACATTGTTCTGAGACACAGTTGTGTGTACAACTGAGCTGCTGTTACATACCATGTAACATCGGTTCTGAGACGGCAGCTGTGTGTACACCTACAGCTGTTACAATAACCAGGTAAACATTGTTTCTTGAGACCAGTTTGTGTACAGACTGAGCAGCGTGTTACTTACCTATTAACATTGTTCCTGAGACACAGTTGTGGTACCATGAGCAGCTGGACTTAATACCATGTAACATTGTTCTGAGACCTCAGTTGTGTGTACAACTGACTCTTTACATACATACATGTAACATTGTTCTTAGACGCGCTGTGTGAACAACTGACTGCGGTACATACCAGGTAACAGTGTTTCCGAACGCAGCTGTGTGTACAACTGAGCAGCCTGTTACATACTTGTACATTGGTCTTAGACGCGAGCTGTGTGTACAACTGAGCAGTTGTTACATACCATGTAACATTGTTCTAGACGCAGTTGGGTACAACTGACAGCTGTTTACATACCATGTTTACAGTTGTTCTGAGAACGCAGTTGTGTGTATACAAGCTGAGCAGTTGTACAATACCATGTAACATTGTTCTGAGACGCAGTGTGTGTACAACTGAGGCAGCTGTTACATACCATGGTAACATTGGTTCTGAGACTCAGTTGTGTGTACAACTGAGCAGCTGTTGTACCACCCATGTAACATTGTTCTGAGACGCAGTTGTGTGTTCAACACAATGCGTAACACTATAATACCGGACTATAGAACAGTAGTGGGTGCAACCTCAAAACTGACAGAAACAAAATGTAATGACAAACAGAAAAAGGCACATATACCGTGAGAACGATATACTAAAACCCCACATAATGAGCCCTACAGGTGTCAGTTTTAAGACGTTACTGAGAGGCAGTAATGTAAATGATTCAGCACCAGCAGTTAGTGTAACATGTTCTAAAAGTTATGATTTGGTTGAACCTTAGCTGCGTTTGCTTCCAGGTAATATTGACTGAGACGAAGTAGTGTGGCTCAACTGAGCATCTGTCGCTTGTACTTGACCTCTTCGCTCTCGGGCGAGAGGTTGTGCTGCCACCTTAGCTCCTCATTCGTCACCACCTTTGGTGAACCGGACGTTGGCTGTTTGTGCTTCTGTCTGTGGGAGGCACTGCGAAGATTTTTTACAAGATGGCACAGCGGTCAGCGAACGAGCATCACTGTTAATATAGAGTGCATCTTCTGCTTTCGTGCATCACAACGACCGATCTGATGGAACTGCCTTAAACGGTGCTGCGAGGATATTTGTGAATTCGGAATGCTGCGACGTAGACAAGAGGATGGACAATACCCCGGATGTGTGTATGCCGGTTAACCCTGTTTGGAAGTGCGAATGAGGGACAGATCTAAGTATCAATACATGTATAAAATTACGAAATGTCCCCTTTGAGGTGATAAGATGACATCAAAGCGACTTCGAGGATATGGAGCATACCCAAGCAACGATTGAAGATGGTCAGATGGTATGAATCGGACGTGTGAGGGAATCTTTTTACCTCAAAATATCCTTGCTAATACCAATTATCGTCATAGTGGCCTGTGAGTGATTTTAAAACGCGGGAATATGTCACATATGCAGGGCAAAAAGGAGAACCTGTCGATTGCGTGGTGCGTTGGACACATGGCTGCGCAGTGTCCACGCCATCGTCAACTGGGCACAGGAGAAGGTAAAGGAGTGGAATAGGAGAGAGAGGTGACGTCCCGGGCTACAGGGGAGCATCTTCGGGCTATAGGAAGTGGAATGAGATTGTGATGACAATCCGTGCAAATGTACATTACCGAGGTCACTCAGGTTATTGAGAACATTCGTATGAGATGAGGTGGGAGAAGTGGATTTGAGTAGTGAAGTTTTGACTGCCACAACACTGTTATCACAGCAATTTCTGGATCAGAATAGGGAAGAAACACGTGTAACAGAATCGTGGGATACATAATGGATAAGGGAGGAGTTCTTGAGGGGGCCGTAATGTGGTGAGGGAATGGGCACCCACAGGGGATTTGTGAAGCGGTGGTTTAGGTACACATGGTTACAGTAAATTTAGTGATGATCACTGTTGCGGCTTCACGCAAGGAGAGCGGTAGCCTCAGACAGTGATGATCTCCTTACACCTGCACAAAGATTGGGTAAAAACACTTAGTGGATGTGCCTAGGAAAGTCCGTGGGAGGGGGGAAGGGAAGGGAAAAGAAAGAACTAGGAAAGGACAGTGAAGTATAATTGTCAAAAAGTAAGGAAAAGCCATTGGACAGCAGTCGACTGGCAAGCCCCCGATAGCATTTTTAAATACGGAACAGTGGAATATAAAATGGCCTAAGGCCGTAGTTTATGGCTGAGTATACAGTAAAACTCATGGAGGTGCTTTTTAATAGCGGAGGCCAGTCCATTCAAATGTTACACGGAAGAAGGGTGGGACGGGAGACTTGTCGGGAGGATGGAGGACATGGGGTGGTTCGTGTAGGTTTTGTAAGTGGATATTTACCTATAGATAGCCATAGGCGCGTTAACAGGTTTTGCGAGGGAAGTTCTCATTTATCAAATGCGGGGGCATGCTGATTATACATTAGTGTGAGGGATTAGTACTGTGTGATGCGTAGAAAGGACCTGAGCCGAGGGAGCTGGTGTGTGTTGAGGTCCTTACGGATGTTTTAGGAGAGTCGCTTTTGATTAGTGAGGGGAAGGGGTGGGTGGTGGAGCATACTTATGTGAGGAGTGGTTATGCGGCACGATAATCGCAATTATGTCTCTCCAGTGTTACAGTACTCACATGGAAGTGTGTAAGTTGTGGTTTACGGATCATAGAGGGAGTTTGTGGAAGCAGATGGGGTGATTTTAACAAAAATGCTTCCTGAGTTATGGAAACTTAATGGTGAGCTTGTTAGGAGGATTTGGAGGGGGAATTAGTTATGCGGATGGTGAAAAATGAGTGAAATAAAGAAAAGCAGGGAGGTGATATATGACGATGGTGGAGAATATGCTAAAGCCGGGAATCTGTAGTTTCTAAGGAGAAAGACGGGATTACAAAGTATGTGGAGTGGCATTAAAGCAGTGTTATGAGTTATCGTTGGTTATATACGGGCCTCGGAGATTTGAAGGATGAAGATCGCAATTGCTGGAGATGCCGAATGCAGGTTTGATGGTGAGCGATTAAAGGTGGTTGGAGAATGGTTTATGGGGTGATATGCCATCCAGCTTGGGCCGTCCTTCGGCGATTAAAGAGATTGGTAAAGGGTAATGAAAGGGTTGAAGTTGGAAGTAGATCAGACGTGAGGTAACTCAGTGGGACAGCGGTTAGTAACCACTGAAGGTAGATGGTTTTTGCTGATAAATATTGAGATATATAGAGAAGGGGTAACAGAATGAGGAGACTTGCATATTTGGAGAAAAGGGAATCCAAGAAACCTGGAATCAGAAGACAGGGTGGAGATAGAGGGGTCCATAATTGAAGATGGAATCCCGAATGATACTTATTTGAGTAACTGGGAGGTCCTGAAAGAATTGTTTGGTGCTGTTTAATGGAATGAAATGAAGGTAAAGGGATGTATGAAATGTCGCAACGAACAGGGGTCGTTGTCATGATTCTGAAGGGTATCATCCTAGATTATAGGGGTTTATCGTTAATGTGCGTGGATTATAAATTCTTTCTAAGGTTTAGGAAATAGGTATGGAAGATTACTGTGAGGTTATAGATAAGGGGACAAAAGGGTGTGCCGGGACAGACAATGATAGTAGCATGGGAGGATAAAGGACTATATAGATGATTCGTAGGATGGCGGTGATGTGTACTTGCTTTGGATTGGAAGGCGCTTATGATTGTGTAGAGAGGAGACGTTTATGGATCAATTATGAGGCACATGGATTTTGGCGAGGAAATTGTCCAATAAGGCGGAAACTTTGTACAAAGTGCAGAAATACGAGTGGTAAATAAAATGGAAGTGTGGGGAAAGGTTTTAGTTTTTGGGTATGGGACTGTGACAGAGATGTCCCATGTCCAGATTCTTTTTGCATCTCTGCAAGATCCTCTATATAGCTGATTAATGTCGGGGTGGTTGAGGGGGAGTAAGGCAGCGGGGTGCTAATAAGTATAATTTTGGGTATGTGACGACACGACGGACTAATAATACGGAGAGGAGTATTAAGAATGTAGGTACAATCATTGAGATTTTTAGTGGAGCAATGAATATGTATTTTTAAACGCGTTTAGTCCCTAAAATTTTAGAGGTTGGTTTGTGGGTGGGAGGGACTTGGGGAATAAGTTATGGATGAGCAAGTAGTAAGAGCACATTAACATCTGTGGAGTTTTTATAACAGACGGGGCAGGACAGGAACTAGTGAGGCAAATCTGAAGGGTAGTTGCAAGGAGCTTTGAGGAGGTTGTGGGGAAATACGGTCCGAGCGGACTGAACGATAATCAAGCAGAGGGTCATCCGCTATCACACAATCAATTGTACCTAAAATGTGAATGTAGCAGTGGTATATCCATGATGATGAAAGAAGTGGCAGAAGGTGCAAAAGAAGGTACTGCGTTTTATATGGGGATATGGTTATCATTAGCTGAGCAAAACTGTTTGTGATGACAACTTTGGGAGGGTGGTTTTAAGATTAATTCCTTGAGTAGTATACTGAAGAGCAGGTAGTGAGAAACAGAGTTATATACGATTGTGTGGGCTCGTGGTGTCAGTGAGAGATGTGTTGGAAGACGTGAGCAGTGGTGGGGGGTAGGGAATTGGAGGAGTGTACGATATGTTGGATATTTAATGCGATTAGCATACCAGGAAAAGTGTTGGTGCGAGTTTGGGAAGGTTGGAGGGTTATGAGGTGATGGAGGGGGAGAGTGTCTTTCCGTTATATAATTGGACAGGTATCGGGACGTCCGTAAGTTACATTGTAAAGGCAAGGTGCGGAAACTAGCTGCGGGTCTAACATGGATTTTACCTACTAAAGAACGACTGTATCAGAAATGAGCATTTGCAGTCTACATGTTGTGTTTTGTGTGGGGATGAAACTGCATATCATGTGTGTCCGCTTTTTTGAGAGTATCGCCAGGGTACGTCTATGGTTTCCGTAGTCGTTTGGATATGTTGGTGGCGTAGTCAAAGTACTGTTAGCATTGAGTATGGATTTAGAGGGAGTGTGTGACAGTGTGCAGGAGGGCCATCATTTATTAGTGGTGGATTACTATGTGCTATATTCGTGGGCAATGAGAGGTTTTTAGATTTTCAGTTCCGTAGAGGGATTGAAATTGAGAGCTGCGCGAATTAATAGTGTATGGTTGAGAGGATTGGTCCTGCTGCTATACGAGGGGGGGGGGAGAGTGTATACCTGTCAGCATTTTTGATCGAATATTCTTTTGATAGAACAATGCATTATTGTTGATGTGTGGACCAATCATGGGTGGTCACGGGAAGCCGGGGGGGCTTATCCATTCGGTAGGTATTTTTATATTTATTATGTATGATTACCGAGCTAGTATGAGAATGCTATAAATTTGTAAATATATTTTTTAAAGCATTTCATGTGATATTAATGTGTCAACTTCTTTAAATAAGGATATACTTTATAAAGTGAGTGCGTGTCTGATATTACGTGTAATATTATTCCGTTGACAGTCCTTAACTATTGTGGGTTTTTTGTATTATAGTCTATAAGACTATGTCCTTCAATTTAATTATGTTAGTTTGTACTATTTTTTTTAAGTTGCTGAACAGCTGTCCCAGATTGTTGTGAAATATGATACACTGGGTAAAAAATGGAAGGGGGAGGGGGTGGGGTGAGGATTATAATGTATGGATCTGTATTCAGTACTTGCCTGTTGTGCACGGTTGTAATTACCAATGATAAGACGTGGGGATGGTCTCTTTTTTTTCTGTATTACTTAGAACAATCTTATCGATTTTCGGTATAATGGTATTACAACATCTACCTGTAGATGACGTGTGTTTTATTTTCCTATTAAGCATATTCATGTAAATTATTTGATTGATATTATTTTTCAAATTGTATAACCTTGTATTGTCATCGATGATCGCGACAATGTGTACAGTGGTGAGGAATGTTTTTGTGTCAGTGAAGAGTTTAAATGTGCCGGAGTTTTTTTGTGATCACCGTTGCTTTTATATGGTATTGGAAGATGCGATACTGTGCTCTTTTATTAATATCAATTGTCATGTTAGATAACGATTGCTTTTTTTTCACTATTGTTGAGTTGTTAGGTCATTCAATGTAATATGTCATCAGGTGTAAATTATGTTGGTTAATTAGTTTATAAGTTAAATGAACAACGGTGAGATGATGTGCATTATTGTGAACTGGTAAATGGGGGGGGGTAGTAAACTGCTTAAATTTTACTGAATGTAATTATTCAGTGTGGTATATGTTTTAGCAGATGGGAAAGGGTAGGAAGGATTGTCTTTAGTTTGTATTACTTGCACAGTTTTTATTTTGTTTTAATGGAATTATATATAATGCATTAGTCATCTAGCAGTTGCGTGAAAGATTTGGCAGATTACTGGCACATTGCAATTTTTTTTATTTAGTTTTAGTTTTGGATTGATGGCACGTCTAATATTAATAATTTGTATGAGCATAAGATATTGAGGAACGAACTGACAGGTGGATGAGGATTGTTTTGTGGTTCAGGGCGAAGTATAACTTGCAGTTTGTTTAGGCAAGGAAGATTTATATTGTCGGTGTAGCAGCTGATACTGTTTTCTGTTATTTATTTAATGTTATTGTATGTTTTAAATAATAAATTTAATAAAAATAATATATAGATATCCCTTCTCCGAGGCTAAGTGGGTCCCACAATTTACACCAGAGGTGGATCCCATCCCCTGTGATTTCCATGTATAGGGAAAGGAGGAATAACATCATTGTAGATGAGGAAGAGCCAGTTGTGATGTGGGGGAAGTTCGTGAGGCAGTAGGTAAAATGAAAGGGGTAAGGCAGCCGGGATTGATGGGATAAAGATAGAAATGTTAAAAGCAGGTGGGGATATAGTTTTGGAGTGGTTGGTGCAATTATTTAATAAATGTATGGAAGAGGGTAAGGTACCTAGGGATTGGCAGAGAGCATGCATAGTTCCTTTGTATAAGGCAAAGGGGATAAAAGAGAGTGCAAAATTATAGGGGGATAAGTCTGTGAGTGTACCTGGTAAAGTGTATGGTAGAGTTATAATTGAAAGAATTAAGAGTAAGACGGAAATAGGATAGCAGATGAACAAGGAGGCTTTAGGAGGGGTAGGGGTGTGTGGACCAGGTGTTTACAGTGAAACATATAAGTGAACAGTATTAGATAAGGCTAAAGAGGTCTTTGTGGCATTTATGGATTTGGAAAAGGCGTATGACAGGGTGGATAGGGGGGCAATGTGGCAGATTTGCAAGTGTATGGTGTAGGAGGTAGGTTACTGAAAGCAGTGAAGAGTTTTTACGAGGATAGTGAGGCTCAAGTTAGAGTATGTAGGAAAGAGGGAAATTATTTCCCAGTAAAAAGTAGGCCTTAGACAAGGATGTGTAATGTCACGTGGTTGTTTAATATATTTATAGATGGGGTTGTAAGAGAAGTAAATGCGAGGGTCTTGGCAAGAGGCGTGGAGTTAAAAGATAAAGAATCACACACAAAGTGGGAGTTGTCACAAACTGCTCTTTGCTGATGACACTGTGCTCTTGGGAGATTCTGAAGAGAAGTTGCAGAGATTGGTGGATGAATTTGGTAGGGTGTGCAAAAGAAGAAAATTAAAGGTGAATACAGGAAAGAGTAAGGTTATGAGGATAACAAAAAGATTAGGTGATGAAAGATTGAATATCAGATTGGAGGGAGAGAGTATGGAGGAGGTGAACGTATTCAGATATTTGGGAGTGGACGTGTCAGCGGATGGGTCTATGAAAGATGAGGTGAATCATAGAATTGATGAGGGAAAAAGAGTGAGTGGTGCACTTAGGAGTCTGTGGAGACAAAGAACTTTGTCCTTGGAGGCAAAGAGGGGAATGTATGAGAGTATAGTTTTACCAACGCTCTTATATGGTGTGAAGCGTGGGTGATGAATGTTGCAGCGAGGAGAAGCTGGAGGCAGTGGAGATGTCGTGTCTGAGGGCAATGTGTGGTGTGAATATAATGCAGAGAATTCGTAGTTTTGGAAGTTAGGAGGAGGTGCGGGATTACCAAAACTGTTGTCCAGAGGGCTGAGGAAGGGTTGTTGAGGTGGTTCGGACATGTAGAGAGAATGGAGCGAAACAGAATGACTTCAAGAGTGTATCAGTCTGTAGTGGAAGGAAGGCGGGGTAGGGGTCGGCCTAGGAAGGGTTGGAGGGAGGGGGTAAAGGAGGTTTTGCATGCGAGGGCTTGGACTTCCAGCAGGCATGCGTGAGCGTGTTTGATAGGAGTGAATGGAGACAAATGGTTTTTAATACTTGACGTGCTGTTGGAGGTGAGCAAAGTAACATTTATGAAGGGATTCAGGGAAACCGGCAGGCCGGACTTGAGTCCTGGAGATGGGAAGTACAGTGCCTGCACTCTGAAGGAGGGGTGTTAATGTTGCAGTTTAAAAACTGTAGTGTAAAGCACCCTTCTGGCAAGACAGTGATGGAGTGAATGATGGTGAAAGTTTTTCTTTTTCGGGCCACCCTGCCTTGGTGGGAATCGGCCAGTGTGATAATAATAATAATAATAATATATATATATATATATTATATATATATATATATATATATATATATATACGTACAGAGTAGCAATTGTAAGATGAAGGAAGCAACGTTAGTTATGATCTTACAGTGTAATAAGCAGCAGTGATGTGTATAATTGGTCAGCTTCAGTTGCCGTGTAACTCAGTACTGACCAACACCATCTCTTTATTATTTTAAATAAAGTTAAGAAATTTACAAGACAAACGATCAATTTCCAGTGACCATATTTAAGAGAAGTTCATATCATTAAATATTTCTAACTCAACAATCAGTAAACAAAAAAATAAAATGTAGATTATACTCTCTAAACAAAAGTTAACTGAAAATAGTAATACTAAGAAACAAAACCGGATATTAGTGAAAATAAGATGTATTAACAAAGTGGAGTCTGTAAGACTATGTATTGTTATTCACATTATCAGTGACACTGGATGGCGAAACGTCCACAACAAAGACAACCAGACGCCGCACACTACTACTACTACTACCAATCAATCAATCAATACTCTCAGGTAAGACCCGTGCGGGTGAAAGGGGGAGAGGTGGACAGGGGAAGAATAGTGGGTGAGAGGATGGTTTAAGGTGTAGAAAAAGAGCCAGGGCTTAACTCAGCTGCATAGCTGTATGAGGCTTGGTTGAGGGTCTGGTTTCTGGGCTTGGGTGAGCATCGGAAATGGCGCAATGAAGGACTGGACTTGGTCCGGCAATGGTTTGGCAATGGAGGCAGAGGCGCAATGGGCGGCGGCGCCACGTCATCGCAGGTTATTCTGTTGTCTGCCTCTAGGTATGCAAGGGGTGGGGAGAGTGAGGCCGGAGGTTGGTGGAAAAAGAAAAAGACGTCGTTAAAGGTCCACACCTGCAGAGGGCAGGAAACGCTACTACTACCACCACCTCCTCCTGCCTATATA
Organism: Cherax quadricarinatus; assembly: GCF_026875155.1. Taxonomy (NCBI): domain Eukaryota; kingdom Metazoa; phylum Arthropoda; class Malacostraca; order Decapoda; family Parastacidae; genus Cherax; species Cherax quadricarinatus. The sequence continues at coordinate 13,704,119 of NC_069498.1, forward strand.
TAGCCGTCCTGCTCCACCTCTGGTTAGTGTGACTTTGTCAATGGTCCAAGTCGGACCGAAACGTCGTCGTAAGCTTCTCTCTTATGTGCGGGTTATTTGTGTATCAATCACAAATCCCTCAGTTTCAATAAATACATCACTGAATAACCATAATAATTACAACAGTCTATGTACCAGACTTCAGCTTAATTAGTGTCATAGGACTGAGGAATTACCTGAGTGTGGTAGAACTGGTGTGTACCTGGATGGTCACTTTCTGTGAGTCAGCTTTAGGTGTGAACTGACTGGTCACTATCCTGTGGGTCAGGTAGGTGTGACCTGACTGGTCACTATCCTGTGGGTCAGGTAGGTGTGACCTGACTGGTCACTATCCTGTGGGTCAGGTAGGTGTGACCTTGGACTTGGTCATATCCTGTGGGTCAGGTAGGTTTGTGACCTGACTGGTTCTCTATCCTCGTGGTCGGTAGGCTGTGATGGTGCAGTATAAGTCTTTCAAAGCATAGTTCAAATTACCAGGATTCTTATTTCTTAACATGGAAATTATTATACAAGAAAAATGGACGCTAAATGTATAAACAACAATTGAATGCGTTCATAGGACAAAAGTGGAGAAAGGTACCTAAGTAATCAATATATCAGTTTAATAGATAAATGAACAAATGGATTTGAAAAAAACAGAATTTATTATGAAGGTTTTTTTTAATAGTGGCTACGGGATTCCAGGATTAGTCTAAAAGTTTGTTTCAGATATTTTGGAGGAAATTCAGTTAAAAGTTAGACCATTTATCACTCGTTATGAAAGCAAAAGACTCGGCAGACGACGCAACATTTCCCCCGATGTAAAGCAGCGGTGTCACTAGCACGATAAGAGACAAACTGTAAGTGTCAGGGGCACAAGACTGTTCAGATGCCTCCAGCTACATAAAGGGGGATTACCATAGACCTGGCTCAGGTCTCAGAAGGCACTGGACAGGCACCTAAAGTCAGTACCTGACCAGCTGGGTTGGGTTGCGTGCGGCCAATAGTAACAGCTTGGTTGATCAGACCCTGATCCACCATGAGACCTGATCACAGACCGGGCCGTGGGGGCGTTGACCCCCAAAACCCTCTTGAGGTATACTCCAGGTATATTTAAAACTTGCTCAGATCTGCTTACCGAGAGTAAAAACGAAATGTGTACAATCATTATTTTCTTTTGAGTTTTTAGGCAGAAAGATAAAGTAATTTCAGAAATGAAAAACTGTATGGGTCAGGACAAAGATAATTTATGGACAATCAAAGGTAAAATCGCAGTTTTACCTATATGAAATGAGAACAAGAATATGTAGGAAGGTTACATATCACCCTGTACTAGTGAGCGGAGGACGTGTCATACAGTAGGTGGTTAACAAGACAGGTCCTGAAGTCAAGCTAAAAGTTTTGGTAGGAATTTCCTTCCTGATGTTGTGCTGGCGTTCTGCGTTAGGCTGGGCGCTGGTATGTACTTCTTCAGGGGAAATTTGAAATGACGTCTGGTTTCCATTGTCCCTGTGAGGTGTTGAAATTGAGTGTGGTATCTATGAGAGCAGATTCTAAGATTTTGTGTTTGTAGCTGCAGTGTTATTTGTGTTTGGTGTGGAGCTTCCAATGATGTTCGTGATTGTTGATGCTGACGTGTGAAAGTGACTGTATTATCTTTTGATCACTTGGTGATCAATGATCCTTGTTGATAATGTTCGTCCTGTCATCATACAACTGATATAGCTAGGATTATTGGTAACCGTTGAATATGCAAAGCATTTCATGCAGCATTAAGATAGATTATACACTATCGGGACGAATAGATAAAACTGAACAGTTAGCAAGAGAAAACTCGATTTAAAATTAAGCCCTTCCTAAAATATTCTCCTATAATGTTAAGATATATTTTTTTCATTTAAGTAGAAAAAGCTAATTTATTTTGTACCAAGGAACCTTAGAAAACTTACCTAACCTTATAATGACAAGTCAATTTATATAGTTTAATCAACTAAATTTATTTTAGATAAGTTACAATATTTTATTAAAAACAAAAAACAATGAAATGTATTTCTTTCGTTGGTTCAGAATCATTTGAGAAATTATTGCATACGCAAGTTTTCGATTGCCTTTTTCGGCAAGAAGAGCGTTATATTTAAGCCCAAATCGCAAGTTTTTTCTATTCGGCACCACATAACTACTGCATGAATATTCTAGTGTTTTACAAAAATGTTAAATTTGTAATCATTTTTTTTTTGGTATACTGATTTGTTTTAACGTTTTTTGTAGCAGTTATTGTATTGTTCCAATATAATCATTAATCAAACTATATATCAATTTTTAATGCACAGAACACACAGTAATATGAAGCTTGTAGAATGTATAACGTTTCCGATAAAAACTTGACTAAACTGTGCTTAAAATTTACAAAGTTTATATTTATTTTACTTCTCTAAGGAACTATGAACGGTATTATTGTAATTTTAAGACTGCTAGTTGTTACAGGTTAATTTTCATTAAAATGTCACATTAAATAAATATGATAGTATGCTATTTATTAAACTGTAATAACAAAATATTAAGGATTAAGAATGAGACACTTGTGCAAACATTTGGGATTCTTCATTGTGGAAACGTTCCGTCAACACAGTGGCATCTTCGTCCAATTTAGAGAAAACCAGTGGAAGATGAGGGGTTGAGGTCATAGTCCCTCAGCCTAGAGACGATGAGTTTGATCCATTCAATCTTGAGAAAGTGTACAGCATACGCACGGAGAAGTGACTTAATATACTGCAGACAGGTGAAGTTGAAGCAGCAGGGAGGCGGGTCACTAGTGCTACAGGCAAGCCTAACCTTGTAGAATTCCTGTATCAGTACACCAAGATGTTCACTGTGTGATGTTATGTATCTGGGACAGATGTGATGTTGGCTGTGGCCTACAGATGTGATGTTGATGTGTCTGACAGTTGTGATGGTGCTGTGTCTGCCAGATGTTGAGTTGCAGTGTCTGACAAGATGTGATGTTGCAGTGTCTGACAGATGTGATGCTGCAGTTGTATGACAGATGTGATGACTTTGCTGTGTCTGACAGATGTGATGCTGCAGTTGTTGACAGATGTGATGCTGCAGTGTTTGAAAGATGTGATGCTGCAGTGTTCTGACAGATGTGATTGCTGCAGGTCTGTCAGAATGTGATGCTGCAGTGTCTGACAGATGTGATGCTGCAGTGTTTCTGACAGAATGTGATGTTTGCTGTTTCTGACAGATGTGATGTGCATGTGGTTCTTCTTCACTTGACGGTTTCTCAAAAATTATTCCAGGTATATTAATGATTTTTGTATATGTTCTGAGAATTATTTTTTATGCGGTCTTTAATAATAATAATAATAATAAAACTAATAATAATAATAATAATAAATAATATGTTTACTTCTACCAAAGTAAAGTACAAGGTTACAGGCCTAACTAACATCAATGACATATACTAATAGAAGGACACATGTTTTGCAGAGCATTTCAAACAAATTAGGTCAGTTTTGCCCCAGGATGCTACCCACACCAGTCGACTAACACTCAGATATAGAAACACGCCCAATGTTTTTACCCTCGCCGGGAATCGAACCCAGATACGCCGTGTGAAGCGAGAGCTTTGGCCACTGGGCAGCCTATTTTTATCTATTATGCGTTGGTAGGAAAAAAGTGAATAAAAAGTGAAATTAAGATGAAAGGGTAGAACGGATGAAAGCAATACAGATTTCATGATTTATTTTTTAATCATAGTATTTTGCTCTGAAGATCCCATTAAGTTAAGGAGATGCCTTTTAACATTAGCTTGGAAGGAGATGGTAGCTAGGGAGCCTTTGTCATGTTCAGGCAAAAAGTTTGTGTTTAAGTTTAGGTTTCAGAGTTTGAGTCGAACACTAGGGTAATCCTTGAGATTTTCTTCTTAAATTATGCACCAGTGAACATGCTGCTGAGGCGCATTAACAAATAACTGTGCAGCATACGGTCGCTCCAAACATAAGGAATAACTTCGATATCTCATAGGAATCGTTCTGCGATCCTGTACACAGTTGGGAACCCACACCTAGCCAGCAGTAAGGAAATTAGAGAAAGTGCAAAGGTTTGCAACAAGACTTAGTCCCGGAGCTTAGGGGGCATGTCCTACTGGAGAGGATTAAGGGAAATCGGCTGATTGACACTGGAGGACGGAGATATAGGGGGATATGATAAACGGACATATAAAATACTGTAGGAGGATTGAACAATGGGTGGACATAACAGGATGTTCAGAGATGGGACACAGGCAAAGGCTTCACATTGTGGAAGCTGAAGACTCAGATTATCACAGGTTGATAGGAAGTATTTCTTCAGCACCAGAGTTGTCAGGAAGTGGAATAGTCTGGTAAGTGATAGTAGCTGGAGGCAGGAACCATACCAGAGCTTTAAGAAATATGATAAGCTCATTGAGAGAAGGAAAGAGTGCACCTAGTAGTGATCAGTGAAGAGGCGGGGCCAGGAGCTGTGTGTTGTGTGTGTGTGTGTGTGTGTGTGTGTGTCATGTGTGTGTGTGTGTGTGTGTGGTGGGTGTGTGGTGTGTTGTGTTCATCTTTTTTTTATATTTTATTTAAAACATGACATTACAAAAATATAATATATAAAATCATTGTAGGCTCTAACAGCAACACATGTGCTACATACAGCTAACATTACACACCACACTTGCAACTCCGTGTGGTACAACCCCCCCAACCCTGTTGGAGCTACCCCAGAATTACACATATATGAACATCACTGTTATCGGACGTATCCCTCGAAATGGTACATACTCTGTACCTTAGGATACATCCATTTCATCCTGCATTGATGGTGTAGTCGACGGACTAGAACCATTACAGACAAGCAATTCATTGCACTGAACATATTGCACACTGACATATTACACTTCTCATCGTGGTTATCAACCCACCCCACTATTTCCAACTAAAAACATATACTGGAAACAATGCTCCAAAACTCTATTTGATTTCACATATCATTTACTCGCAACTATTGGTGTCTCAACCTCAACATGATAAGGTGCAAAAAAAAATTGTAAGAAACACTTGACTTTTAAAACTAGGTAATTTACGTGATTCTATAAGGAAAAAATTCAGGTTAATTACGTGATTATTAAGAAATACAGGTAATTTACCGTGATTATAAGAAATACAGGTAATTTAAGTGATTATAAGAAGTAACATCTGTAATATGAGTACTCAGCCCAGTAAGTAAAAATAGTATTTAACAAACAGGATAAGACATTTATACCTATGCTAACTTATCTTTTCACCACTATATTACAACTCCTATGCTAACATTATATTTAACTATATTACAACTCTATGAACATCTATCTCTTCACACTATATTAAACTCTATGTAACATTAATCTCTTCACAACTTATATTTCAACTCTATGTAACATTATCTATTCACACTATATTACAACTCTATGCTAACATTATCTCTCACACTTTCTTACAACTATGCCTAACATTATCTTTAACTCTATATTACAACTCACGTGTAACACAAATTATGTCTTCCATTTTTTAAAACAATGTACAAACTCGCAGGTCGAACTACATTTAATAATATTTCACAGCTACTAACAACATTAAGTAGAATTATTCGACTTTTTGTAATCTAGCCAAAAACTTACAAGGAACTACACTTAACAGAACACATTTAAAGGTGTATAACCTATTATATAAACATGAAATAAAAACAACCCCCCCCATCTATATAAAGGTTTTTACATAATTTAGCATATGACCAAAACTTATAAACAAAAATGGCCTTTTACAGAAATGAAAAGTTACAAAAAAATCATAACAGTTTGCGCCCAGATCTGATGACACAAAGCAATCAAAGATATACACAAACTACCACCTAATCAAATACATACATACATCAAAATGTAATACACGCAGTGACTCGAAAAACAAAAGGAAAATTAAATCAGGAATTGTCGTCAATAAGACCAAAATATGCGTCCAAAATACGTAAACAAAAAACTTCGATTAACAACCAACATTCATGAATTTAACTTCTAACATTCATATCGAGCCCTGGACTCCTCATCCACAGTGGACATGAAACTCCAATGATGATGATTAGTATCCATGAATACCTGACACCAAGTCCATACCACTATTCACTACACTGAAACCCCCCCCCCGGGGGGACGAGCCGCACTGTAACCCCCTTACCCAAAACGGAACCACATTATACTCACAGATTTCACAGAATTTCTGGGCGTTATGCATTCTATATCTTCAGAGAAAACCAGATCCCATCTCCCTTCCATACATTATCTGTTTCGACACAATGCTTCGATAAAACGTTAACGCAAGAAACCCGCTGCGCAACTTACGTCCCCCCCACAGGGAAGTACTACGTCTTGCAGATGACTGTGAAACAAAAACTGTAACTGTTTTGCAGTTGGTGGATTGCTGGTTTATTTTTCTGTTCATAAACGCGCTAAGATTAACAGGATATCTTGTACTCATACTTACACTTTGGTCACACTTTCACAGACACGCACATGCATATCTATATATACATACATTCTCGGTTTTTCTCATTTTCTAAATGCTCTTGTTTTTTTATTTCTTCTATTGGTCCTTGGGGAAGTGGAAAAGAATCTTTTCCTCGTAAGCCATGCGTGGTCGTATGAGGCGGACTAAAATGACGGGAGCATGGGCTTGTAACCCCTTCTCCTGTATACAATTACTAAAAAAGAGAGAAGAAAAACTTTATAAAATGGGTTGCTTAAAATGTGCTGTTGGATGTGTGGGATGAAGCCCCCGATGATTGTGTTGTTTATGAATGAAAGATGTTGGAATGTTCCTGGACTAAGCGAAACAAAGCTGAAGGGGGTAGGAGAGTTCAGTGTGGGAAATAGATGGGATTAAATCTGGAGTATCTGATGGAGAGTTAGAGCAAAGGAAAAGGGGTAGCTGTAATGTTAAATGATCAGTTATGAAAGAGAAAAGTAGAATAGAATGTGTAAATTCAAAGAATTATGTGGAATTTTTATTAAAGTAAAGTGGATGCGAGAAGTGGGTCATAATAAGCGTGTCTTGCACCTGGAGAAGTGAGGAAATGCAGAGGAGAGAGAGAGATTTGGGAGATGTTAAGTGAATGTATAGAGCCTTTGAACAAGTGAGAGTGTAATTGTGGTAGGGGACTTGAATGCTAAGTAGGAGAAAATTTTAGAGAGGGATGTGGTAGGTAAGTTAGTGGTGCAGTGTAAATGGATATTGGGAGCCCTTTGATTGAAACTTTGTTCTAGAAAGGGGTTTAGTTATAGGTAATAATATTTTAAGAAAAAGGAGGATAAATAAGTATTTACACGATATGAGTAGGGCGAAATGACAGTAGTCTTGTTGGATTATGTTTTGGTAGATAAAAAGAATGTTGAGTAGACTTTCAGGACTGTAATGTTTATAGAGGGGAAGATATATCAGATCACTTCTAGATGTAAGCTACATGAGAGTAAAGTTAGATGGGATACAGAGAGAATAGAAGGCATTCAGTAAGAGGAGAGGTGCAAAGGTTTATAAACTAAAAGAGAGAGGCAGTTAGGTAAAGATATAAAACTGTATTGGAGGATAGATGGGCTAATTTGAGAGAATAGGTATGGGGTCGAAGAGTTATGGGGTAGGTTTAAAAATGTAGTGTTAGTGTTCAGCAGAAGTTTGTGGTTACAGGGGAAAGTGGGTGCAGGAGGGAAGAGGAGCGAATTGGTGGGAATGATGATGTAATGAGAGTAGTAAGGAGAAAAAGTTAGAATATGAGAATTTTACAAAGTAGAAGTGATTGCAAGGAGGGAAGAGTATATGGAGAAAAAGAGAGAAGTTAAGAGAGTGGTGAAGCAATGTAAAAAGAGAGCAAATGAGAGAGTGGGTGAGATGTTATCAACAAATTTTGTTGAAAATAAAAAAAGTTTTGGAGTGAGATTAACAAGTTAAGAAAGCCTAGAGAACAAATGGATTTGTCAGTTAAAAATAGGAGAGGAGAGTTATTAAATGGAGAGTTAGAGGTATTGGGAAGATGGAAGGAATATTTTGAGGAATTGTTAAATGTTGATGAAGAAAGGGAAGCTGTGATTTCGTGTATAGGGCAAGGAGGAATAACATCTTGTAGGAGTGAGGAAGAGCCGTTGTGAGTGTGGGGGAAGTTCGTGAGGCAGTAGGTGAAATGAAAGGGGGTAAGGCAGCCGGGATTGATGGGATAAAGATAGAAATGTTAAAGCAGGTGGGGATATAGTTTTGTGAGTGGTTGGTGCAATTATTTAATAAATGTATGGAAGAGGGTAAGGTACCTAGGGATTGGCAGAGAGCATGCATAGTTCCTTTGTATAAAAGGCAAAGGGGATAAAAGAGAGTGCAAAAATTATAGGGGATAAGTCTGTTGAGTGTACCTGGTAAAGTGTATGGTAGAGTTATAATTGAAAGAATTAAGAGTAAGACGGAGAATAGGATAGCAGATGAACAAGGAGGCTTTAGGAAAGGTAGGGGGTGTGTGGACCAGGTGTTTACAGTGAAACATATAAGTGAACAGTATTTAGATAAGGCTAAAGAGGTCTTTGTGGCATTTTATGGATTTGGAAAAGGCGTATGACGGGTGGTATAGGGGGGCAATGTGGCAGATGTTGCAAGTGTATGGTGTAGGAGGTAGGTTACTGAAAGCAGTGAAGGTTTTTACGAGGATAGTGAGGCTCAAGTTAGAGTATGTAGGAAAGAGGGAAAATTTTTCCCAGTAAAAGTAGCCTTAGACAAGGATGTGTGATGTCACCGTGGTTGTTTAATATATTTATAGATGGGGTTGTAAGAGAAGTAAATGCGAGGGTCTTAGCAAGAGGCGTGGAGTTAAAAGATAAAGAATCACACCAAAGTGGGAGTTGTCACAGCTGCTCTTTGCTGATGACACTGTGCTCTTGGGAGATTCTGAAGAGAAGTGCAGAGATTGGTGGATGAATTTGGTAGGGTGTGCAAAAGAAGAAAATTAAAGGTGAATACAGGAAAGAGTAAGGTTATGAGGATAACAAAAAAGATAGGTGATGAAAGATTGAATATCAGATTGGAGGGAGAGAGTATGGAGGAGGTGAACGTATTCAGATATTTGGGAGTGGACGTTGTCAGCGGATGGGTCCTATGAAAGATGAGGTGAATCAATAGAATTGATGAGGGAAAAAGAGTGAGTGGTGCACTTAGGAGTCTGTGGAGACAAAGAACTTTGTCCTTGGAGGCAAAGAGGGGAATGTATGAGAGTATAGTTTTACCAACGCTCTTATATGGGTGTGAAGCGTGGGTGATGAATGTTGCAGCGAGGAGAAGGCATGGAGGCAGTGGAGATGTCATGTCTGAGGGCAATGGTGGTGTGAATATAATGCAGAGAATTCGTAGTTTGGAAGTTAGGAGGAGGTGCGGGATTACCAAAACTGTTGTCCAGAGGGCTGAGGAAGGGTTGTTGAGGTGGTTCGGACATGTAGAGAGAATGAGCGAAACAGAATGACTTCAAGAGTGTATCAGTCTGTAGTGGAAGGGAAAGGGGGGGTAGGGGTTCGGCCAAGGGAAGGGTTGGAGGGAGGGGGTAAAGGAGGTTTTGTGTGCGAGGGCTTGGACTTCCAGCAGGGATGCGTGAGCGTGTTTGATAGGGGTGAATGGAGACAAATGGTTTTTAATACTTGACGTCTTGGGAGTGTGAGCAAAAAACATTATGAAGGGATTCAGGGAAACCGGCAGGCCCGGCGGCCCGGAGGGGAATACAGTGCCTCACCCGAAAGGGGGGGTTAATGTTCAGTTTAAAACGTAGTGAAAGCACCCTTTTGCAAGACAGGTAGTGAATGATGGGGAAAATTTTTCTTTTTCGGGCCACCCCGCCTTGGGGGGAAATCGCCGGTGTGATAAAAAATATATATATATAAAAATAATTTTATATATAATATAATATAATAATATATATATATAAATATAATTTAATAATATTATAAAAATTTGTTTAGGTTTTTTTTGGTGCAAAATTCTTTTTTTTTTTTTTCCCGGGTCCCGTTTTGAACTTACATAATGTAACATCATTAAAATCCTACCATTTTTTTTAAATGCCGTACAGGGGTTTGTGAAATTTTTGATTACTTTTATTTTAGCCATGATTTTTTGGCTGGGTCTTTTCCGGAACAGGCAAAGTTAAAAGGGGGCAGTTTTAAAATTTTGGGAAAAAGATCTTACGATCAATCTGGCATTTTGTACCTACACTGGTCCCTCTTCCATTTCATATCCGACCCCCCGAAAATTCACCCCCTAAAACCCCCCCAAATTTCAGCCCCCCCGTTCCCCCCAAATTAAAAAAACCACCAAGTTTCATGGTGGTTCTTATGGCGCCCTAAAACGGCTTAACAAGTGTTTTGGAGGTAAAAGGTTTCCAGATCTTGCCCCTCGGAACCCCTACTCTTTTTGGGGGTTTTACTGTTTTTCAGTTGTCAACCAGTCACGTCCCCCTGTCCCCCCCCCCTCCCCATTGTCATCAACAACGGCTAAACCTTTCCCAAACCCGTTTTCAAAAGTTACTTTCCCCCAAAAACTTCGGCCCCCAAAACCTTTTTTCCAAAAAATATTTTTGTACACATTAGTTTTATGTCACTAATTATTTTTATTTTTTTTTTAAATTTTTCTTTTTCCTTGTTTAAAAGTATTTATTCTTTTTTATTTTTCTTATTATTTAAGTACGTATTATTTTTCTTTTTTTTATTTAAAAATTTTTGGTTTATCTTATTTTTATCATGATTTTTCTTTTTTTTTTTCATTTCCATAAGGAGGAACCCCCTTTAAATGAAATATTTTTATGGTGGGGTTTTTAGTTTTTGATAAACCCTTGCGAGGGGGTCACCGAAAATGCTGACACAAAAGGGGCTCTGGCAAGCGACGGAACTTTAATTCTCCTCCCGTTGGGGGAAATACCAGTCACACCAGCAGTTATATTATTAATGTTCCGTAAAAAGTGGTTTTTGGGTTGGATTCCCGCCCAGTGTAGTTTGTTATTTGCTAAAATCCACTGTCCGGGGAAATGTTAATATTATAAAGGGTTTAAAATTTTAGTTTTCGCAGGAGCACGAGCCCAATGTTATGTATGTTGGTCATTTTAAATTTTTGAAATTTGGGGGGTCGTTGGTTAATTCTGTAACGACCACTATTTGAGTTTTCACTTTAGGGATTTACCAAAGGTCAAACCTGGAGGATGTTCCCGGATTTTCAACGCCCGTTTTCCCGATTTATGCAAGTCCTCCGGTGGATTGGGGGCCAAATAACCCCAGGTGTTACTGTGCCGCACGAATGCAACGTAACCCACTCCCCGGGTAGTAAATACTGTTTTTGGGGGACTTAATCCCGTTACCTCTTGAAAAACAGCTAGGGGTTTATTGGTGTTTCCTTTCTTAGGTATAGGGGAGACTGTTGAACTCATGGCCCCCCTTGTTTCCACTGGTGCCATTTTTGAAAGTTGTCAAGCTTTTTTGGGTTTTTTTGGGAGTGATTCCTGGGGTGTAGTTTTGGGAAAACTAGTCACTCTAGGTTTTTCCAGATTAAAATTTATGTTTTTATCTTTTCACCTCGTTCCCCAAATTACTTATCAATGAACTTTTAATTTTCACAGTAATTAAGGGGTTTGGACTAAATTTACACATGCAGTGAAGGTTCTCTGAACTTTTTCCTTTTAGGGAATTTCGGAAACCCTTTAAAAAAAGGGGTTTGGTTGTTTGTACAGCAGTTTTCCCAGCCTAGAAGAACAAGAAAAACTCCAAGGTTATTCTTATTGCTTGTCCCCCTTTTTTTTTAAAGGTTCCGTTATCCATCCTACCCTTTTTTCCTCGCATTTTGGGGTTTTAATGACAGGTTTTAACCCTTAAAACGAGATCCTCGAACATTATGATCCAAAAATTACTTTTTTCCCCTACTGTGTGGTTAGAATTTTTTTGGTTTTCCGTTTACCTTTTTTTTCCCTTTCATTTTTTTCTGTAAGGGGTTAACCGAAATTTGTTCCCCTGAACATTTTTTCTGGGCTGCCATTGGAAGATTTGGGTTTTAATCCCCCTTAGAGTGTTACAATGCCCTCCAGGGTTTTGTATTCCATGAAAATTTTCTGGCTTTCGTTTACATCTTTTCTATACAGATATGAGGTTTAAAAAAATAGGATGGGGAGGGGGGAAATTGTATCGGGGGGGAAAGACAATTTTTCACTAGGGTTTGTTTCTCCCTTACTTGTTTCCCCATTTTGTTTGTTTCAAACTCGTTGGGAAAGTTAAAGATTTAAAACCCTGCTAAACTTCTCCACTTTTTTTTGTGTGTTATTACATTTAAGGATCGCATTTGTGGGAAGGCTTTTTGAAAGGGGCTGTTTTTACTACTTTTTTATTCTTTTTTCAAGTGTATCCGGGCAGGGGTCGTTAAGTAGTTACGAGGGGGCGGGAGCGATCGGCCCAAAATTTTCCATGCTGCCATGTGTTGTGTAATTGTTGGAAACCCCAAGTGGTTGGCGATCTGGCTACATAAAAACCCTTTCAGCCCTTTTGAAAAGCGGTACGTTAAAGCTTCGATCTATGATTTTTTTAATTTTCCCCTTTTACTGCCACTTTTGTAAAAAGTGGGGCTATATCCATTGTTTTATGACTGGGGGAAATGACCCCGTGTCTAGGCAAATTTTTCCCAAAAAATATTTAAAAGGTACGTAAAAAAAGGTTTCTTGAAAATTTAAAGCATGAGTTATACGACCCGGGGTTTGGGGGGGAAAAGGTGTAGGGACCATTTTTGCAATTTTTTTTCCCCAAAGTCCAATGATGGGATTATCCAGAAATATTGTCAAATATTAGCCCCATTAAGGGATCGCTAAATACGGGTCTTTATAAAGGGTTTTCGTTTTACACTCTTTTTCTTTGCGCCCTTCACTGTACATCCCATCTAGTTCAAACAAGGGCCTGTACTGGGTGGGGTTTTTCCCTTTTGGTTTTGGCATATGAAAAAAAAATTTTTGGCTTTTTTTCCCAAATTTCATTAATTGTTTTTAGCTCTTTCAGTCTCTCTTGGATCCTGTATGATGTTTCCCGGCTTTTCGGATAGTTAGTTTTTTAAAATAAAAAACCCTCTGTGTTTCCCTTCCTTTGCCTTTTGAGGGAGGTCTTTTTTCTAGTTTACATCCCCTTTTTTTTCCTAAGGGGTAAAAATGTACTTAAATAGTTCAAATCCCAAAGAGTGATCCTTTCTAGATTTTTGGTTGGGATCCTTGATTTTTGGGACATTTTCCCAGCAAGTTTCGATTCCAGGTTGTTAAGTTGAATTTGAAAAGAAGGAAAGGAGAGGGGTAAGGGGGAAAGGGATATAAAAGGGAAACGAGGGGGGGATAGGGGTATTGTTGCGGGTTTCCTGTAGGTGGGAAGCAGGAATCTAATAAAGGGGAAAGGGGATAGGGGGGCAGGTAGGGGGGGGCCTTGGGCTTTTATTTTTTGTTCTTTTTGTAAGTGGGGAAGGTATTTGGGGAAAAGGAAAAGGAGGGAAGGAGGAAAAAAAAGGGGATGGGGAGTATTGTTACAATTATTTTAGGAAGGAAGGAAATTAGTTTAAAGAGGGGGAAAAGAAGGAAAGGTTGGAACCCATGGGGGAGGCTTGAATATCATTGTAATTCTTGTTAGTAGGAAGGTAGGCGGGAGAGGGGGAAAAGAGGTAGGTAGCGAGGAAAAGGAAACCCGGGTGGGGGTTTTTGTTTTTAATTCTTGTAGGTAGGAAAAAGGGGGGAATATAAAAAAGGGGGGGGTAAGGGGCGTAGGGGATTTAGGTAGGGAGGCAAAGGAGGGGAAAGGGGTCTCTGGGTATCACTGTTATTCTTATAAGTGGGGAAAGTAGGAAGAGAAGGGAAAAAGGGGGTGGATAGAGAAGGAGGTTGGGGGGAAAGGGGGGAGGTTTGTAGTATCTTTGTTTTTTCTTATAAATAGGAAGGTTGGTAGGGTTTGGGTAGGGGGTACGGGGGAGGATTGCAGCATCCCTTTTTATTTGTAAATTGTAGGTAGGGAGGGATGTAAGGAGGGGGTTGGACGGGGAGGATGGGAGTATGTTGTTTAAATTTTTTTTGGGAGGAAGAAGAATTTTGGGGGGGAAAAGGCTTTGGGGGATTCCCTTTTTTTTCTTGAGGGAAGGGAATTTTTGAGAGGTGAGGAGGGAGGGGCTAGGGGGGGTCTGGGTATTTCCCTTTTTATTGTTGTATGAAGGTGGGGGAAAAAAGGTTTAAATCCAGAAAAACTAACCTTTTTAGGTAAGTTTGCTGAAACAATGTTGTTAAATCAATTAAATTTTTTTATTTGTAATTTCTGCCCTTGTTGGGGTGGGTGTTACTAGTGTTCCCTCTAACTTTTCATTTGTTAATAGCCAGCTCTCTCCTGCTTTCTTTCTACTGTTTTGTTTTAGTGTCTCCCTCTAACCTTTCCTTTTTAATAATCAAACCCCTCCCCTTCTGCTTTCTGCTGTGCTGCTGCTGGTGCCTGCTACTACTACTGTGCTACTACACTGTGTGCTGCTGTTTCTTCACCGGGTTTTTAAACCCACCAAGAATTTTTAAGTTACACTTTTAAAAATACTCCCGAAGAAGTCTTGCTTCTTCTCAAGTACTTTAAAAAATTTTTACTATTTAAAAAAAAAACAAACCTTTTTAAAAACCTGTTTAAAATGTTAAAAACTGAAAAAATGGGGGACAAAAACCATAAAATTCCTACACATATTCACAAAAGCAAGAATAATAATAACCACAAGTGATATTTAAAAATGGGCGACGGCCCTTTTTGTGGGCCGTTAGGGAGAGTTGGGGGGGGAGGTGGGGAAGGTAACCCCCCCTACCTTCCCCTCCCCCCACTACCCATAATATCCCGTTTTATTAATTAAATGCATGTTTTGTTTTTCTGTTTTCGGAAAAACAGGCAAAATTCAAAATGGTTTTATTTTGGGAAAAAAAAAGTACTGAAAATGCTGAATGGGTTAGAAACATTTTTTAAAAAAAAATTTTTAACAAAAAAGAAGAGTACATGTACTGAACACTTTGTTCAGAAATATAAAAATTATGGAAAAATTTTACTTAAAAAGCTAAATTTTCATTCAACCCAGTATAGACAATGGAGTTTTTGCTTTACTAGTATAGACATTTTTGGAGTCTTTAAAATAACATGGATGGGTTTGGTTTGTGGTTTTGTGGCAAGGACGGTTGATGACAAGTTGTGGGGAGTTGAAATTTTTTAGAGTTAATGGTGTTTTTTAGTAATTTAATAGTTTTAAAATCTGCTTTTTTCTTTTTTTTTGAAAAAACGAAAAATAAATTTGATAGAAAAAAAAAAAATTTTTTTTGATGAAATTTTTTTGTTGGTCAGCTCAGGTTTTGTTTTCCTAAGTTGTTTTTCTTCTTCCCTTGTGTTGTGTTTGGTTTGACGTGGACCCTCGAATATAGTAGTTTCCGTTTCTCTAAGCAAAAACTAATTTTTCTATAAAAAAGGGATTGTTTGTTAATTTTTTTTGGGTTGTCGGGAAAAGGTTTAATTGGATTTACTTAAATTTCCTATGGGAAATATTAAAAAAAAACTCATTTTTTTAGTAATAATAAAAGTTTTGCATACAGAAAAGGCACTACTAAATTAGAGGGTTTCCCTGTACCCTCCCTTTTTCCCCTACCAAAGGGCATTTTAATTTCCCAAAACCAGGTCATCCTTATACCCCTTTCCAGGGTCCCTTTCCTTTTATCCACACCAGGTCTCCTTATATCCCATAGAGGTCATCCCCGTTGGCCCTAAAAAAGGGGTCCTTTTCATGCCCCTTTCCAGGTCACCCTTAGTGCCATACCCGGTCATCCTTATTTGCAATACCCGGTATCCTTATATCCCGTACCGGGTCATCCCCTTTTATCCCGTACCAGTTTATCCCTTTCTCTCATACCAGGTCACCTTATATCCCCTACGGGTCATCCTTTTTCTCCATTGGGAGGTCATTATCTATGCCATTTCTGGTATCCCTAATGCCCTACCGGGCTTCCTTAAAAGCCGTACCAGGCCATTTCTTATATGCCATCCGGTCGTGGTTATATGACATACCAGGTCATCCTTATATGAATACCAGGTCATCTTAAATGCCATACCAGGGCCCTCCGTATATGCCATACAGGTCTCTGTATTAAAGCCTCCCCGGTCATCCGTTTATGCCATACCAGGGGCCCTTTTCCCTTTTATTTCCATTCCAGGTCGCCTTATTGTATATCAGGGGTTTTTTTTTATCCCCTACCAAAGTATCCTTATTTTTCCCCCCAAAAACTCCTTATAACCGGCAATCCAAAGGTTTTTCCTTATATGCCCCTACCGGAAACCCTTTTTTGCCATACCTGGTCTTTCCCTTTTAAAAGCCTTTCCTGGTCATCCTTATAGCCTTTCCCGGTCATCCTTATATGCCCCTTTCCTGGTCATCCTTATGTGCCATACCAGGTTTTAAGGGCTTATCAGCCCTTTTAACAACTTCAGACAGTATTACTCAGGTGTCTCCCCCTCAGGGGAAAAATTTAAAGAATAAAAAAAAGAAAAAATTCACCCAAAAATTAAAAACTATTATTTATTAAATCAAACTTTAAAAAAATAAAAAAATGAAAGGTAAAATCCTTTTTTTAAAGGGAAAAAAGAAAATTTAAATGAATAAAATAACATTTGAATCAAAAGCTTTAAAATCTACTGGGGGGGTTTTGGTGTTTGGGGACACTGTTTTTGAAAAACCCTTTGCCGTTGTGATGAAGGGGGGGGGGGGGGGCGCAGGTGTTGGTGACCATCCCCTGGTTTGTTTTTCCCAGTATACCGGGGAGTAAATATTACCCTGAAGGGGAAAACAGGTTCTTTACCGCTGCAAAGCTGTGGAGTTAGTCCTGCAATTTCATACAGGTGCACAGGTACTTAAATGCAAAATGGGGAAAATCTCTGGGGGGGGGGGCGTTGTCCCTTTCCTTTTCTGCTCGTTGATTGCCCAGGTTTAAAAACCCCTTTTTGACATCCAAGGGTGGAAAAAATAGACCCGGTTACCCATTGCTTAAATAATCACTCTCCATGGCAGTGTACATTACTCAAAAGACTTGGTGATTATTACAACAGTCAACATAGAGCAAGGCTGAAAGGACTAAGTTTATTGGTCAAAAGTGAAGCTTTTAACCAATAAATCCACTAGAATACAAGGCAGGCATGTACTTACAGTAGTGTTGGGAGCTGTGAGTCGAGTGATTTACTGTTTGACCAGAGCCCCACACGTCACCTTTCGAGGGGGGGGGGAAGTGGGAGGGGAAGGGATAGCGGGAGCTAGACTGACCCTACGTTAACAAGCAGCCGGCAATCAAACTATCACTTTAGGGGTGGGGGAGAAAGGCGGGAGCTTGACTTATCCTACCTTAACTAGTCATTGTCTGCATCGCTCTTGGGCTGTGTAGACCCCCTTGCCTGACGCTCCTCAGTAACCTGACAGCAGTGGTACGAGGTGGTGGTGTTGTGTCTCTGTTGACACCGCTGGGAAATTACTGGTGTTGAGATGGTGGTTTGTTATCGCAGACGCGTTAACACTATTGGTATTGAACTGCTTCGAGGTGCGATTACACCTAGTTCAGCTCAAATACTCTTACCCAAGATAATCAGGGAGACATACGGCATACAAGATAGTGAATTGTATGGGGTAGCGCTGAACGGAGCGCATAGAGTATTTGTGAAACTGCTTGCTGCGACAGTTTATGAATCGGTGGTTACGCGCTTTCAAGATGTGTGTTATGACGTTACTCCTGCTGTGCGTGTGAGACTGGTGGACGTGTCTCGATATTATACCTGGATAAAGTTGAGGAATGTCCCCTTCGAGGCAAACGAAGCTGACATCAGAAACGTATTTGAGAAATATGGAACTGTGCATTCTGCCCAGCAGGGTAAGTGGATAATGGGTGCCTACACAGGTATGCCGGAAGGTACATTCAGCCTTAAGATGACGTTGCGCCAACCCATACCGTCATATGTGTATCTTCAAGATTTTAGGACACAGGTAATGGTTTTATATCCTGGACAGCGGCGTACGTGTCGCATTTGTGGAGAGTATGACCACATAGCGGCGGCATGTGAAAAGAACAGACGCGTGACCAACCCTGTGCAAGAAGACGTAGCCCCAGTCACACGTGATGAAGGTGAGCATCGTTCGTCAGAGGAAGGGCGTGGTCGTTTGTGGAGTGAGATGGTGGAACAGGCTTTTCGAAATGAGAGTGAGTCCTTCCCTCAGCTGCCTGCACCTGAGTCGTTGCCGATACCATCTACTGGATTGGTACCCCGGCATGACGTGTTGAGTATTGGTCGAGAGACGAATGTCGGTGAGGATTTAGACGAAGTCTTAAGGACCTTGTCACCGCAAGTGGTGGAAGCTCCGTCTCCGGAAGACGTAGCTGGAGACTTTCTGAGTCCGGATTGTCAACAATATGAGACTCCGCAGAAGGACGACGAGACTGGGACATCGGGAGACTTCATACCTCATTGTGAGGTGGATGTTGAGGTACACCGTGAGGCTTCCTCGGATCTTGACATGGAGGATAAGAACGTTACCAGGAAACTGGCAGCTACGTCAGATTCGGATGACGTACTGACGCCGGCACAGAGGACTGGAAAAAAACTGAGAGGATGGGTGAGGGGGAGGGGTGGGGAGGGGGGGGGTCATGAGGGACGCCATCGCAAGAAGGGAGGCGAATGGGAAGGTACTGTAAAGAAGACACATAGACGTAACAAATCAAGTGGTGAACCACGGGAGGAGAAGAGGAAAGGGTGGAAAATATAACAGGCCTTAGGTGTATGACTGCTAATGTTAACGGTTTGTGTACTAGATTAAAGAGAGATTGGTTGAGTAGTTTTCTTAGCAAACATAGAATTGATGTTCTCTTCCTTCAAGAACACAATTTCAAAGAAGGAGAAGTGTTGCAGGTTGCAGGTTATACAGTACTGACCCTGCCAACTATCCGTTTGAAGGGTGGTGTGGGTCTTTTAATAAAAGAGATGAGCCCGTTTGTGTTGCAGAGATGTGAGGGGGGTGGGGGGAGGGTGTTGCAGAGATGTGAGGGGGTGGGGGGAGGGTGTTGCAGAGATGTGAGGGGGTGGGGGAGGGTGTTGCAGAGATGTGAGGGGGGTGGGGGAGGGTGTTGCAGAGATGCGAGGGGGGTGGGGGAGGGTGTTGCAGAGATGTGAGGGGGGGGGGGGGAGGGTGTTTGCAGAGATGTGAGGGGGGTGGGGGGAGGGTGTTGCAGAGATGTGAGGGGGGTGGGGGAGGGTGTTGCAGAGATGTGAGGGGGTGGGGGGGAGGGTGTTGCGAGTGGATGGCACTTGGATGGGAAAGCGTGTATCCTTGGTAAGTGTCTATGCCCCTGTGGAGAATGACACGAAGGTTCGAACGGATTTTGTGTGTGAGGACCTTGTTTATTTTTGGCGTGCACTTCCGGAAGTGGCGATAGTGGGGGTGACTGGAACTGTGTCATAAGGGCGGCTGACGTTGAACCCAAAGGGGCTGGGCATGTGTCTGCACCTCTCAGAGATTTGTTGAGGGATGTTAAGTTAAGAGATGTGTTTGCGGGAGGGGTGTGGGAAACAAAACATACTTTTATCAGAAGGGGATATGCTGCAAGGTTAGACAGAGTGTATATTTCGCAGGGAGTAGTTGTAAAGTCTTTTAATACGGTGGAGACGGTCTTGTCAGATCACAGAGCAGTTGTAGTGGAGGTAGGGTGGGAGGGAATGGCCGAAATTTATAAGAATTATTGGAAATTAAATATTAGTGTGTTAAGTGATGAGGAAGGGTTGGAGGGTTTTTCTATGCTGTGGAATGAGCTTTCAAGGGAAGCTCAGGAGGTGGAAGACATTGTAACGTGGTGGGACTCGGTGGCAAAGGAAAGGATAAAGTCCTTTTATGTGAGGGAGGGTAGGCGTATAAACACTTTAAAATATGGGCTAGCGAATTATTTAGAGGATCGATTACGAAGTTGTTATGGGCAGGGATCGGTTAGTGGTGTTTACCCCATGGACGAGATTGTAGACATAAAAGAGAGCTTGCGAACGTTGCATAATGAGCGGTTTCAAGCGGTGCGGGTGCAAGCAGGATTAGAAGAAGTTTTGTGGGGAGACAGGCCATCCGCGTGTGTGTTGAGACAAAAGCAAAAGCAGGCGCTGACGGCAATCCCGAGCTTGGAGGTAAATGAGACGATGGGAATCCATAGAGCAGGTCAAGTGATACGAAACACAAAAGCTATGAGTGCATATGCGGATACATGGTATAAAAAACACTGGACTAGTAGTGGCGTGGATGAAGTGGAATTAAGTAAGGTGTGCACGTATGCTAAGTGCATTTTGGGTCACAGTGATAGGAAGGCATTGGGTGGGGTTATTACTGAGGAGGAAATTGAAATTGCTTTACACGGAATGAGGAAGGGTAAGTCCCCGGGTATTGATGGTTTACCGGTGGAATTTTATTTGCAGCATTGGGAGTTGATTGGGTAAGATTATTAAATTGTATGAAGGAGAAGGGTACGTTAGGGGATAAGCAGAATACGGCAGTTGTGGTGTTGGTCCCGAAAGGCAAAGGGCAGCCAAACCTTGGGAAGTATAGGGCGATATCGTTGCTCTGTGCAGACTATAAGGTTTTCGCAAAAATTTTGGGTAATAGGGTAAAATGCGTGGTGGGGAGGGTCGTTTCGCCATAGCAGTATGGGTTGCCGGGCAGGTCGATGTTAGAAGGTCACGGGCTTATAAGAAGTTTTGTGGAGTCAAAGGGGGGAGGGGAGGGGG
>NC_069498.1:13730002-13734249 GCF_026875155.1 Cherax quadricarinatus
TTATATTTGTCCAAAACCCTTTTTTATGTTACCCCCAAGTAATAGCTTTTATATCCTTTTACTCATGTACGAATTAATTGCTCTACCATATTGTATTACTTTTGTCACTACCACTACTACTACTACCACTAGTGAACATCGAAATGGTACCTCACTAGTATTCACCTCACTCTGAGCCTTTATATACCCTCTGTGTCCATGTATTGTTTGTAATGGCTTGATAAAGCTCCTGGAGAGCGAAACGTTGCAACAATAAATGTCACATTAGTTGCACTTGTGTCCTTTTACTTTACATATTGTCGGTAATTCTACCAACTTTATTACATGCCATACCTTATATGCCATACCAGGTCATCCTTATATCATATACCAGGTCATCTTTATATGCCATACTTTGTATGCCATACCTTATATGCCATACCTTATATGTCGTACCTTAGGTGCCATATATTATATGCCATATATTATATGCCATATCTTATATGCCATACCTTATATGCCATACCTTATATGCCATATCCTGCAGGATCATGGTTCGAGTTTATTCTGCCTTGAAAATTACTCTGAGAGGGCGTTTCCTTCTCCTTGCGAACCACCCAATTCTCCGAAAATTTGCCACCAGGGTCATGTCGCCCTCGCCTATTGCCTTCATGACACCTTCAATCGCTTTTATTTCCTCCTGTTTTCTTTCCTCGTAGGTTTTCCCGTCGGCTTCCTGGAGCCCATAGAATAAACCTGATCTTTCCCTTTCTTCCTCCCATTGTGTCTCCCATTGCATCCTCTGAGGAGTTTTAGTTCCTCCTCTTGGAGTGTTCCTTCAATCCCTTTCCTAGCCAAGGCCCCATTTTTCATTGGTCTGTCTTTCCTGCTCAGCTGTTCCTGGCCCCTGCAGGCGTCTGGTAGAGACCCTGCATATATCGTAGCTCCTTCAATGTCTCCCGGCCTTTCATTTGTTCCTAGTGTGCTCCTTGTCTTTGCCTGGGCCCTGTGTGGGTCTGACTGGACCTTTGCATACATATAGCTTCCTTGCTCCCGCCAGTTACCTTGTCTGTGTCTGATGTAGAAGTTCCTGATGTTATGTCTGTATTATTTTTTTCTTTAGGCTCTTTCAGGTTACTCAGTTTCTCTTCTGAGCGATGTATCTTGGCTTCTGCTACTAAAGCATGTTGCTCCCACTTCTGCTCTCTGCAGTTATCATCTCCTCTATCCTCTTTCCAAGCTCTTCTAGCTTCCCTTTCCCCCGTCTTCCTCCTTTATTTTGAGTTCTGCATCCCAATCATCCTTCCCAGCTTCGTCTGCCATAGCCCTGGCTCTCGGCCTTGGTTTTAGTCTCATTGTACCACAGAAAGAAGTTTATGTGAGGATGGTTGTTGTAAGTAGGGGGAGGGGTAGGGAGGTTGGGCAGAGGGGAGAAGGATATGGGGTGGGAGAGGGGGACAGTGTCAATGAGAGTTTTATAGGTTACAAGAGGGTATAGGGAGGAAGGAGAAAGGGAGTGTGGGGGAGGCTAGGGGGAAGAGGAGGGGAAGAGACTGGGGAGAGGGAAGGTGGATGGGAGAGAGAGAGAGGGAGAGAGAGTGAGATAGGGAAGATGGATGGAAAGTGAGGATGAGAACGGGAGAGAGAGAGTGAGATAAGGAAGATGGATGGAAAGTGAGGATGAGAGAGAGAGAGGATAAGAGAGAGGGAGAGGGAGGGAGAGAAAGGGGGTTGAGAGAAAGGGATGATGGACGGAAGGTGAAGATGAGAGAGAGAGAGACACGAAGTGTTAGGATGGGAGTGAGGGGGGAAAGGAAGGAGGGGGAGAGAGTGACCGCTTTAACAGGGGTGCCTTAACAGTGTGTGTGTGTGTGATGCATGTGGTGTGTGGTGTTTGTGTGTGGTGGTGGTGTGGTGTGTGTGGTGTGTGTGTGTTGTGTGTGTGTGTGTGTGTGTGTGTGTGTGTTGTATTTATGTGTATGTGCGTGTGTCTATCGAATTTCGTAGTGCTCACATCAGTGGAGGTGTGGTGTGTGTGTGTGTGTGTGTATGTGTGTGTGTGTGTGCGGGCGCTCGTGTGTTTGGGGGAGTTATAAGGGGGGAGAGATGGTTAGAGGGTGGACAAAGTGATGGAGAGTGGGACAGGATGTCAAATGGGTGGGTAGGTTGGGGGGTGTATGTATGGTTGTGAAGGGACCGTTTACACAGCTCTGTGTGTGTGTGTGTGTGTGTGTGTATGTGTGTGATTGTGTGTGTGTGTGTGTGTGTGTGTGTGTGTGTGTGATTGTGTGTGTGTGTGTGATTGTGTGTGTGTGTGTGTGTGTGTGTGTGTGTGTGGTGTGTGTGTTTGACGGTTAATCCTCACTAGCTACGCACCTCCCTCTCCTCACGCACTCATGAAACCTGTTTCCACGTTATATATGCTGTTTCTACTCTAATTCTGGTAATAGCTTGCAGGAGTGAGTGACCAGTATCTAGCAGTGTGCAGAGACCAGAATCTGACAACATGCATCCACAATAAGTGAGAAGGACTTGCGTGGCTGTGGAGCGATGACAAGTTGCCAGTTGCTGATCCGTTGTCGTACACGTAGGCCTTCTAACACTATTTAGAAAATCCTTCACCCGTGATAGTTATATCCACTTATGCTCATACATCCCGTGCTCCTGAAGTGTTTTCACTTTTCACTTTTGGTAGAATACACTTCACACTCGGTAAGCTACACTTTTTATTTATAATGGGGGCACAACCTGTTTATGACGTCACTGCTTCAAGAAGGCCTACTCCTGCCACCTGCTCTAGTTATATATTTTTATCTTTTCTCTCTTTACTTATAAACTTTTTCGCTCTCACTTTATGCTGCCCTACATTTCACTTGTTAACCAACGTCTCGTAATTCTTGAACACCTTTCACACTCGCTATGATCTTTGTATATTTGTAACTGTGGCAATGGGTGCCCACTAGCCCCCCTTAGGGGGCCTAGTGGGCACCCATTGCCTTTTTTTTTACTAATAACTTTGGCTATCACTTGTAGGGTTGTTCACTGACGTTGTCACTACCACTGGTTGCTGCTAGCAGCTAATGCACTCCTTAAAAACACTAAGAATCTCGGAGCCTTGTGACCCCACGTCAGCTTGTGTTTGCGTTCTTATTTGTTTTCATTCACCGGAGTTAACATTAATAAAAATCCCAACAGCAGTTCATTAACTAACCAGAGTTAACAGTGTAACAACTAGATATTCATGACGCTGCGCGATCCCAGAAAGTTATCCCCATATTGCATAAACCCAGCCACCTCTACCTTACTGTTCGTCTGCATTACTGTTCTGTTCTTCTGTGTTACTATATTGTTCGACTACGTTACTGTACTGTTCTTCTGTGTTACTCTTTTGTTCATCTGTTACTGAACTGGTCTTCGGTGTTACTGTACTGATCTTCTGTGTTACTATACTGTTCTTCTGTGTTATTGTACTGTTCTTATGTGTTACTGGTCTTCTGTTACTGTACTGGTCTTTATGTTAGTGTACTGGTCTTCTGTGTTACTGTACTGATCTTCTGTGTTACTATACTGGTCTTCTGTGTTACTATACTGCGTTTCTGATGTTACTTTTACTGGTTTTTCTGTGTTATTGTACTGTTCTTATGTGAAACTGGTCTTCTGTGTTACTGTACTGGTCTTCTGTGTTAGTTACTGGTCTTCTGTGTTAGTGTACTGGTTCTGTCGTGTTTACTGTACTGTCCCTTTTGTGTTACTATACTGGTCTTCTGTGTTATTTAACTGTTCTTTGTGGGTTTTTGTACTGTTTTTTCTGTGTTACTGACTGGTCTTCGGTTATTTTACTGGTCTTTGGTTACTGTATGGTTTGTGTTTTTTGTACGGCGGGCTTTTCTTTTTGTTACTGTACTGGTCTTTGGGGGTTCTTACGGGCTTGTGTTTTTGTACTGGTCTTTTTTACTGTACTGGTTTTTCTGTGTTAAGTACTGGTCTTCGTGTTAATGTACTGTTCTTCTGTGTTAATGTACTGTTTTTTCTGTGTACTGTACTTTCTTTTTGATGACGGGTTTTTTTCTTTTTTTGTTTGTATGTTCTTCTGTGTTACTGTACTGTTTTTCTGTTTACTGCACTTTTTTTTTGACTGTCTGTTCTTCTGTGCACTATTTGTTCTTCTGTTTTTTGTGCTTCTGTGCTATATACTGTTCTTTGTGTTATTGTACGTTTTTGTGTTTCTTTCTTTGTGTTTTGTTTTGGTCTTTTGTGTTACTTTTTTT
>NC_069498.1:13734749-13759562 GCF_026875155.1 Cherax quadricarinatus
ACATAACAAAACAGAAAAAAAACAGACAAAAAAAAGAATAAAAACAGAAAAACCAAAACCCTAAAAACAAGGGTTTAAAAACCCAGCAACCAAGAAAAAAAACCCAGAAGCCCAAAAAAAAAAACCCAAACAAAACAAGACCAAAAGTAACACAAAGCCCAGTACAGTAACCAAAGCCCAAAAAGAAACCCAAAGAAGCCCATAAAAACAGAAGACAAAAAAAGGGAAAAAAAAACCCCAAAAAGAATAAAAAAACCAAAAAACAAAAAAAAAACAAAAACCATCGTAAAAAAACTCAAAAAAAGGGGCAAAAAACCAAAAAAGACGTAACAAAAAGAAACAAAAAACAGTAACCAGAAAACAGTAACAAAACCTAAAAAACAAAAGTCAAAACCAAAAAAAAAAAGAACCAGAAGACCTCATAACCAGAAGCCAGTACAACCCAAAAAAAACCATAACAAAAAAAAGAAGTAAAAAAAAAAAACCCCCGAAAAACATTAAAAAACCAAAAAAAAGAAACAGAAAAGAACGAACAGTAAAAAAGAAACCAAAGTAACACAGAAAGCAGTCCCAAGAAAACTACAGAAAAAAAAAAAAGGAAACAGAAAAAAAAACAAAGTAAAAAAAGACCAGTAAAAAAACGACAAAAACAGAAACAAAAAAACCCCAAAACAAAAAAAATACGGGAAAAAAACCAAAAGGAAAACCAAAAAAGAAAAAGAAAACAAAAAAAACACAGAGACCAGTAAATAAAAAAAAACATAAGAACAAAAAAACCAGTAAAAAAAACGCCCCAAAAAAAAAAAAAAAAAAAAAAAAGGGGAAAAATTTTTAAAAAAAAAAGCCCCAAAAACCGGGAAACTACAGGGAAACCCCCAAAAACAGAAACGAAACCCAAAGTAACACGAAACCATCAGTAAACAGAAGACCATTAAAACCAAAAAACCCCTTCAAAAGACCAAAAAAAAAAGGGTAAAAGAAGCCAGCAAAAGAAAAAACAAAACCAAACCAAAAAAAAAAAGTAAAACACAAAAAACCAAAACAGAAAAAAGAAACAAAACAGTAAAAAAAAACAAAGAACCCAAAAAAAAACAAAAAAAACCCTTGGGGGAAAAAGTAAAAAAAAAAGAAAATAAAAAAAAAAAAAGAAAAGTAACACAGAAAAATAAAATAACCAAAAAGAAAAGAAAAACAGAAAAAAAAAGCCAGTTAAAACGGGGAAAAACAAAAAAGGTAAAAAAACCCAAACCGGGGGAAAAAAAACCAAACAACAAACCAGAAGCCAAATAAAAAAAGGGACCACAGAAACGCCCAAAGAAAAAAAAACATAACACAAAAGAAACAAAAAAGAACTAAAAAAAAAAAGTAAAAAGAAAAAAAACCCAAGAAAAATAAAAAAAGAAAAGGAAGAACCGAAACCATAAAACAAAAACTACATAAACAGAAGCCCAGTAATAACAAAAAAACCCCTACAGAACACAGAAGCCCAAATAACAAAAACCAAAACCAAAAAATAACCAGAAAAAACATAACCAGAAGCCTTAAAAACCCAAAAAACAGTAAAATCCCCAAAAAGACCAAAAGTAACACAGAAACCATAAAGTAAAAAGAAACCTTTTAAAAACCAAGGAAAACCTTCCACAGAAACAAAAAAAAAAAAGGGAAAACCAGACTTTAAGAAAAAAGAAACATAACCCAAAAAAACCAGTTAAACCAAAAGAAAACAAAAACACGAAGACCAAAAAACAAAGACCATCGAAACAAAAACCAGACAGTAACCAAAAAAAATAACACAAAAAACCAAAAACAAAAACCAACAAAACAAAAAAAGCAAAACAAAGAAAAAAAACAAAAGACCAAAGTAAACAAAACCCCAAAAAGCAAAAAAACAGAACCAAAAAAAACAAAGGAACAGAAATAAAAAAAAGAAACCAATAAAAACCAAAAAAACCATAAAAGAAACAAGAAAAAAACAGAAAACCCAAAAAACCCAAAATAACACAAAACCCAAAAAAACAAAAAAAAAAAAAGCGTAAAAAAAAAACAGTAAACGGGCCCAACAAAAAAAAAGTAATAACAAAAACCCCAACAAACACAGAAACCATAAAAAAAAAGAAAAACAGAAAAAAAAGAAGTACAAAAAAACCCAAAAGAAAACCAAAAGTAAACAAAAACAAAACAAAAACCCCAAAAAAAACAAAGACGAAAACAAAAAACTAACAAAAACCAAAAAAAAATACAATAACCAAAACAAAAACAAAAAAAAGGGAAAAGTAAACAAAAAAACTAAAAAAAAAAACAAAAAAAAAACCAAAAACCAAAAAACCCAAAAAAGTAAAACAAAAAACCGGGAAAAAAAAAGGAACCAGAAACCAGAAAAAACAAAAAACCCAAAACAGTACACAAAAAACTTAAAAACAAACCATACAGAACCAAAAGACAAAGAACACAGAAACCATACAGTAACAAAAACCAGTAAAACAAAAACAGACAGTAACACAGAACAAAAACCAAAAACCAGTAAAAAGAAAAAAAACCAGAAAAGACAGAACACAGAAAACAGAAAATTAACCAAAGACCAAAAAAAAAAACCATAAGAAACAGAAAAAAGGAAACAGAAAACTAAAACCAAGAAAAAAAAACAGAAAAAAAAACAGAAAAAACACGGAAAAAAAAAAAAAAAAAAAGGGGGGGGGAAGAAAAAAAAACCAGAAAAAAGAAACAGAAACAAAAAAAGAAAAAAAAAAGGGGGTAACACAGAAGAAAAACCAAAAAAAAACAGAAAAAAAACCCAAAGGAAAAAAAAAAACCCGCGTAACCAGAAGCAGAAAAACCCCAAAAACAAAAACATAAACCAAAAAGAAAACCAGCCAAATAACAAAAAAACCCGAAACCCAGAAACCAGCAGACCAAACCAAAAACCCAGAAATAACAAAAACCCAAAAAGTAACACAAAAAACCAGCATAACACAAAAAAAAAGGAAACCCGGAAAAAACAAAAGACGAAAGACAGTAAACAGAAAAGAACCAGAACTAAAAAAAAGCCCAGTAACAAAAAAACCAGTATCACAAAAAACAACGTAACAACAAGAAACCAGTAATAACCAAAACAAGGAAAAACCAAGGACATACAAACACGAAGATCTACGTACAATCCCCAAACATTACACGAACCCAGTACAAAACCGGAACACACTAACACAAGGACCTAACACAAACAGTACATAACAAAAAGAACCTCAGAACCAAGAACCCCTCAAAACAAAACCAAAGACCCCGTAACACAAAACCCAGTCCATAACACAAAACAGTACACCACCCCAGACAGTAACACAGAACCCGCGAAAACCAGAACCATTCTTAACCAAAGAAGCCTACGTCCAAACGACGAAACCAGCCGTAAAACACAGAAGACCAGTACAAGTAACACAGAAAGCCAGTACAGTAACACAGAAGGCCAACAGTAACCAAAGCAGTACGTAACCAAAAAAGACCAGTACAATAACCCGAAAGCCCAAAAGAACAATAACACAAAAATGTACATTAAACCAAGAACAGTACAGAAAACACAAGACAGTACAGAAACACAAAAAGACAGTACAGTACACGAAGACCAGTAACACAGAAAAACAGTACAATAACACAGAAGACCATTAGTAACCACAGAAGACAAGTAAAACACAGAAAAACCAAGTAACACAGAAGAACATAAAAATAACACATAGAAAACAGTACAGTAACACAGAGGAACAGTACAGAAAGCACCAGAAAAACAGTACAGTAACCCACGAAACATACAGAACCACAGAAGAACAGTACAGAAACCCACGAAGAAAAACGTACAAAAACACAGAAAACATACCCCAAAAGTACAAACCAGAAAGAAACAGTACAGTTAAACAAGAAACAGTACAGTAACACAGGGGACAGTACAGTAACAAAGATCAGTACGGTAACACAAAACCCAGTACAGTAACACCAGAAGACAGAAACTAAAACACATTCAGAACCAAGTCAGAAACAAAAACCAGCAAAAACAGTAACGAAAAACACAAGAACAGTACTGAAAACACAGAAGAACCAGTACAGTAACACAAGAAACCAGTACAGTAACACAGAGACAGTCATTAAAACACAGAAAAAGACCAGTACATAACACAGAAACCAGTCCCAGAGAACAGACAAAAAAAAAACCAGAAACACAAAAGAACAGTCCAGTAACACAAAGAACCAGTTCAAAAAACACAAAGACCATCATACCAAACCATACCAAACCAAGACAGTACGTACACAGAAGCAGTACATAAACCAAAAGGGCCAGTACAGAAACACAGAAGACAGTACAGAACGCGAAGCCAGTAAAATAAACACAGAAGACCAGTACAGTAACACGAAGAAGCCTAAACAGAAACAAAAGAAAAATACAGTAACCAGGAAGACCCAGTAACACAGAAGAACGTCAGTAACACAGGAACCATTTATAGTAAACACAGAAGACCAGTACAGTAACACAGAAGACCAGTACAGTAAACAAAAAACAGAAGACCAGAAGTACACAGAACCAAACAGTAAACATCAAGAAGAACAGTAACACAGAAACAGAACAGAACATAACAAAAGGAACCAGTACAGTAACACAGAAGACCAGTACAGTAACACAGAAGCCCAAAAATAACACAGAAGACCATTACAGAACACACAAAAAGTAAGTAACACAGAAAACAGTAAAATAACAAAAGGAAACAGTCAGTAACACAGAAAACAGTATCGTAAACACAAGAACAAACAAACCAACCATAAAACACAGCAGAAAAAAAGAACCATTTTAAACAAAGAAGAACAAAAGCAAGCACTGAAACAGACAGTAACCCAGAAGACAGTACAGTAAGCAAAGGAACAGAAAATAAAACAAAAAGGGGGATACAAAGTCCCCAAGAAGAACAATACAGTAACACGAAGAACAGTACGAAACACAGAAGAACAGAAACGAAGACACAGAAAGAACAGTTACAGTAACACAAAAGAAACAGTCAGTAACAAGAGAAACATACAGAAACACAGAAGACCCAGTAACAGTAACAAGAAAAACCAGCCAAACACAGAACACACAGTCAGTAAAAAACAAAAGACCATTTCCATTTACACAGAAGCCCAAAAACCAGTAACACAAAAACCAGTCATAACACAGAAGCCAGTACAGTAAAAAGAACCCAGTACAGAAAGAGAAGCCAGTACAGTAACACAGAAGGGCGCAGTAACAAGAAGAATGTTAAAACACAAAAAACGTACTACACAGAAAGACCCGTCTTTAAACACAGAAGAGCAGTACAGTCCTACCGAACTGAAGTAACACAAAAGACCAAGAACACAAAAAAAATACAATAACCGACAGTACAGTAACACAGAAACCATGTAAGTAACACAGAGACCAGTAATAGTAACACAGAAGCCCCGTATAAAACACGAAACCGAATGTAACCAGAAGCAAGTAAGTACACGAGACAGAAAACGGCAGACGAGGCCAAAACGAAAACCAGCCAGTAAGTCCAACAGAACGACTAAACCAAAGGCACCAAAGTTAACACAGAAGACGAAGTAACACAGAAGACAAAAATAAAAACCAAAACCAGTATAGTCCCACAAGAAGACAGGTAACACAGAACCGCACCCAGAATCCGCGACCAGAAACTCAGAAGACCAGTAAAACACAGAGGCCGTAAGTAACACGAAGACCAGTACAAAAACCAAAGACCGTATAAACACAGCAGACCTTATACAGTAACACACAGAAGACCATAACAAGAAAAACGCATACACAGAAGACCAGTAAGTGTAACACAGAAGACCAGTACAGTAACACAGAAGAAAGTACACAAAAGAACGTACAATAACACAGAAGAACATACAAGTAACAAGAGAAAAGTACAGTAACACAGAGGAACATAAAGAAACACAGAAGACAGTATAGTAACACCAAGAAGCCAGACAGTAACACAGAAGAAAGTAACACAGAAGAACAGAAACAATAACACAGAAAAAAAAGTAAAATAACACTGAAAAAAACCAGTATAGTAGCACTGAAGAACAGTACAGTAACAGAGAAATAGTGCAGTAACACAGAAGAACAGTACAATAACACAGAGGAACAGTACAGTAACACAGAAGAATACAAAACACAAGAAACTTTACAAAACCAGAAGAACAGTACATTAACACAGAAAAGAAAAGTACAGTAACACAGAGGAACAGTACAATAACACAGAAAAACAGTACAATAACACAGAAGACCAGTACAGTAACACAGAAGACCAGTACAGTAACTCAAAGAACCAGAAGAAAACACAGAAGACCAGTACAGTAACACAGGAAAACCAGTACAGTAACACAAGAATCCAGTTCAGTAACGCAGAAGACCAGTTCAGTAACGCAGAAGAGCAGTTCAGTAACGCAGAAGACCAGTACAGTAACACAGAAGACCAGTACAGTAACACAAAAGACCAGTACAGTAACACAGAAGACCAGTACAGTAACGCAGAAACCATACAGTAACGCAGAAGACCAGTACAGTAACACAGAAGACCAGTACAGTAACACAGAAGACCAGCACAGTAACACAGAAGACCAGTACAGTAACACAGAAGACCAGTACAGTAACACAGAAGCCCAGTACAGAACAAAAAAACCAGTAACAAGTAACACAGAAGACCAGTAAACAGTAACACAGAAGACCAGTAACACAGAAGAACAGTACAATAACACACAGGAACAGTGCAGTAACACAGAAAATCAGTATCGTAACACAGAAGAACAGTACAATAACACAGAGGAAAAGTACAGTAGCACAGAAGAACAGTACAGTAACACATAGAAACAGTACAGTAACACAGAGGAACAGTACAGTAGCACAGAAGATCAGTACAGTAACACTGAAACAGTACAGTAACACAGAAGAACAGTACAGTAACACAGAAGAACAGTACAATAACACAGAGGAAGAGTACAGTAACACTGGAGAACAGTACAGTAACACAGAAGAACAGTACTGAAACACAGAAGAACAGTACTGAAACACAGAAGAACAGTACAGTAACACAGAGAAACAGTACAGTAACACAGAGAAACAGTACAGTAACACAGAGAAACAGTACAGTAACACAGAAGACCAGTACAGTAACACAGAACACCAGTCCAGTAACACAGAACACCAGTCCAGTAACACAAAAGACCAGTCCAGTAACACAGAAGACCAGTATAGTAACACAGAAGACCAGTCCAATAACACAGAAGGCCAGTACAGTAACACAGAAGGCAAGTACAGTAACGCAGAAGGCCAGTACAGTAACACAGAAGACCAGTACAGTAACGCAGAAGACCAGTACATTAACACAAAAAGAGCATACAGTAACACAGAAGAGCAGTACAGTAACACAAAGAGCATAAGTAACACAGAAGAGCAGTACAGTAACACAGAAGAGCAGTACAGTAACACAGAAGAGCAGTACAGTAACACAGAAGAGCAGTACAGTAACACAGAAGACCAGTACAGTAACACAGAAGACCAATAAAAACAGAAAAAACAGTACAATAACACAGAAAGACCATTTATAGAAACCACAGAAGATCAGTACACAACACAGAGACCAGTAACACAAAGAACAGTACAATAACACAGAACAGTACAGTAACACAGAAGACCAGTTGTATAAAAACAGGAGACCAGTAAAAAGTAAACACAGAACCAGTATAAAACACAAAAGACAGTATAGTAACACAGAAGACCAGTACAGTAACACAGAAGACCAGTACAGTAACACAGAAACCAGTACAGTAACAAAAGAAGACCAGTACAGTACACAGAAGACCATACAGTAACACAGAAGACCAGTTAGAACACAGAAACCTTACAGTAACACAAAGACCAGTAACACAGAAGAACAGTACAATAACACAGAAGACCAGTATAGTAACACAGAAGACCAGTACAGTAACACAGAAGAACAGTACAATAACACAAGAACAGTACAATAACACAGAGGAACAGTACAGTAACACAGAAGAACAGTACAGTAACACAGAAGACCAGTACAGTAACTCAGAAGACCAGTACAGTAACACAGAAGACCAGTACAGTAACACGAAGACCAGTCACAAACATATAAGACCAGTACAGTAACACATAAGACCAGTACAGTAACACAGAAGACCAGTACAGTAACACGGAAGACCAGTACAGTAACACAGAAGACCAGTACAGTAACATATAAGACCAGTACAGTAACACATAAGACCAGTACAGTAACACAGATGACCAGTACAGTAACACAGAAGACCAGTTCAGTAACTCAAAAGGGCCCAAATACAGTAACAGGGAAGCCCAAACAGTAAAAACAGAAGACCAGTACAGAACAATAAGACCAGTACAGTAACACATAAACCAGTACAGTAACACAAAATGACCAGTACATAACACAGAAACCAGTTCAGTAACACAGAAGACCAGTACAGTAACACAGAAGACCAGTACAGTAACTCAGAAGACCAGTACAGTAACTCAGAAGACCAGTACAGTAACACGGAAGACCAGTACAGTAACACAGAAGACCAGTACAGTAACACAAAAGGGACCAGAAACAGAACCAGAAGACAGTACAGTAACACGAAGACCAGTACAGTAAACACAAAAAGACCAGTACAGTAAACATAAAAACCAGTACAGAAAACACATAAACCATACAGTAACACAGAAGACCAGTACAGTAACACAGAAGACCAGTTCAGTAACGCGGGAACCAGTACATTTAACGCAAAAGACCATTTCAGTAACGCAGAAGACCAGTACAGTAACACAGAAGCCCAGTACAGAATACAAGAAGACCACACAGTAACACAGAAGACCAGTACAGTAACCAGAAGACCAGTACAGTACACAGAAACAGTACAGTAACACAGAAACGTACAGTAACACAGAAGACCGTACAGTAACAGAGAAACAGTACAGTAACACAGAAGACGCAGTACAGTAACACAGAAGACAGTATAGTAACACAGAAGACCTTACAGTAACCACAGAAGAACAGTACAGAACACAGAAGACCAATAAGTAACACAGAAGACCAGTACAGTAACACACAAGAAAGTAACACAGAAGAACAGTACAATAACACACAGAACATGCAGTAACACAGAAAACAGTATCGTAACACAAAAGAACAGTACAATAAACACTAGAAACAGTACAGTAACACAGAGGAACAGTACAGTAGCACAGAAGATCAGTACAGTAACACTGAAACAGTACAGTAACACAGAAGAACAGTACAGTAACACAAGAACAGTACAATAACACAGAGGAACAGTACAGTAACACAGAAGAACAGTACAGTAACAAAGAAGAACATTTACGAAACACAGAAAAACAGTACGAACACAGAAGAACAGTACAGTAACACAGAGAAACAGTGCAGTAACACAGAGAAACAGTACAGTAACACAGAAGACCAGTACAGTAACACAGAACACCAGTCCAGTAACACAGAACACCAGTCCAGTAACACAAAAGACCAGTCCAGTTACACAGAAGACCAGTCCAGTAACACAGAAGACCAGTCCAATAACACAGAAGGCCAGTACAGTAACACAGAAGGCCAGTACAGTAACGCAGAAGGCCAGTACAGTAACACAGAAGAGCAGTACAGTAACACAGAAGAGCAGTACAGTAACACAGAAGAGCAGTACAGTAACACAGAAGAGCAGTTCAGTAACACAGAAGAGCAGTACAGTAACACAGAAGATCAGTACAGTAACACAGAAGACCAGTAACACAGAAAAACAGTACAATAACACAGAACAGTACAGTAACACAGAAGACCAGTGTAGTAACACAGGAGACCAGTATAGTAACACAGAAGACCAGTATAATAACACAGAAGACCAGTATAGTAACACAGAAGACAAGTATAGTAACACAGACGACCAGATAGTAACACAGACGACCAGTATAGTAACACAGAAGACCAGTATAGTAACACAGACGACCAGATAGTAACACAGACGACCAGTATAGTAACACAGAAGACCAGTATAGTAACACAGAAGACAAGTATAATAACACAGAAGACCAGTATAGTAACACAGAAGACCAGTATAGTAACACAGACGACCAGATAGTAACACAGACGACCAGTACAGTAACACAGAAGACCAGTACAGTAACACAGAAGACCAGTACAGTAACACAGAAGACCAGTACAGTAACACAGAAGACCAGTATAGTAACACAGAAGACCTTTACAGTAACACAGAAGACCAGTAACACAGAAGAACAGTACAATAACACAGAAGACCAGTATAGTAACACAGAAGACCAGTACAGTAACACAGAAGAAAGTAACACAGAAGAACAGTACAATAACACAGAAGAACAGTACAGTAACATAGAGAAACAGTACAGTAACACAGAGGAACAGTACAGTAACACAGAAGACCAGTATAGTAACACAGAAGACCAGTACAGTAACACAGAAAAAGTAACACAGAAGAACAGTACAATAACCACAGAAGAAAAGTACAATAACACTGGAAGAAACAGTAATACACTGAAGAACAGTACATAAACAAGAAATAGTGCAGTAACACAGAAGAACAGAAAATAACACAGAGGAACAGTACAGAAAACACAGAAAACAGTACAGTAACACAGAGAAACTGTACAGTAACACAGAAGAACAGTACATTAACACAGAAGAACAGTACAGTAACACAGAGGAACAGTACAATAACACAGAAAAACAGTACAATAACACAGAAGACCAGTACAGTAACACAGAAGACCAGTACAGAAAACTCAGAAAGACATACAGTAACACAGAAGACCAGTACAGTAACACAGAAGCCCAAAGTACAGTAACCAGAAGACCAGTTCAGTAACGCAGAAGACCAGTTCAGTAACGCAGAAGAGCAGTTCAGTAACGCAGAAGACCAGTACAGTAACACAGAAGACCAGTACAGTAACACAAAAGACCAGTACAGTAACACAGAAGACCAGTTCAGTAACGCAGAAGACCAGTACAGTAACGCAGAAGACCAGTACAGTAACACAGAAAACCAGTACAGTAACACCAGAAGACCAGCACAGAAACCACAGAAGACCAGTACATAACACAGAAGACCAGAAAACAGAAACAGAAACCAGTACAGTAACACAGAAGACCAGTACAGAACACAGAGACCATAAGAAAACACAGAAGACCAGTAACACAGAAGAACAGTACAATAACACACAGAACAGTGCAGTAACACAGAAAACCCGAAACGAAAACACAGAAGAACAGTACAATAACACAGAGGAAAGTACAGTAGCACAGAAGAACAGTACAGTAACACATAGAAACGTACAGTAAAACACAGAGGAACAGTACAGTAGCACAGAAGATCAGTAAGAAACACTGAAACAGTACAGTAACACAGAAAACAAACAGTAACACAGAAGAACAGTACAAAACACAGAGGAAAGTACAGTAACACGGAGAACAGTACAGTAACACAGAAGAACAGTACTGAAACACAGAAGAACATACTGAAACACAGAAGAACAGTACAGTAACACAGAAAACAGTACAGTAACACAGAAACAGTAAAAAGAAAACACAGAGAAACAGAAACAGTAACACAGAAGACCAGTACATAACACAGAAACCAGTCCATAACACAGAACACCCAGTCCAGTAACACAAAGACCAGTCCAGTAACACAGAAAGACCAGAAAGTAACACAGAAGACCGGGTTCCAATAACACAGAAGCCATTTACAGTAACACAGAAGGCGGGTACAGTAACGCAGAAGGCCAGTACAGTAACACAGAAGACCAGTACAGTAACGCAGAAGACCAGTACATAACACAGAAGACCAGTACAGTAACACAGAAAGACCAGTACAGTAACCAGAAGAGCAGTACAGTAACCAGAAGACAGTACATTTAACA
Organism: Cherax quadricarinatus; assembly: GCF_026875155.1. Lineage (NCBI taxonomy): Eukaryota > Metazoa > Arthropoda > Malacostraca > Decapoda > Parastacidae > Cherax > Cherax quadricarinatus. The sequence goes on from NC_069498.1 coordinate 13,746,730, forward strand.
CGAAGAGCAGTACTTTAACACAGAAGAGCAGTACAGTAACAAAGAAGACCAGTACAGTAAAACACAGAAGACCAAGTACATAACACAGAAGACCAGTAACACAGAAAACAGTACAATAACAAGAAGACCAGTATATACCACAAAAAGATCAGTACAGCAACACAGAAGAACCAGTAACACAGAAAAACTTTTACAATACCACAGAACAGTACAGTAAACCAGAAGACCAGTGAGTAACACAGGAGACCAGAAAAATAAGTAAACACAGAAGCCCAGTATAATAACACAGAAGACCAGTATAGTACACAGAAACCAGTACAGTAACACAGAAGACCAGTACAGTAACACAGAAGACCAGTACAGTAACACAGAAAACCAGTACAGTAACACAGAAGACCAGTACAGTAACACAGAAGACCAGTATAGTAACACAGAAGACCTTTACAGTAACACAGAAGACCAGTAACACAGAAGAACAGTAAAAAATAACACAGAAGACCAGAAATAAACACGAAGACCAGTACAGTAACACAGAAGAACAGTACAATAACACAAGAACAGTACAATAACACAGAGGAACAGTACAGTAACACAGAAGAACAGTACAGTAACACAGAAGACCAGTACAGAAACTCAGAAAACCAGTCCCGTAACACAGAAGACCAGTACAGTAACACAGAAACCATACAGTAACACGGAAGACCAGTACAGTAACACAAAAACCCAAATACAGTAACTATAAAAACCAGTACAGAAACACATAAACCCAGTACATAACACAGATGACCATACGAAAAGTAACACAGAAACCAGTTCAGTAACGCAGGAGACCATCCCAGTAACGCAGAAACCAGTTCAGTAACCAGAAAACCAGTACAGTAACACAAAGACCGTACATAATACAGAAGACCAGCACAGTAACACAGAAGACCAGTACATAACACAGAAGACCATACAGAAATCCACAAAAAACATTTACAGTAACACAGAAACTGTACAGTAACACAGAAGACCAGTACAGTAACAGAGAAACAGTACAGTAACACAGAAGACCAGTACAGTAACACAGAAAGACCAGATAGTAAACACAGAAGACCTTACAGTAACACAGAAGAACAGTACAATAACACAGAAGACCAGTACATTTAACACAGAAGACCATACAGAAACACAGAAGACCAGTACAGTAACACAGAAGACCAGTATAGTAACACAGAAGACCTTTACAGTAACACAGAAGAACAGTACAATAACACAGAAGACCAGTACAGTAACACAGAAGACCAGTACAGTAACCACAGAAGACCAGTATAGTAACACAGAAGACCAGTAAAGAACACAGAAGAAAGTAACACAGAAGACCAGTACAATAACGCAGAAGAACAGTACAGTAACACAGAAGAAAGAACACAGAAGAACAGAACAATAACCAAAAGGGAACAGTACAGTAAACCCATAGAGAAACAGTACAGTAACACAGAAGACCAGCACAGTAACACAGAAGACCAGTACAGTAACACAGAAGACCATACAGTAATCACAGAAAAAACAGTACAGTAACACAGAAACTGTACAGTAACACAAAAGGGACCAGTACAGTAACACAGAAGACCAGAAACAGTAACACAGAAAAACCAGTACAGTAACACAGAAGACCAGTATAGTAACACAGAAAAACCTTTACAGTAACACAGAAGACAAGTAACACAGAAGAACAGTACAAAAACCCACAGAAGCCCAAGTAAAGTAACACAGAAGACCAGTACAGTAACACAGAAGAAAGTAACACAGAAGAACAGTACAATAACACAGAAGAACAGTACAGTAACACAGAAGACCAGTATAGTAACACAGAAGACCTTTACAGTAACACAGAAACAGAAATACACAGAAAAAACAGTACAAAACACAGAAGAACAGTACAATAACACTGAAAAAACAGTACAGTAACAAGAAATAGTGCAGAACACAGATGAACAGTACAGTAACCAGAAGAACATACCAATAACACAGAGGAACAGTACAGTAACACAGAAAAACAGTACAGTAACAGAGAAATAGTGCAGTAACACAGAAGAACAGTACAGTAACACAGAAGAACAGAAACAATAACCAGAGAAACCAGACAGTAACCACAGAAAACCAGTACAGTAACACAGAGAAACTGTACAGTAACACAGAAGAACAGTACATAAAAACAGAAGAACATAAGTAACAAGAGGACAGTACAATAACACAGAAAAACAGTACAATAACACAGTAGACCAGTACAGTAACACAGAAGACCAGTACAGTAACTCAGAAGACCAGTACAGTAACACAGAAGACCAGTACAAAAACACGGGAAGACCAGTACAAAACACGGAAGACCAGTACAGTAACACAGAAGACCAGTACAGTACACATAAGACCAGTACAGTAATACATAAGACCAGTACAGTAACACAGAAACCATTCAGTAAAAACAGAAGACCAGTTTCAGTGAACGCAGAAGAGCATTTCAGTAACGCAGAAGACCAGTACAGTAAAACACAGAAAGACCAGAACAGTAACACAGAAGACCATACAGTAACACAGAAGACCAGTACAGAAAACACAGAAGACAGTACAGTAACCAGAAAGACAAGTACAGTAACGAAAGAAACCAGTACAGAAAACGCAGAAAAAACCAGTACAGTAACGCAGAAGACCAGTACAGTAACACAGAAGACCAGTACAGTAACACAGAAAAACCAGCACAGTAACACAAAGACCAGTACAGTAACACAGAAGACCAGTACAGTAACACAGAAAAACAGTACAATAACACAGAAACTGTACAGTAACACAGAAGAACAGTACAGTAACACAGAAAATGTACAGTAACACAGAAGAACAGTACAGTAAACCAGAAACGTACAGTAACACAGAAGAACATTTACGTAAACACAGAAACTGTACAGTAACACAGAAGAACAGTACAGTAACACAGAAACAGTACAGTAACACAGAAGAACAGTACAGTAACACAGAAGAACAGTACAGTAGCACAGAAGAACAGTACAGTAACAGAGAAATAGTGCAGTAACACAGAAGAACAGTACAGTAACACAGAAGAACAGTACAATAACACAGAGGAACAGTACAGTAACACAGAAGAACAGTACAGTAACACAGAGAAACTGTACAGTAACACAGAAGAACAGTACATTAACACAGAAGAACAGTACAGTAACACAGAGGAACAGTACAATAACACAGAAAAACAGTACAATAACACAGTAAAACAGTACAGTAACACAGAAGACCAGTACAGTAACTCAGAAGACCAGTACAGTAACACAGAAGACCAGTACAGTAACACAGAAGACCAGTACAGTAACACAAGACCAGTACAGTAACACAGAAGAGCAGTACAGTAACACAGAAGACCAGTACAGTAACATGGAAGACCAGTAACACAGAAGAACAGTACAGTAACACAGGATATCAGTATAGTAACACAGAAGACCAGTACAGTAACACAAAAGACCAGTACAGTAACACAGAAGACCAGTACAGTAACACAGAAAATCAGTATCGTAACACAGAAGAACAGTACAATAACACATAGAAACAGTACAGTAACACAGAGGAACAGTACAGTAGCACAGAAGATCAGTACAGTAACAATGAAACAGTACAGTAACACAGAAGAACAGTACAATAACACAGAGGAACAGTACAGTAACACAGAAGACCAGTCCAGTAACACAGAATACCAGTACAGTAACACAGAAGACCAGTCCAGTAACACAGAAGACCAGTCCAGTAACACAGAAAACCATCCAATAACACAGAAGGCCAGTACTGTAACACAGAAGGCCAGTACAGTAACGCAGAAGGCCAGTACAGTAACACAGAAGACCATTACAGTAACGCAGAAGACCAGTACATTAACACAGAAGAGCAGTACAGTAACACAGAAGAGCAGTACAGTAACACAGAAGAGCAGTACAGTAACACAGAAGAGCAGTACAGTAACACAGAAGAGCAGTACAGTAACACAGAAGTGCAGTACAGTAACACAGAAGACCAGTAACACAGAAAAACAGTACAATAACACAGAAGACCAGTATAGTACCACAGAAGATCAGTACAGCAACACAGAAGACCAGTAACACAGAAGAACAGTACAATAACACAGAAGACCAGTATAGTAACACAGAAGAACAGTACAGTAACACAGGAGACCAGTGTAGTAACACAGGAGACCAGTATAGTAACACAGAAGACCAGTATAGTAACACAGAAGACCAGTATAGTAACACAGACGACCAGTATCGTAACACAGAAGACCAGTACAGTAACACAGAAGACCAGTACAGTAACACAGAAGACCAGTATAGTAACACAGAAGACCTTTACAGTAACACAGAAGACCAGTAACACAGAAGACCAGTAACACAGAAGACCAGTAACACAGAAGAACAGTACAATAACACAGAAGACCAGTATAGTAACACAGAAGACCAGGACAGTACACAGAAGAAAGTAACACAGAAGAACAGTACAATAACAGAAGAACGTACAGTAACACAGAGAAACAGTACAGTAACACAGAGGAACAGTACAGTAACACAGAAGACCAGTACAGTAACACATAAGACCAGTACAGTAACACAGAAGACCAGTACAGTAACACAGAAGACCAGTTCAGTAACGCAGGAGACCAGTACAGTAACGCAGAAGACCAGTTCAGTAACGCAGAAGACCAGTACAGTAACACAGAAGACCAGTACAGTAATACAGAAGACCAGCACAGTAACACAGAAGACCAGTACAGTAACACAGAAGACCAGTACAGTATCACAGAAAAACAGTACAGTAACACAGAAACTGTACAGTAACACAGAAGACCAGTACAGTAACAGAGAAACAGTACAGTAACAGAGAAGACCAGTACAGTAACACAGAAGACCAGTATAGTAACACAGAAGACCTTTACAGTAACACAGAAGAACAGTACAATAACACAGAAACCAGTACAGTAACACAGAAGACCAGTACAGTAACACAGAAGACCAGTACAGTAACACAGAAGACCAGTATAGTAACACAGAAGACCTTTACAGTAACACAGAAGAACAGTACAATAACACAGAAGACCAGTACAGTAACACAGAAGACCAGTACAGTAACACAGAAGACCAGTATAGTAACACAGAAGACCAGTACAGTAACACAGAAGAAAGTAACACAGAAGAACAGTACAATAACGCAGAAGAACAGTACAGTAACATAGAGAAACAGTACAGTAACACAGAAGACCAGCACAGTAACACAGAAGACCAGTACAGTAACACAGAAGACCAGTACAGTATCACAGAAAAACAGTACAGTAACACAGAAACTGTACAGTAACACAGAAGACCAGTACAGTAACACAGAAGACCAGTACAGTAACACAGAAGACCAGTACAGTAACAGAGAAACAGTACAGTAACACAGAAGACCAGTACAGTAACACAGAAGACCAGTATAGTAACACAGAAGACCTTTACAGTAACACAGAAGACCAGTAACACAGAAGAACAGTACAATAACACAGAAGACCAGTATAGTAACACAGAAGACCAGTACAGTAACACAGAAGAAAGTAACACAGAAGAACAGTACAATAACACAGAAGAACAGTACAATAACACTGAAGAACAGTACAGTAACAGAGAAATAGTGCAGTAACACAGATGAACAGTACAGTAACACAGAAGAACAGTACAATAACACAGAGGAACAGTACAGTAACACAGAAAAACAGTACAGTAACAGAGAAATAGTGCAGTAACACAGAAGAAGAGTACAGTAACACAGAAGAACAGTACAATAACACAGAGGAACAGTACAGTAACACAGAAGAACAGTACAGTAACACAGAGAAACTGTACAGTAACACAGAAGAACAGTACATTAACACAGAAGAACAGTACAGTAACACAGAGGAACAGTACAATAACACAGAAAAACAGTACAATAACACAGTAGACCAGTACAGTAACACAGAAGACCAGTACAGTAACTCAGAAGACCAGTACAGTAACACAGAAGACCAGTACAGTAACACAGAAGACCAGTACAGTAACACGGAAGACCAGTACAGTAACACAGAAGACCAGTACAGTAACACATAAGACCAGTACAGTAATACATAAGACCAGTACAGTAACACAGAAGACCAGTTCAGTAACACAGAAGGCCAGTTCAGTAACGCAGAAGAGCAGTTCAGTAACGCAGAAGACCAGTACAGTAACACAGAAGACCAGTACAGTAACACAGAAGACCAGTACAGTAACACAGAAGACCAGTACAGTAACACAGAAGACCAGTACAGTAACGCAGAATACCAGTACAGTAACGCAGAAGACCAGTACAGTAACGCAGAAGACCAGTACAGTAACGCAGAAGACCAGTACAGTAACACAGAAGACCAGTACAGTAACACAGAAGACCAGTACAGTAACACAGAAGACCAGTACAGTATCACAGAAAAACAGTACAATAACACAGAAACTGTACAGTAACACAGAAGAACAGTACAGTAACACAGAAACTGTACAGTAACACAGAAGAACAGTACAGTAACACAGAAACTGTACAGTAACACAGAAGAACAGTACAGTAACACAGAAACTGTACAGTAACACAGAAGAACAGTACAGTAACACAGAAACTGTACAGTAACACAGAAGAACAGTACAGTAACACAGAAGAACAGTACAGTAACACAGAAACTGTACAGTAACACAGAAGAACAGTACAGTAACACAGAAGAACAGTACAGTAACACAGAAACTGTACAGTAACACAGAAGACCAGTATAGTAACACAGAAGAACAGTACAGTAACACAGAAGAACAGTACAGTAACACAGAAACTGTACAGTAACACAGAAGAACAGTACAGTTACAGAGAAACAGTACAGTAAAACAGAAGACCAGTACAGTAACACAGAAGACCAGTACAGTAACACAAGACCAGTACAGTAACACAAGACCAGTACAGTAACACAGAAGACCAGTACAGTAACACAAGACCAGTACAGTAACACAGAAGAGCAGTACAGTAACACAGAAGACCAGTACAGTAACATGGAAGACCAGTAACACAGAAGAACAGTACAGTAACACAGGATACCAGTATAGTAACACAGAAGACCAGTACAGTAACACAAAAGACCAGTACAGTAACACAGAAGACCAGTACAGTAACACAGAAAATCAGTATCGTAACACAGAAGAACAGTACAATAACACATAGAAACATACAGTAACACAGAGAACAGAAAACAGAGCACAGAAACAGTACAGTAACAATGAAACAGTACAGTAACACAGAAGAACAGTACAATAACACAGAGGAACAGTACAGTAACACAGAAGACCAGTCCAGTAACACAGAATACCAGTACAGTAACACAGAAGACCAGTCCGGTAACACAGAAAACCAGTCCAGTAACACAGAAGACCAGTCCAGTAACACAGAAGACCAGTCCAGTAACACAGAAGACCAGTCCAATAACACAGAAGGCCAGTACAGTAACACAGAAGGCCATTACAGTAACGCAGAAGGCCAGTACAGTAACACAGAAGACCAGTACAGTAACGCAGAAGACCAGTACATTAACACAGAAGAGCAGTACAGTAACACAGAAGAGCATACAGTAACCAGAAGACATACAGTAACACAAAAAGGCAACAAACACAGAAGACAGTACGTAAACACAGAATGCAGACGTAACACAGAAGACCAGTAAACCAAAAACAGTACAAACACAGAAGACCAGTATAGTACCACAAGTTTCAGTACACACCAGAAGCCCAAAAACCCAGAAAACGTAAAATAACCAGAAGACCAGATAGTAACACAAAAAAAAACAGACAGTAACACAGGAGACCATGAGAAACACGGGGAGCCATAATTAACACAGAAGCCCAGTAAGTAACACAAGCCCAGAAATAACACAACGACAGACGTAACACAGGACCAGTACAGAAACAAGAAACCATCGAAACCCCCAAAAGACCAGAATGAAACACAGAAGCCCTTTACAGTAACACAAAAAGACCATAACACAGAAACAGTAAAAAAAAAAAACAGTACAAAACACGAAGACCGTTGTAACACGAAGACCAGGCCCAAAACACGAGAAATAACCGAAGAACATAAATAAACAGAAAACAGTACAGAAAACAGAAAACAGTACAGAACACAGAAAAAAACGAACAGTAACACAAAAGCCCCAGTACAGAACACAAAAACCCAACAGAACACAGAAGAACGTACAAAAACCTAAGCAGTCAGTGCATGAAGAACGTAAGTACAGAAATAGGCTAACACAGAAGAACAGTCAGTAACACAGAAAACAGTACAAAAACACGGGGAACGTACGTAAACAGAAAAACATACGAAAACACGAGAACGTAATAACAAGAAGACCAGTACTAACAAGAAAACCATACAGAAACCCCGAAGACCGACAGTAACAAGAAACCAGTACGTAACACAGAAGACCAGTACGTAACGCATAAACCTACATAAGCTAAAACCAGTACAGTAACACAAAAAACCTACAGTAAACAGAAACCCATACAGAAACGCAGGAGCCATACGTAACCGAAAAGACCAGTACGAAAACGCAAAACCATACGTAACACAGAAGATAGTACATAACACAGAAGCCCAGTACAGTAACACAAAAAACCTTACAATAAACAGAAAACCAGTACATAACACAGAAGCGTACAGAACACAGAAGACCAGTACACTAACACAGAAACCATCCTAACCAAAAGCCCAGTACAGTAAACAGAAACCAGTACAGAAACACAAAAACCCAGTAACTAACACAAACCCAGTACACAAAACCCAGAAGCCATAGACTAAGAAAACAATAGACAGAAGAAAAGTATAGAAACACAGAAGACCATATAGAAACACAGAAGATCATTACAGAAACCCCCGAGCCCATTAGAAAACAGATGAAACAAAAGGTAACCGAAAAACATAAGTAACGTAGTCGAAAAATATAGTAACGCAAAGAACAGAACAGTAAGCAGACGAACGAAGTAAATGGCGGGTTTATGCAATAGGGGATAAATTTTTGGGGTCGCGCAGCGTCATAAATATCTAGTTGTTACCTGTTAATCGGTTTTTAACGAACGCGTTGGGATTTTTTTTTAAGTTAATTCCGGTGAATGAAAACAATAAGAAACCCAAAAACAAGCTGACGGGTGTACAAAGGGTCCGAGATTTTTAGGTTTTTAGGGGGTGCTTAGCTCTAGAGCAACCATGTGGCAACTCAGTGAACAACCCCAAAGGGAACCAAAATATTTTAAAAAAAAAAGGGAATGGGGGGCCCCCCCTAGTCCCCCAAAGGGGGGGTAGGGGGCACCCCTTTCCCCAGTTACAAATTACAAAAATCAAGCGAGTGGAAAAGGGGTTCAAGAAATTTCGAAGGTTGGGGTTTCAAATAAATGGGGGCGGGATAAAATGAGAGCGAAAAAATTTTTTAAGTAAAAGAGAGAAAAAAAAAAATATTAACTAGAGCAGGGGCAGGAGTAGGCCTTCTTGAAGCATGATCAAAACGGGTTTGGCCCCCTTATAAATAAAAAGTGTACTTACCGAGTGTGAAGTGATTCTACCCCAAAAATGAAAAAGGGAAAAAAAAATTTAAAGGAGCGCGGGTGTATGGGGAAAAAATTAAAATTTAAATCAGGTGAAGGATTTTCAAAAATGGGTTTTAAAGACCTACTGTAGGGACAACGGATCAGCAACTGGCAACTTGTCATCGCTCCACAGCCACGCAAGTCCTTTCCACTTTTTTGGTTGCATGTTGTCAGATTCTGGTCTCTGCACACTGTTAGATACTGGTCACTCACTCCTGCAAGCTATTCCCCAAATTAGAGTAGAAACAGCATATATAAGGTGGAAACAGGTTTCATGAGTGCGTGAGGAGAGGGAGGTGCGTAGCTAGTGAGGATTAACCGTCAAACACACCACACACACAACACACACCACACACACAACACACACAACACACACACACACACACACACACACACACACACCCCCACACACACAAAATCACACACACAAAAAATCACACACACAATCACACACACACAATCACACAACCTCACACAATCACACACAATCACACACACACAATCACACAACACATACACATACATACACATAATACACACACACACCACACACACACACCACACACACACCACACACTCACCACACACAGAGCTGTGTAAACGGTCCCTTCACAACCATACATACACCCCCCAACCTACCCACCCACTTGACATCCTGCCCCACTCTCCATCACTTTGTCCCACCCTCTAACCATCTCTACCCCCTCATAACTCCCCAAACACACGAGCGCGCGCGCACACACACACACACACACACCACACCTCCACTGAGGAGCACAAACGAAATTCGATAGACAACACGCGCATACACAAAAATACACAGACACACAAAACACACACACACACACACACACACACAGCATTCCGATACCTTAGTAGGAATCATTAAAGACACTGTACACCGTGTATGTCAGGCCCATACTGGAGTATGCAGCACCTGTTTTGGAACCCGCACTTGAAAAAAGCCGTCAAGAAACTAGAGAAAGTACAAAGGTTTGCGACAAGGTTAGTTCCAGAGCTAAGGGAATGTCCTATGAAGAAAGATTAAGGAAATCGGCCTGACGACACTGGAGGACAGAGGGTCAGGGGAGACCCTGATAACGCATATAAAATACTGCGTGGAATAGACAAGGTGGACAAAGACAGGATGTTCCAGGAGGGGACACAGAAACAAGAGGCCACAATTGGAAGTTGAAGACACAAATAGTCAGAGAGATAGTAGGAAAATATTTCTTCAGTCATAAAAGTGTAAGGCAGTGGAATAGCCTAGAAAATGACGTAGTGGAGGCAGGAACCATACACAGTTTTAAGACGAGGTTTGATAAAGCTCATGGAGCGGGGGGAGAGAGGGCCTAGTAGCAACCCGGGGAAGAGGCGGGGCCAGGGGCTAGGACCGACCCCCGCACCCCAAATAGGTGAGTACACACACACACAACACACACACACACACACACACACACACACCCCACACACAACCCCACACACACACACACACACACAACCACACACACACACACACACAAACACACACACACACACATGCACACACACACACACTGTTAAGGCACCCCTGTTAAAGCGGTCACTCTCTCCCCCTCCTTCCTTTCCCCCTCACTCCCCTCCTAACACTTCGTTGTCTCTCTCATCTTCACCTTTCCGTCCATCATCCCTTTCTCTCAACCCCCTTTCTCTCCCTCTCCCTCTCTCTTATCCTCTCTCTCTCTCATCCTCACTTTCCATCCATCTTCCTTATCTCACTCTCTCTCTCCCGTTCTCATACCATCACTTCCATCCATCTCCTATCTCACTCACTCTCATCTCTTCTCTCTCTCTCTCTCCTCTCCTCTCTCCTCTCTCTCTCTCCCATCCACCCTTCCCTCTCCCCAGTCTCTTCCCCTCCTCTCTCTCCCCCTAGCCTCTCCCACACTCCTTTCTCCTTCCTCCCTATACCCTCTTGTAACCTATAAAACTCTCATTGACACTGTCCCCCTCTCCCACCCCATATCCTTCTCCCCTCTGCCCAACCTCCCTACCCCTCCCCCTACTTACAACAACCATCCTCACATAAACTTCGTTCTGTGGTACAATGAGACTAAAACCAAGGCCGAGAGAGCCAGGGCTATGGCAGACGAAGCTGGGAAGGATGATTGGATGCAGAACTCAAAAAAAGGAGGAAGGGCTGGGGAAGGAAGCTAGAAGAGCTTGGAAAGAGGATAGAGGAGATGATAACTGCAGAGAGCAGAAGTGGGAGCAACATGCTTTAGTAGCAGAAGCCAAGATACATCGCTCAGAAGAGAAACTGAGTAACCTGAAAGAGCTAAAGAAAAAAATAATACAGACATAACATCAGGAACTTCTACATCAGACACAGACAAGGTAACTGGCGGGAGCAAGGAAGCTATACTGTATGCAAAGGTCCAGTCAGACCCACACAGGGCCAAGGCAAAGACATGGAGCACACTAGGAACAAATGAAAGGCCGGGAGACATTGAAGGAGCTATGATATATGCAGGGTCTCTACCAGACTCCTGCAGGGGCCAGGAACAGCTGAGCAGGAAAGACAGACCAATGAAAAATGGGGCCTCGGCTAGGAAAGGGATTGAAGGAAGGAACACTCCAAGAGGAGGAACTAAAACTCCTCAGAGGATGCAATGGGAGACACAGTGGGAGGAAGAAAGGGAAAGATCAGGTTTATTCTATGGGCTCCAGGAAGCCGACGGGAAAACCTACGAGGAAAGAAAACAGGAGGAAATAAAAGCGATTGAAGGTGTCATGAAGGCAATAGGCGAGGGCGACATGACCCTGGTGGCAAATTTTCGGAGAATTGGGTGGTTCGCAAGGAGAAGCAAATGCCCTCTCAGAGTAATTTTCAAGGCAGAATAAACTCGAACCATGATCCTGCAGGATATGGCATATAAGGTATGGCATATAAGGTATGGCATATAAGGTATGGCATATAAGATATGGCATACAATATATGGCACCTAAGGTACGACATATAAGGTATGGCATATAAGGTATGGCATACAAAGTATGGCATATAAGGATGCCTGGTATATGATATAAGGATGACGGTATGGCATTAAGGTATGGCATATAAGGTGACCGGAAAGGGAAAAAAAGACCGGGGGGATTAAGGTGACTTTATGG
>NC_069498.1:13760062-13789245 GCF_026875155.1 Cherax quadricarinatus
GAGGGGGGGGAGAGAAAGGGGTTGAGAAAAGGGATGAGGGACGGAAGGTGAAGATGAGAGAGAGAGAGACCCCGAAGTGTTAGGATGGGAGTGAGGGGGGAAAGGAAGGGGGGGAGAGAGTGACCGCTTTAACAGGGGTGCCTAACAGTGTGTGTGTGTGTGCATGTGTGTGTGTGGTGTTTGTGTGTGTGTGGTGTGGTGTGTGTGTGTGTGTGTGTGTGTGTGTTGTGTGTGTGTGTGTGTGTGTGTGTGTGTATTTATGTGTATGTGCGTGTGTCTATCGAATTTCGTAGTGCTCACTCAGTGAGGTGTGGTGTGTGTGTGTGTGTGTGTATTGTGTGGGGTGTGTGCGGGCGCTCTGTGTTTGGGGAGTTATAAGGGGGAGAAAATGGTTAGAGGGTGGACAAAGTGATGGAGAGTGGGACAGGATGTCAAATGGGTGGGTAGGTTGGGGTGTATGTAGGTTGTGAAGGACCGTTTAAAACAGCTCTGTGTGGTGTGTGTGTGTGTGTGTATGTGTGTGATTGTGTGTGTGTGGTGGTGGGGTTGTGTGTGTGTGATTGTGGTGTGTTGATTGGTGTGTGTGTGTGGGGTGTGTGTGTTGTTGTGTGTTTTGTGTTTGAACGGTTAATCCCCACTAGCTACGCACCCCCTCTCCCCACGCACTCATGAAAACCTGTTTCCACGTTATATATGCTGTTTTCTACTCTAATTCGGTAATAGCTTGCAGGAGTGAGTGACAGTATCTAGCATGTGCAGAGACCAGAATTGACAACATGCATCCACAATAAGTGAGAAGGACTTGCGTGGCTGGGGAGCGATGACAAGTTCCATTGCTGATCGTTGTCGTACACGTAGGCCTTCTAACACTATTAGAAATCCTTCACCGTGATAGTTATATCCACTTATGCTCATACATCCCTGCTCCTGAAGTGTTTTCACTTTTCACTTTTGGTAGAATACACTTCACACTCGGTAAGCTACACTTTTTTATTTCATAATGGGGCAAAACCTGTTATGACGTCACTGCTTCAAGAAGGCCTACTCCTGCCACCTGCTCTAGTTAATATTTTTATCTTTTCTCTCTTTAAACTTATAAACTTTTTCGCTCTCACTTTATGCTGCCCTACATTTCACTTGTTAACCAACGTCTCGTAATTTTTGAACACCTTTCACACTCGCTTTTGATCTTTGTATATTTGTAACTGTGGCAATGGGTGCCCACTAGCCCCCCTTAGGGGGCCTAGTGGGCACCCATTGCCTTTTTTTTTAACTAATAAACTTGGCTATCACTTGTGGGGTTGTTCACTGACGTTGTCATCCCACGGGTTTTGCTGCTAGCAGCTAATGCACTCCTTAAAAACACTAAGAATCTCGGAGCCTTGTGACCCCCCGTCAGCTTGTGTTTGCGTTCTTATTTGTTTTCATTCACCCGGGGTAACATTAAAAAAAAATCCCACAGCAGTTCATTAACTAACCAGAGTTAACAGTGTAACAACTAGATATTCATGACGCTGGCGGATCCCCGAAAGTTATCCCATATTGCATAAACCCAGCCACCTCTACCTTTTCTGTTCGTCTGCATTACTGTTTCCCGTTCTTCTTGTTTCTATATTGTTCGACTACGTTACTGTACTGTTCTTCTGTGTTACTCTTTTGTTCATCTGTTACTGAACTGGTCTTCGGTGTTACTGTACTGATCTTCTGTGTTACTATTTCTGTTCTTCTGTGTTATTTTAAATGTTCTTATGTTTACTGGTCTTCTGTTACTGTACTGGTCTTTTTGTAGTGTACTGGTCTTCTGTGTTACTGTACTGATCTTCTGTGTTACTATACTGGTCTTCTGTGTTACTATACTGGTCTTCTGTGTTACTATACTGTTCTTCTGTGTTATTGTACTGTTCTTATGTGAAACTGGTCTTCTGTGTTACTGTACTGGTCTTCTGTGTTAGTGTACTGGTCTTCTGTGTTAGTGTACTGGTCTTCTGTGTTACTGTACTGATCTTCTGTGTTACTATACTGGTCTTCTGTGTTATTATACTGTTCTTCTGTGTTATTGTACTGTTCTTATGTGAAACTGGTCTTCTGTGTTACTGTACTGGTCTTCTGTGTTATTGTACTGGTCTTGTGTGTTACTGTACTGGTCTTGTGTGTTACTGTACTGGTCTTGTGTGTTACTGTACTGGGCTGTGTGTTACTGTTTCTTGTGGTTACTGTACTGGTCTTGTGTGTTACTGTACTGGTCTTGTGTGTTACTGTACTGGTCTTCTGTGTTACTGTACTGGTCTTCTGTGTTAATGTACTGTTCTTCTGTGTTAATGTACTGTTCTTCTGTGTTACTGTACTGTTCTTCTGTGTTACTGTACTGGTCTTCTGTGTTACTGTACTGTTCTTCTGTGTTACTGTACTGTTTTTCAGTGTTACTGGTACTGATCTTCTGTGCTACTGTACCTGTTTCTATGTGTACTGGTACTGTTTCTTCTGTGTTTACGGTACTGTGTTTCCTGTGCTACAGCAATGTCCTGTGTGGTATATTGTACTGTGCATCTGTGTTACTTTCTTGTGTGTTACTGTCTCCGTCTTCAGTGTTACTGACTCGTCTTCAGGTGTTACTGACACCTCTTCAGTGTTACTGACTTCGTCATCAGTGTTTTTACTACTGGACTCGTCCCTTCCTGTTTACTACAACTGGACTCGTCTTCAGTTTACTGACTCGTCTTCAGTGTACTGGACTCGTCTCAGTGTTACTGGGACTCGTCTTCAGTGTTATACTGACTCGTCTTCAGTGTTTTACTGGACTCGTCATCTCCAGTGTTACTGACGCGTCTTCAGTTTACTGTACGCGCTTCAGTTTACTGGACTCGTCTTCCATTGTTACTGGACTCGTCTCAGTGATTACTGGACCGTCTTCAGTGTTACTGGACTCGTCTTCAGTGTTACTGGACTCGTCCTTCAGAGTTACTGGACCTTTTCTGTGCTACTATACAGTTCTTCTGTGTTTAATTGTACAGTTCTTTCTGGGTTACTTTCTCCTTCTGTGTTACTGTATTGGTCTTCTGTGTTACTATACTGTCTTCTGTGTTACTGTACTGTTCCTCGGCGTGTTACTGGTCTTCTGTGTTACTGTACTGTTAACTGTGTTATTGTACTGTTCTTCTGTGTTACTTTCTTCTGTGTTATTTGTACTGTTTTCTTCTGTTTACTGGTCTTCTGTGTTACTGTTTACAGGTCTTTTTCTGTGGTAAGTGTCTGGTCTTTCGTTGTTAGGTACTGGTCTTCTGTGTGACTTACTGATCTTCTGTGTTATCTTATACTGGTCTTTTCTGTGTTACTATCTGTTCTTCTGTTTTATTGTACGGTTCTTATGTGTTACTGTCTTCTGTTTTAGTGTACTGGTTTCTGTGTTAGGTGTCCTGGTTCATACTGTGTACTGTACTGGTCTTTCTGTGTTTTTTTTTTACTGTACTGGTCTTTGTGTTTATTGTACTGGTCTTCCCTGTGTTACTGTACGCCCACTCCTGCGGTTACTGTACTGGACTTTCTGTGTTATTCTGTACTGGTCTTTCTGTATTCCTGTACTGGTCTTCCCTGTATTACTGTACTGCTCTTTCTTCTGTGTTACTGTAACTGTTCCTCAGTGTAATTGTACTGCTTCTTCGTGTGTTTACTGTACTGTTCTTCTGTGTTATCAGTACTGTTCCTTCTGTGTTACTTGTACTGATCTTTCTTCCTTGTTTTTTGTGCGTCCTTCTGGTTTTAGGTGCTGTTCTTTCTGTGGCTACGATAAAAGCTGTTCTCTTCTGTGTTATTGTACTGTTCTTCTTGTGTTACTTTCTTCTGTGTTACTGTATTGGTCTTTCTGTGTTTAACTATACGTGGTCTTCTGTTTACTGTACAGTTCCTCTGTGTTTACTGTACTGTTTCTCTCTGTACTGTACTGTTTATACTTGTGTTATGTACTGTTCTTTGTGTTACTTTCTTCTTGTTACTGTACTGGTCTTCTGTGTTACTGTTAATGCTCTTTCTGTGTTACTGTACGGTCTTCTGTGTTACTGGACGGACCCTTCTGTGTTACTGGAACTGCTCTTCGTGTTTACTGACTGCTCTTTCTGTGTTACTGTACAGGTCTTCTGTGTTACTGGACTGCTCTCTGTGTTACTGTACAGTCTTCTTCTGTGTACTGTACTGCTTCTTCTGTGTGCTGTACTGGACCTTCTGTGTTACAGTACTGGTCCTTCAGTGTTACTGTACTGCTCTCTGTGTTACTGTACTGCTCTTCTGTGTTACTGTCTGCTCCTTCTGTGTTACTGTAACTGCTCTTCTGTGTTAATGTACGCTCTTTCTGTGTTAATGTACTGCTCTTTTCTGTGTTACAGGACTGCTATTCTGTGTTAATGTACTGGTCTTCCTGCGTTACTGTACTGGCCTTCTGTGTTACTGACTCTACATCGTGTTACTGGACTCGTCTTCTGTGTTACTGCTCGCCTTCTGTGTTACTGAACTGTTCTTTATTCTTCCTGTGTTACTGTAACTGTTCCTCCCTGTGTTAGGTAACTGTTCTTCCTGTGTACACTGAACTTTTTCTTCTGTCTACTGTACTGTTCCTCTTGTTTACTGTACTGTTTTCTATGTGTTACGGTACTGTTCTTCTGAGTTACTGTACTGTTTCCTCTGTTGTTATTGTACTGTTTCTTCTGTGTTACGGACTGATTTTCTGTGCTAACTGCAAATGTACCTGTGTTATTGTACTGATCTTTTCTGTTGATACTTTTCTTGTGTGTTACTGTACTGGTCCTTCTGTGTTACTATATTGTCTTTGTGTTTATGACTGTTTCTTCAGTGTTAATGGTCTTCTGTGTTACTGTACCAGGTCTTCTGTGTTACTGTACTGGTCCTTCTGTGTTACTGTACTGTCTTTTTTTTGCTGTGGTTACTGTACTGGTCTTCTGTGTTACTGTAACTGTCTTCTGTGTTACTATACCGGTATCCTGTTTACTGTACTGTTCTTCTGTTACTGGTCTTCATGTTTACTGTACTGGTTTTTCTTCTGTGTTACTTACTGCTCTTCTGTGTTAATGTACTGCTCTCTGTGTTACGTACTGCTCTTTCAGTGTTACTGTACTTGCTCTTCTGTGTTACTGTACGGCTCTTCTTGTGTTACTGTACTACTCTCTGTGTACTGTACTGCTCTTTTGTGTTACTGTACTGCTCTTCTTTTACTGTACTCTCTCTGTGTTACTGTACTGCTCTTCTGTGTTACTGTACTGCTCTGTTTGTATTAAATGTAACTGCTCTTCGGTGTTAATGTACGGGACTTCTGGTTAATTTACTGGACTTCTGCCTTAATGTAACTGGTCTTCTGCGTTAACTGTGTTACTGTACTTGTCTTCTGTGTTACTCTGTACTTGCCTCTGTGTTACTGTAACAGTTTTCTGTTGTTTACTATACTGTTCTGTGTTCCTGTATGTTCATAGTGGTTAATGTCTTTTCTTCCCTTCTGTGTTACGTACCGTTTTCTGTGTTAATATACTGTCTGTGTTTACTGTACGGTTTTCTTATGTGGTTACTGTACTGTTCTTTCTGTGTTACGGTACAGTTTCTGTGTTATTGTACTGTTTTTCTGGTTACTGTACTGGTCTTCTGTGATACTGTACTGGACTTCTTGTTACTGTAACTTGGTCGTCTGAGTTACTGTGACTGGTCATCTGTGTTAACTGTACTGTCTCTGTGTTACTGTTACTGGTCTTCTGTGTTACTGTACTGGACCTTCTGTGTTAGCCTGTACTGGTCCTTCTGTGTTACTGTACTGGTTTTAATGTGTTACTATAACTGGTCGTTCTGTGTTACTGTACGGTCCTTTGCTGTGTTTACTGTACTGGTCTTCTGTTTTACTGTACTGGCTTCTGTGTTACGTACTGGTCTTTTTTCCTGTGTTATTGAGTACTGTCCCTCTGTGTTACTGTACTGTTTTCTCTTGTGTATGTCTGTTCTTCTGTGTTACAAACACTGTTTCTTCTTCTGTGTTATTGTACTATTCTGTGGTACTGTACTGTTTCCTCTGAGTTTACTGTACTGTTCTTCTGTGTTTCTGTACTGTTCTGCTGTGAATATTGTACAGTTCCTTCTTTGGTTAAATTCTTCTTGTGTTACTAATACTATCCTTCCTGAGTTATTGTTCTGTTCTTCTACTGTGTTTACTATACTGGTCTTCTGTGTTATTGTTCTGTTTCTTCTGTTTACTATACTGGTCTTCAGTGTTTACTATACTGGTCTTCTTCTGTGTTTACTATATTGGTCCTTCCTGTTTACTGTACTGTTCTTTGTGTGTTACTGTACTGTCTTCTGTGTTGCTGAACTGTTCTTATCTGTGTTGCTGTACTGATCCTTCTGTGGTACAAAACTGTCTTCTGTGTATTTACAGTTTTTTTTTTTCCGTGTTACTGGTCTTCTGTGTTACTGTACTGTCCTCTGTGTTCTGTAACCCTCTTTGTGTTACGTACTGCTCTTCTGTGGTTACTGTACTGCTCGTCTGTTTAACGTAACTGCTCTTCTGTGTTACAGTACTGCTCTCTTTCTGGTTACTGTACTGCTCTCTGTGTTTACTGTACTGCTCTTCTGAGTTACTGTAACTGCTCTTCTGTGTTACGGTACTGCTCTCCTTGTTACTGTACTGCTACTTGTGTGTTACTATACGGTCTTCGTGTTACTATAACGGTCATCTGTGTTACTATTACTGGTCTTCTGTGTACTATACTGGTCTTTCTGTGTTACTATACAGGTCTTCTGTGTTACTATACTGGTCTTTCTGTGTTACTATACTGGTCTCTGTTTACTATAACTGGTCGTCTGTGTTACTATAACTGGTCCTTCTGTGTTACTATTCTGTCTTCTGTGTTACTAACTGGTCATCTGTGTTTACTGTACTGGTCTTCTGTGTACTACCTGTACTGGTCTTCTGTGTTACTGTACTGAGTTCTTCTGTGTTACTTCACTGGTCTTCTGTGTTACTGTACTGGTCTACTGTTACTTACTGGTCTTTCTGTTTATAGTACTGTTTCTCTGTGTTATTGTACTGTTCCACTGTGTAATTGTACTGTTCCTCTGTGTTTACTGTACTGTTTCTCTGTGTTAACAGGAACTGGTCTTCTGTGTTACTGGACTGGTCCTTCTGTGTTACTCGGCCTGGTCCTTTCTTTTGGTTACTGTACTGGTCTCTGTGTTATTGTACTGTTTCCCTGTGTTATTGTACTGTTCCTCTGTGTTTATTGGTACTGTTCCGTCTGTGTTACTGTACCTGGTTTCTTCTCTGTGTTACTGGACTGGACTTCTGTGTTAAGGTACTTGGTCTTCTGTGTTTAAAGGTCTGGTCTTCTGCGTTACAGGAACTGGTCTTCGCGTTCCTGTGTTACTGTACTGTCTTCTGTGTAATGCACTGGTCTTCTTGCGTATAACTGTACTGTTTCTTTCTGGTTACTGTACTTGGTCTTTTCTCTGTGTATTGTACTGGTACTTCTGTGTTTACAGTACGGTCTTCTTTTTGTGTTACTGTACTGGTCTTCTGTGTTTACTGTACTGGTCTTCTGTTGTTACTGTACTGGTCTTCTGTGTTACTGTACTGGTCTCGGTGTGTTTTACTGTACTTGGTCTTCTGTGTTATTGTACATGTTCTTCTGTGTTAATATTATACTGTTTCCTGTTCTGTCCTGTTCTTCTGTGTTACTGTACTGCTCTTCTGTGTTACTGTACTGCTCTTCGGTGTGTTACTGTAATCTGGTTTTCTTCTGTGTTACTGTTACAGGTCTTCTGTGATTCTGTACGTCTCTGTGTTACTGGTCTCCGTGTTACTGTACTGGTCTTCTGTGTTACAGGTCTTCCGAGTACTGTAGCTGGTCTTTCTGTGTTACTGACTGCAGTTCTGTGTTACTTGTAATCTGTTTCTTCTGTGTTACTGTACGGTTCTTCTGTGTTTACGTACTGTTCTTCTGTGTTACTGTTCTGGTCCTCTTTGTTACTGTAACTGTCTTCCGTGTTACTGTACTGAACTTCGTGTATTGTACTGGTCTTCTGTGTTACTGTACTGTCTTTCTGCGTTACTGTAACTGTCTTCTGTGTTACTGTAGCTGGTCTCTGTGTACTGTACTGATCTTCTTGTGTTATTGTACTGGTCCTTCTGTGTTTACTGGACTGATCTTCTGTGTTATTGTACTGGTCCTTCTGTGTTACTGACTGGTCGTCTGTGTTTATTGTACAGTGCTTCTGTGTTATGTACTATTACTCATGTGTTACTGTATTGTTTCTCTGGTTCAGTAGTTTTCTTCTTTGTGTACTGTTACAGTTCTGTTTTCTGTACTGTCTCCTGTGTTACTGACTGTTTCTTTCTGAGTTACGTAACTTTTTCTCTTGTTACGTATATTTCTGTGTTATTGTACAGTTTTTCTGTGCGTTAACTGTACTGTTCTTCTGTGTTACTTACTGTTTCTTCTGTTTTACTGTACTGTTGTTCTGTGTTACTGTACTGTTTCCTCTGTAGTACTTTTTACTTTATTCTGTGTTACTGTACTGTTCCTCTTTTATGGTAATGTTCTTCTTGTGTGTTACGGGTACTGATTTTTCTGTGTTCCTGTTACTGTTCCTTGTGTGTTATTGTACTGTTCTTTCGTGTTAAATTCTTTTGTGTTTCTTGCCCTGTCTTCTGTGTACGCTACGGGTCCTCTGTGTTTCTGTGCTGGTCTTCTGGTGCTACTGTAACTGGTCTACTCCTGTGTTACTATACAGGTCATCTGTGTTACTATTCTGTTGGCTTCCTGTGTTTACTATACTGGTCTCGTGATACTAACTGGTCCTTCTGTGTTACTATACTGTCTTCTGTGTTTACTATACTACTGGTCTTGAGTACGAAACTGGTACCTTCTGTGTTACTGACTGTTTCTTCGGTGCTAATTGTACTGTTCTTCTGTGTTACTAGTCCTTTTCTGTGTTACTGGACTGGTCATCTGCTTACTGGTACTGGACTTCAGTGTACTGTACTGGTCTTCTGTTTACTGTATCAGTTTTCTGTTTATTGTAATGATCCTCGTGTTACTGTTACTGTTTTCTTCTGTGTTAATGTACTGTTCGTCTGTGTACTGTACTTTCTTCGGTGTTACTGAACAGTTTTCCCTTCCTTCTCTGTGTTACTGTACTGTTCTTCCTGAGATACTGTACTGTTCCTCTGTGTTATGGTACCTGTGCTTCTGTGTGACTGCAGGCTATTTTCTCTGTTACTGTACTGTTCTTCTGTGCTACTATTACTGTTCTTCTGTGTTATTCTTGCTGTTCTCTGTGCTACTATACGTTCTTCTGGTTATTGTACTGTTCTTCTGTGTACTTTCTCTTTGTACTGTATTATCTTCGGTGTTACTATACGACTTCTTTGTTACTGTACCTTTTCCTCTGTGTTAAGTACTTGGTTTATCTGTTACTGTAACTGTATACTGTGTTATTGTACTGTTTCTTCTGTGTTACTTTCTTCTGTGATTACTGTACTGTTCTTCTTGTGTTACTATATCTGGCTTCTGTGTTATTGTACTGTTCTTCTGTGTTACTGGTCTTGAGTGTACTGTAAAGGTCGTCTGTGTTTACTATACTGGCTTCAGTGTTACTGCACTGGTCTTCTGGGGTTACTGTACTGGTCCTTTGAGTTACTGTCTGTTTTCTGTGTTACGATACCTGTCTTTCTGTGTTGACCTATACTGGTCGTCTGTGTTACTTCACACTGGTCTTCTGTGTTACTATATTAATGGTCTCCTGTGTTACTGAACTGTTCTTCTGTGTTACTGTACTGTCTTCTGTGGTGCGTACTGTTCTTCTGTGTTGCTGTACTGATCTTCTGTGGTACAAAAACTGGTCTTCTGTGATATTGTAACTGTTTTTTCCGTGTTACTGGTCTTCTTGTACTACTGGTCTTTCTGTTTTACTGTAACTGCTCTTCTGTGTTACTGTACTGCTCTTCTGTGTTACTGTATTGCTCTCGTGTTACTGTAACTGCTCTTCGGTGTTACTGTACTGCTCTTCTGTGATACTGTACAAAGCCTTCAGTGTAACGGGATCTTCGTCGTCTGTTTTTATTTGGACGCGCCTTCTGTGTTACTGGACTCGTCTTCTGTGTTACTGGAACTGACTCGTCCTGTGTACTGGACTCGTCTCTGTGTTACTGGACTCGTCTTCTGTGTTACTGGACTCGTCATCCTGTGGTTACTGGACTCGTCTTCTGTGTTACTGTACTGTTGCTCTGTGTTACTGTACTTGTTCTTTTCTGTGTTACTGTACTGTTCTTCTGTGTTTACTGTACTGTTTCTTCTGTGTTACTGAAACTGATCCTCTGTGTTTTGTACTGGTCCCTTCCTGTGTTTACGTACTGTTCTTCTGTGTTACTGTACTGTGTCAGTGTTACTGTACGGATTGCTGTGCTACTGACCTGTCTTCTATGTGTGACGTACTGTTCTTCTGTGTTAACGGTATCTGATTTTCTGTGCTACTGCAATGTTTCCTGTGTGGTATTGTACTGTTCTTCTGTTTACTTTCTGTGTGTTTACTGGACTTCGTCTTCAGTGTTACTGGACTTCGTCTTCCAGTGTTACTGGACTCGTCTTCAGTGATACTGGATCGTCTTTCAGTGTTACTGGACTCTTATTCAGTGTTACCTGGACTCGTCTTCAGTGTTACTGGACTCGTCTTCAGTGTTTACTTGGACCTCGTCTTCAGTGTACTGGACTCGTCTTCAGTGTTACTGACTCGTCTTCAGTGTTACTGGACTCGTCTTCAGTGTTACTGAACTCGTCCCTTCAGTGTTATGGACTTTCGTCTTCAGTGTTACTGGACTCGCTTCAGTTGTACTGGACTCGTCCTTCAGTGTTTACTGGACCTCGTCATCAGTGTACTGACTCGTCTTCATGTTAACTGACTCGTCATTCAGTGTTACTGGACTCGTCCTTCAGTGTTACTGGACTCGTCCTTCAGTGTTCTGGACTCGGCCCTTCAGTGTTTACTGGACTCGTCTTCAGTGTTACTGGACCGTCCTTCAGTGTTACAGACTCGTCCTTCCATGTTTACCTGACTCGTCTTCAGTGTTACAGGCTCGTCTTCAGTGTTACTGACTCGTCTTCAGTGTTACTGGACTCGTCCCTTCATGTTACTGGACTCGTCTTCAGTGTGTACTGACTCGTCTTCAGTGTTTACTGGACTCGTCCTTCCAGTGTATACTGACTCGCTTCATGTTACTGGACTTCGTCTTCAGTGTTACTGGACTCGTCTTCAGTGTTACTGACTCGTCTTCAGTGTTTACTGGACTCGGTCTTCATGTTACTGGACTCGTCTTCTGTGTTACTGTACTGGTCCTTCATGGTTACTAGTACTGTCTTCGGTGTTCTGTACTGTTTTCTCTGGGTTTACTGTTCTTAGTTCTCTCTTGTTACTGTACAGTTCTTCTGTGTTACTGTATCTGTACTTCTGTGTTACTGTACTGTTTTCGTGTTACTGTACTGTTCCTCTGTGTTATTGTACTTTCTTTCTGTGTTACTGCACTGTTCTTCTTTTGTTACTGTACTGTTTTCAGTGTTACTTTACTGTCGCTGATCTTCGTGCTACTGTAACAGTTCCTCTGTGATTACTGTACTGTTTCTTCTATGTGTACTGTACTGTTTCTTCTGAGTTACTGACTTTCCTCTGTGTATTGTACTGTTTCTTTCTGTGTTACGTACTGTTTTTCTGTGCTACTGCAATTGTACTGTGTGTTAATTGGACTGTTCTTTTCTTCTGTGTTACTTTCTTGTGTGTTTCCTGTACTGGTCTTCTGTGTACGTATATTGGACTTCTGTGGTAATTGTACTGTTCTTCATGTTCAGGTCATCTGTGTTTACTGTACTGGTCATCTGTGTTACTGTACTGGTCTTCTGTTTTACTGACTGGTCTTCGTGTTACTATACTGTGTTCTGTGTTACCTTACTGGTCCTTCGTGTTACTGAAAACTTGTCGTGCTGTTTTACGTACTGGTCTTCTGTGTTACTATACTGGTATCCTGTGTTACTGTACTGTTCTTCTGTGACTGGTCTTCTGTGTTACTGTACTGCTCTTCTGTGTTACTGTACTGCTCTTCTGTGTTACTGTACTGCTCTTCTGTGTTACTGTACTGCTCTTCTGTGTTACTGTACTGCTCTTCTGTGTTACTGTACTGCTCATCTGTGTTTACTATATTGGTCATTCTCTGTTACTAACGGGTCTTCTGTTTACGGTACTGGTCTTCGTGTTTATTGTACCGTCCCTCTGTGTTTACTGTACAGTTTTCTCTGTGTTCCTGTTCTGTCTTCTGTGTACAACAAAGTTCTTCTGTGTTAACTGAACAGTTTCTCTGTGTACTTTACTGTTCTTCAGTGTTACGTACTGTCGTTCTGTGTTACTGTCTCTGCTCTTTTACTGTATATCTGTTTCTTTTTCTGTGTTATTTTTACTATTCGGGTGTTACTGTACTGTTCTTCCGTGTTTTACTGAACTGTTCTTTCGTGTGTATGTACTGTTCTTTCTGTGTTACTGTAACTGGCTCTTCTGTGTTAACTATCTGTCATCTGTGTTACTATACAGATCTTCTGAGTTACTATATTGGTCCTTCTGTGTTACATACTGGTCCCTACTGTGTTACTATACTGACTTCTGTGTAATTATATTGGTCTTACTTTTAAATTACAGGTCTTCTTTCAGTGTTACGATACAGATCTACTGTGTTTACTATAACTGGTCTTCTGTGTTACTATACTGTTCTTTCTTGTTACTATACGATCTTTGTGATTACTATATTGGTCCTTCTGTGGTTAACTATACTGGTCTTCTATGGTTCTATATACTGTCTTCTGTGTTTACTATACTTGGTCCTTCTGAGTAACTATACTGTCTCTGTGATACTACACTGGTCTTCTGTGTTACTATACTGGTCTTCTGTGTTACTGTACTGGTCTTCTGTGTTACTGTACTGGTCTTCTGTGTTACTGTACTGGTCTTCTGTGTTACTGGACTGGTCTTCTGTGTTACTGGACTGGTCTTCTGTGTTACTGGACTGGTCTTCTGTGTTACTGTGCTGGTCTTCTGTGTTACTGTACTGGTCTTCTGTGTTACTGTACTGTTCCTCTGTTATTGTACTGTTCTTCTGTGTTACTGTACTGTTTCTCTGTGTTACTGTACTGTTCCTCTGTTATTGTACTATTCTTCTGTGTTACTTTCTTGTGTGTTACTGTACTGGTCTTCTGTGTTACTATATTGGTCTTCTGTTTTAGTGTACTCGTCTTCTGTGTTACTGTGCTGGTCTTCTGTGTTACTGTACTGGTCTTCTGTGTTACTGTACAGGCTCTGTGTTACAGTGCAGGTCTTCTGTGTTACTGTAACGGTCTTCTTGTAACAGTACTGGTCCGTCTGTGTTTTTACAGTACTGGTCGTCTTGTTTACTGTACTGGCTCTGTGTACTGTACTGGTATCCTGTGTTACGGTACTGGTTCTTCTGTGTACTGTCTTCCGTGTTGCTGTACTGGTCTTCCTGTGTTTACAGTTCTTGCTCTTCTGTGTTACAAGTACTGATCTTCTGTGATACTGTAAACAACCTCTGCTGTGTTACTGTACTGCTCTTCTGTGTTACTGTACTGTTCTTCTGTGTTACTGTATTGTTTCTTCATGTTACTGTACTGTCTTCTGTGTTACTGTACTGGTCTTCTGTGTTAATGTACTAGGCTTCTGTGTAAGGTACTGGCTTCTGTGTTACTGTAACTGGTCATCTGCGTTAATGTGTTACTGTACTGGTCGTTGTGTTAATGAATTGTCTGTTCTGCGTTACTTACTGTTCTTCTGTGTTACTGTACTGTCCTTCTGTGTTACTGTACTGGTCTTCTGTGTTACTGTACTGGTCTTCTGTGTTACTGTACTGGTCTTCTGTGTTACTGTACTGGACTTCTGTGTGAACGAGTACTGGTCTCTGTGTGTTACTGTAGCTGGTCTTCTGTGTTACTGTACGGTATTCTGGTTTATTTCTGTTCGTCTTCTGTTTTACTGAACAGTATCTCTGGTACTTTACTGTTCTTCATGTTACTCTACTGTTCTTCCTGTGTTACTCTACTTGTTCTTCTGTGTTACTGTACTGCTCTTCTGTGTTACTATACCGTTCTTCTGTGTTATTTTACTGTTCTGTGTTACTGTACTGTTCCTCTGTGTTACTGTACTGTTCTAATGTCTGTCTTCCTCTCTTCTGTTACTGTGTTTATCTGGTGTTCTGTGTTACTGGTTCTGTGTTACTGGTTCTGTGTTACTGGTTCTTCTGTGTTATTGTACTGTTCTTCTGTGTTACTGTACCGCTCTTCTGTGTTACTATACTGGTCTTCCGTGTTATTGCTCCTGGTCATCTGTGTACGATACTGGTCTTCTGTGTTACTATACGGTCTTATGTGTTTACTATAACAGAGCTTCTGTGTTTACTATATTGGTCTTCGTGTTACTATAACTGGGTCTTTTTCAGTGTTTCTAGAATGGTCTTCTGTGTTACTAAACTGTCTTCTTGTTACTATACTGGACTTACTGTGTTACAGTACAAGTCTTCTGTGTAACAATACTTGGTCTTGTGTTACTACCAGGTCTCTGTGTTACTGTACTGGTCTTCTGTGTTACTGGACTGGTCTTCTGTGTTACTGGACTGGTCTTCTGTGTTACTGGACTGGTCTTCTGTGTTACTGTACTGGTCTTCTGTGTTACTGTACTGTCTTCTGTGTTACTGTACTGGACTTCTGTGTTACTGTACTGGTCTTCTGTGTTACTGTACTGGTCTTCTGTGTTAATGTACTGGTCTTCTGCGTTACTGTACTGTTCTTCTGTGTTACTGTACTGTTCTTCTGTGTTACTGTACTGTTCCTCTGTGTTATTGTACTGGTCTTCTGTGTTACTGTACTGTTCTTCTGTGTTACTGTACTGTTTCAGTGTTACTGTACTGATCTTCTGTGCTACTGTACTGTTTCTATGTGTTACTGTACTGTTCTTCTGTGTTACGGTACTGATTTTCTGTGCTACTGCAATGTTCCTGTGTGTTATTGTACTGTTCTTCTGTGTTACTTTCTTGTGTGTTACTGGACTCGTCTTCAGTGTTACTGGACTCGTCTTCAGTGTTACTGGACTCGTCTTCAGTGTTACTGGACTCGTCTTCAGTGTTACTGGACTCGTCTTCAGTGTTACTGGACTCGTCTTCAGTGTTACTGGACTCGTCTTCAGTGTTACTGGACTCGTCTTCAGTGTTACTGGACTCGTCTTCAGTGTTACTGGACTCGTCTTCAGTGTTACTGGACTCGTCTTCAGTGTTACTGGACTCGTCTTCAGTGTTACTGGACTCGTCTTCAGTGTTACTGGACTCGTCTTCAGTGTTACTGGACTCGTCTTCAGTGTTACTGGACTCGTCTTCAGTGTTACTGGACTCGTCTTCAGTGTTACTGGACTCGTCTCAGTGTTACTGGACTCGTCTTCAGTGTTACTGGACTCGTCTTCAGTGTTACTGGACTCGTCTTCAGTGTTACTGGACTCGTCTTCAGTGTTACTGGACTCGTCTTCAGTGTTAACTGGACTCGTCTTCAGTGTTACTGGACTCGTCTTCAGTGTTACTGGACTCGTCTTCAGTGTTACTGGACTCGTCTTCAGTGTTTACTGGACTCGTCTTCAGTGTTACTGGACTCGTCTTCAGTGTTTACTGGACTCGTCTTCAGTGTTACTGGACTCGTCTTCAGTGTTACTGGACTCGTCTTCAGTGTTACTGGACTCGTCTTCAGTGTTACTGGACTCGTCCTTCAGTGTTACTGGACTCGTCTTCAGTGTTACTGGACTCGTCTTCAGTGTTACTGGACTCGTCTTCAGTGTTACTGGACTCGTCTTCAGTGTTACTGGACTCGTCTTCAGTGTTACTGGACTCGTCTTCAGTGTTACTGGACTCGTCTTCAGTGTTACTGGACTCGTCTTCAGTGTTACTGGACTCGTCTTCATGGTTACTGGACTCGTCTTCAGTGTTACTGGACTCGTCTTCAGTGTTACTGGACTCGTCTTCAGTGTTACTGGACTCGTCTTCAGTGTTACTGGACTCGTCTTCAGTGTTACTGGACTCGTCTTCAGTGTTACTGGACTCGTCTTCAGTGTTACTGGACTCGTCTTCAGTGTTACTGGACTCGTCTTCAGTGTTACTGGACTCGTCTTCAGTGTTACTGGACTCGTCTTCAGTGTTACTGGACTCGTCTTCTGTGTTACTGTACTGGTCTTCTGTGTTACTGTACTGGTCTTCTGTGTTACTGTACTGTTTCTCTGTGTTACTGTACTGTTCTTCTCTGTTACTGTACTGTTCTTCTGTGTTACTGTACTGTTCTTCTGTGTTACTGTACTGTTCTTCTGTGTTACTGTACTGTTCCTCTGTGTTATTGTACTGTTCTTCTGTGTTACTGCACTGTTCTTCTGTGTTACTGTACTGTTTCAGTGTTACTGTACTGATCTTCTGTGCTACTGTACTGTTCCTCTGTGTTACTGTACTGTTTCTATGTGTTACTGTACTGTTCTTCTGTGTTACTGTACTGTTCCTCTGTGTTATTGTACTGTTCTTCTGTGTTACGGTACTGATTTTCTGTGCTACTGCAATGTTCCTGTGTGTTATTGAACTGTTCTTCTGTGTTACTTTCTTGTGTGTTCCTGTACTGGTCTTCTGTGTTACTATATTGGACTTCTGTGTTATTGTACTGTTCTTCAGTGTTACTGGTCATCT
Source organism: Cherax quadricarinatus (assembly GCF_026875155.1). Lineage (NCBI taxonomy): Eukaryota > Metazoa > Arthropoda > Malacostraca > Decapoda > Parastacidae > Cherax > Cherax quadricarinatus. Next base: position 13,776,855 of record NC_069498.1, read on the forward strand.
GTGTTACTGTACTGGTCTTCTGTGTTACTGTACTGGTCTTCTGTTTTACTGTACTGGTCTTCTGTGTTACTATACTGGTGTTCTGTGTTACTGTACTGGTCTTCTGTGTTACTGTACTGGTCTTCTGTTTTACTGTACTGGTCTTCTGTGTTACTAAAATGGTATTCCTGGGGTTACGTACTGTTCTTCTGTGATGGTCTTCTGTGTTACTGTACGGGCTCTTCTGTGTTAGTACTGCTTCTTCTGTGTTACTGTACTGCTCTTCTGTGTTACTGTACTGCTCTTCTGTGTTACTATATTGGTCTTCTCTGTTACTATACTGGTCTTCTGTGTTACTGTACTGGTCTTCTGTGTTATTGTACTGTCCCTCTGTGTTACTGTACAGTTTCTCTGTGTTACTGTGCTGTTCTTCTGTGTTACAACACTGTTCTTCTGTGTTACTGAACAGTTTCTCTGTGTTACTTTACTGTTCTTCAGTGTTACTGTACTGTTCCTCTGTGTTACTGTACTGTTCTTCTGTGTTACTGTACTGTTCTTCTGTGTTATTGTACTATTCTGTGTTACTGTACTGTTCTTCCGTGTTACTGTACTGTTCTTCTGTGTTATTGTACTGTTCTTCTGTGTTACTGTACTGCTCTTCTGTGTTACTATACTGGTCTTCTGTGTTACTATACAGATCTTCTGTGTTACTATATTGGTCTTCTGTGTTACTATACTGGTCTTCTGTGTTACTATACAGATCTTCTGTGTTATTATATTGGTCTTCTGTGTTACTATACTGGTTTTCTTTTTACTATAAGATCTTCTGTGTTACTTACGGGTCTTCTGTGTTACTATACTTTCTTCTTTTGTTACTATACAGATCTTTGTGTTATTTATATGGTCTTCTGTGTTACTATACTGGTCTTCTATGTTATATACGGGTTTCCTCTGTGTTACTATACGGGTTTCTTCTGTGTAACTATATGGTTTCTGTGTTACTACATGGTCTTCTGTGTTACTATACTGGTTTCTGTGTTACTAAACTGGTCTTCTGTGTTACTGTACTGGTCTTCTGTGTTACTGTACTGGTCTTCTGTGTTACTGGACTGGTCTTCTGTGTTACTGGACTGGTCTTCTGTGTTACTGGACTGGTTTCTGTGTTACTGTGCTGGTCTTCTGTGTTTCTGTTACTGGTCTTCGTGTTTACTGTACGTTCCTCTGTGATTGTATGTTCTTCTTGTGTTACTGTACTTGTTTTCTGTGTTACTTGTTATGTTCCTACTGTTATTGTACTATTCTTCAGGTGTTACTTTCATGGGTGTGTTACTGTAATGGTTTCATGTGTTACTTTTTGGTCTTCTGTTTTAGTGTACTCGTCTTCTGTGTTACGTGCTGGTCTTCTGTGTTACTGTAATGGTCTTCTGTGTTACTAGTACAGGTCTTCTGTGATACTGTGCTGGTCTTCTGTGTTACTGTAATGGTCTTCTTTGTAACTGTACTGATCTCTTCTGTGTTACTGGTACTTGGTTTCTAGTGTTGTCTGTACTGGTCTTCTGTGTTACTGTAATGGTATCCTGTGTTACTGTATGTTCTTCGGTGTTACTGGTCTTCCGTGTTGCTGTACTGGTCTTCTGTGTGATGTATGTGCTCTCGCTGTGTTACAGTACTGATCTTCTGTGTTACGTACTACTTTCTGTGTTACTGATATCTGCTCTTCTGTGTTCTACTGTAATGTTCTGCTGTGTTACTGTATTGTTTTCTTCTGTGTTACTTGTACTGGTCTTCCTGTGTTACAGTACTGGTATTTGTGTTATGTACTGGTCTTCTGGTGTTAGGTTATGGTCTCTTCTGCGTTACATTGTTATACTGGTCTTCTGCGTTCTGTGTTATGTACTGTGTCTTTGTGTTAATGCATTGTCTTCTGCGTTACTGTACTGTTCTTTGTGTTACTGTGACTGTATTTGAGTTATTGTACTGGTCTTCTGTGTTACTGTACTGGTCTTCTGTGTTACTGTACTGGTCTTCTGTGTTACTGTACTGGTCTTCTGTGTTACTGTACTGGTCTTCTGTGTGTTACTGTACTGGTCTTCTGTGTTACTGTACTGGTCTTCTGTGTTATTGTACTGTTCTTCTGTGTTACTGTACAGTATCTCTGTGTTACTTTACTGTTCTTCAGTGTTACTCTACTGTTCTTCTGTGTTACTCTACTGTTCTTCTGTGTTACTGTACTGCTCTTCTGTGTTACTATACCGTTCTTCTGTGTTATTTTACTGTTCTGTGTTACTGTACTGTTCCTCTGTGTTACTGTACTGTTCTAATGTACTGTTCTTCTCTCTTCTGTTACTGTGTTACTGTGTTCTGTGTTACTGGTTCTGTGTTACTGAGGTCTGTGTTACTGGTTCTTTTCTGTGTTATTGTACTGTTCTTTGTGTTACTGTACCGCTTCTTCGGTGTTACTATACTGGTCTTCTGTGTTATTGCTCTGTTCTTCTGTGTTACTATACTGGTCTTCTGTGTTACTATACTGGTCTTATGTGTTACTATACAAGTATCTTCTGTGTTACTATATTGGTCTTCAGTGTTACTATACTGGCTTCAGTGTTACTATACTGGTATTATGTGTTACTATACTGGTTATTATGTGTTACTATTACTGGTACGTCTGTGTTACTTTACAAGTTTCTGTGTTACTATACTGGTCTTGTGTATATACTGGTCTTCTTTTGTTACTGTATGGTCTTCTGTGATTACTGGAATGGTTCTTCTTGTGTTTCTGGACTGGTCTTCTGTGTTACTGGACTGGTCTTCTGTGTTACTGTTTTTGGTATTCTGTGGTACTGTACTGGTACTTTGTTTTACATGCTTGGTCTCTGTGTTACTGTACTTGGTCTTCTCGTGTTACTGTACTGGTCGTCGTGTTATTGCTACTGTTTTATCTGTGTTATTTGTACTGTTCATCTGTGTTACTGTACTGTTTCTCTGTCGTTTTAATGTAATGTTGCATTCTGTGGTTTCTGTATGTTCTTCTGTGGTTACTGTACTGTTCCTTCGTTATTGTATTGTTCTTCTGGTTACTGTACTGTTCTTCTGTGTTTGTGGTTATCTGTTTCTGTGGTACTGTACTGTTCTGTGTTACTGTACTGGTTCCTCTGTGTTATTGTACTGTTCTTTTGTGTTACGGTATGATTTTCTGTGTTATGCACGGTTCATGTGTGTTATTGTACTGTTATTCTGTGTTACTTTCTTGTGTGTTACTGTACTGGTCTTTCTAGTGTTTATATTGGTCTTTGTTTTACTGTAATGGTCTTCTGTGTTACTGTATGGTCTTTCTGTGTTTACTGTACTGTTTTCAGTGTTACTGTATGGTCTTTTTGTGTTACTGTACTGGTTCCTTCTGTGTTACTGTGATGGTCTCATGTGTTACTGTGCTGGTCTTCTGTGTTTATGTATGCGTCTTCTTGTGTAATGTACTGGTCTTCTTGTTACTGTACTGGTCTTCTGTGGTACTGTACTGGTATCCTGTGTTACTGTATGTTCTTCTATGTTACTGGTCTTCCGTGTACTGTACTGGTCCTTATGTGGTTACTGTTTGTTCTTCTGTGTTACAGTTACTGATCTTCTGTGTTACTGTACTGATCTTCTGTGTTTCTGATGCTGCTCTTGATGTGTTACTGATACTGTGATCTTCTCGTGTTATGTACTGGTTTCTGTGTTAATGTGACTGGTCTTCTGCGTTTATCTTGTAAGGTCTTCTGCGTTACTGTGTTTACTGTGTACTGGTCTTCAGTGTTATGCCACTGGTCTTCTGCGTTAACTGTACTGTTCTTCTGTGTTACTGTATGGTCTTCTGTGTGTATTGTTACTGGGTCTTCTGTGTTACTGTACTGGTTTCTGATGTTACTGTACTGTTTCTTCTGTGTTATGACTGGTCTTCAGTGTTATGTATGTTTCATCTGTGTTAATGTACTGTTCTTTCCATGTATTATTGTACGGTTCTTCTGTGTTATTTAAACTGTTTCTCTGTTCTGTATGTTCTTTGTGTTACTGTACAGTTTTCTGTGTTAATGTACAGTTTCTGTGTACTGTTACAGTTTCTGTGTTTCTCACCGTCACAGTTCTGTGTTATGTACAGTTTCTGTGTTTTACTGCACAGTTGCTGTGTTATTGTAGTGGTTTTTCTGTGTGAATGTATATTTCTCTGTGTTACTGTATGTTCTTATGTGCTACGGTACTGTTTGTCTGTGTTTATTGTTATGTCCCTCTGTGTTACTGTACTGTTTCTCTGTTCTGTACTGTTCTTCTGGGTTACTTTGTACTGTTTCTGTGTAAACTTTACTGTTCTCCTGTGTTACTGTACTGTTATTCTATGTTACGGTACTGCTTTCGTTCTGATTTACTGTACTGTTTCTTGTGTTACTGTACAGTTTCTGTGTTACTGTACTGTTCTTTGTTTTGAGACTGTACTGTTTCTCTGTGTTACTGTACTGTTACTTCTGTGCTACGGTATGTAGCTTCTGTGTTATTGTTACTGTTCACCTCTGTGTTACATGTACTGTTCTCTCTGTTTACTGTACTGTTATTCTGATGTTTCTGTACGGTTCCTCTGTTGTTATTTGTACTTTTCTTTATGTGTTACGGTACAGATGTTCTGTGTTACTGTTACTGTTCACTGTGTGTTATTGTAATGTTATTCTGGGTTAGTTTCTTGTGTTTGTTTACCTTGTTTATCTGGCTTATGTGTTTCTATACTGGTCTTCTTGTGTTATTGTACTGTTGTCTTCTTTGTGACTGGTCTTCTGTGTTATCGTGTATGTGTATTCTGTGGCTATCTGTACTCGGAGAGGTCTTCTGTGTTACTATACTGGTCTTCTGTGTTACTATATGGTCTTCTGTGTTACTATTACTGGTCTTCTGTGTTATATACTGGTCTTCTGTGTTAATTGTACTGTTCTTCTGTTGTTATTGTAATGTTTTCAGTGTAAGCTGGTTTTCTTCTATGTTCTTTACTGGTTTCTGTGTTCACTGTATCTGACTCTTCTGTGTTACTGTGTATTGGTCCTTCTGTGTGATGTACTTGCACTTTCTGTGTTACTGTACTGATCTTCTGTGTTACTGTTTGGCTCTTTCTGTGTTACTATGTACTGCTCTTCTGTGTTTACTGTACTGTTTTCTGTGTTAGTGTACTGTTCTTCTGTGTTAGTGTACTGTTTCTGTGTTACGTACTGGTTTCTGTGCTTACTGTTACCTGGTTTCTGGTTACTGTACTGTGTTTCTGTGTTACTGTACTGGTCTTTCTGTTGTTATGTACTGGTCTTCTGTGTTATTGTTACTGGTTCTTCTGTGTTACTGTTACTGAGTATTCGTCTGTGTTACTGTACAGTTCTTCTGTGATTACTGTACTGTATTCTATGGTGTTTACTGTATTGTGTTCTCTCTTCTGTTGTGTTCTTCTGTTGTTACTGTAATGTTTCTGTGTTACTGTATGTTTCTGTGTTACTGTTACTGTTCTTCTGTTTACTGTTACTGTTCTTCATGTGTTACTGTACTATTTCCTGTTTTACTGTATGTTCTCTGGTGTTGCTGTACAGTTTCTGTGTGTATTGTACGGTTTTTCTGTGTTACTTTGTATCTGTAGTCTTCTGTGTTACTTTTCAGTTATTCTGTGCATTACAGTACTTTTTCTCTGTGTTTCTGTAATGTTGTTTTGTGCTACTGTACTGTTGTGTTCTGTTTTATTGTAACTGTTATCTGTGTTACTGTACTGTTTCTCTGTATTACTGTACTGCTATTCTGTGTTTACTGTACTATTCATCTGTGTTATTGTACTGTTCTTGTGGTGTTGCTCGGTACAGATTTTCTGTGTTACTGTACTGTTCCTCGTTGTGTTATTGTACGGTTCTTCTATGTTACTTTCTTGTGTGTTATCTGTTCTGCTTTCTGTGTTTCTTTATGGTTTTCTGTTACTGTACTGGTCTATCTGTGTTACGCTACTGTCTTCTGTGTTGTTACGTGTGCTGGTCTTCTGGTGCTCCTGTATGGTCTTCTGTGTTACTGTACTGGTTTTCTGTGTTACTATACTGGTCTTCTGTGTTACTGTACTGGTCTTCTGTGTTACTGTACTGGTCTTCTGCGTTACTATACTGGTCTTCTGTGTTACTTTCTTCTGTGTTACTGTACTGGTCTTCTGTGTTACTGTACTGGTCTTCTGTATTACTGTACTGTTCTTCTGTGCTACTGTACTGTTCTTCTGTGCTACTGTACTGTTCTTCTGTGTTATTGTACTGTTCCTCTGTGTTACTGTACTGTTCTTCTATGTTACTGTACTGTTCCTCTGTGTTATTGTACTGTTCTTCTGTGTTACTGTACTGTTCCTCAGTGTTATCGTACTGTTCTTCTGTGTTACTGTACTGATTTTGTGTTACTGTACTTTTCTTCTGTGTTATTGTACTGTTCTTCTGTGTTACTGTACTGTTCTGTGTCACTGTACTGTACTGTTTCTGTCTTACTGTACTGTTCTGTGTTACTGTACTGTTCTTCTGTGTTACTGTACTGTTCTTCTGTGTTACTGTACTGTTCTTCTGTGTTACTGTACTGTTCTTCTGTGTTACTGTACTGTTCCTCCGTGTTATTGTACTGTTCTTCTGTGTTACGGTACTGATTTTCTGTGTTACTGAACTGTTCCTCTGTGTTATTGTACTATTCTTCAGTGTTACTTTCTTCTGTGTTACTGTACTGGTCTTCTGTGTTACTATACTGGTCTTCTGTGTTATTGTACTGTTCTTCTGTGTTACTGGTCTTCTGTGTTACTGTACTGTTCTTCTGTGTTACTGTACTGGTCTTCTGTGTTACTGTACTGGTCTTCTGTGTTACTGTACTTATCTTGTGTGTTACTGTACTGGTCTTGTGTGTTACTGTACTGGTCTTGTGTGTTACTGTGCTGGTCTGTGTTACTGTACTGGTCTTCTGTGTTACTGTACTGGTCTTCTGTGTTACTGTACTGGTCTTCTGTGTTACTGTACTGGTCTTCTGTGTTACTGTACTGGTCTTCTGTGTTACTGTACTGTTTCTCTGTTACTGTACTGTTCTTCTGTGTTATTGTACTGTTCTTCTGTGTTACCGTACTGATTTTCTGTTACTGTACTGTTCTTCTGTGTTACTGTTCTGTTCCTCTGTGTTACTGTACTGTTCCTCTGTGTTACTGTACTGTTCCTCTGTGTTATTGTACTGTTCCTCTGTGTTACTGTACTCTTCCTCTGTGTTACTGTACTCTTCCTCTGTGTTACTGTACTGATTTTCTGTGTTACTTTACTGGTCTTCTGTGTTACTGTACTGGTCTTCTGTGTTACTGTACTGGTCTTCTGTGTTACTGTACTGGTCTTGTATGTTGCAACGTTGTTATTTTGATTTCCCTCTCTTGTATTATACTGGTCTTCTGCGTTTTTTACTGTTTTACGTTATTTAATTGTTTTATGTATTATTATGCAGTTTTATATGCTATGCTGTTTTTTTGTGTTACAATAGAGTTACTATAATACCAGCTGACTTGATTGATCTTATACTTAACAAAGGAACAGCTACCTAAAGTCTTTTACCAACAAGTTCTGCCAGCACCTATTTCCAACACAAACCTACCCGAGACTTCCCAGAAAAAAATCTCCTGGTGAACAATGCCCGTCAAGTCTTTCCACTTGAATCCTTCCAGAGAACCTTAGAAAACTTCTTGGCAGGATTCTTTTAATCTGTGTTTTCCCAAAAAGGTTGCACAGAGTGTTATTAACTCTTTTGGGATCAGACTTTATACACATCAAAAACACAACGATGGTGGTGAAAAACTCACACTAGCAGACAACTTTCACTGTCAAAGCAAACTTCTTCATTCAATAGTTTTCTTCTACAGTTGTCTCTTTTTCATTTTCTTTTCTGACTTGGTGCCATATATCTCTGCAACATAGTGCACCACAACATTCAGTGTGTCATTTCTGCAACATAGTGCACCACAACATTCAGTGTGTCATATCTCTGCAACATAGTGCACCACAAAAATTCAGTGTGTCATATCTCTGCAACATAGTGCACCAAAAACATTCAGTGTGTCATATTCTGCAACATAGTGCACCACAACATTCAGTGTGCAATATATGTTAACATTCACACATCACAGTACATGACAGTATGGGAGACATTAACACACAGTCGTACTGGCCAGGTTGTGGCAGCCACCCCCAAGATTATTATTGTGAAGAGATCGAAACATCCAAGTTGAGTTTTTTTTTTCATCACCGAAAGTTTTTGTTTTACATGTGTGGTGGTGAATGTTTTAATGTAATTAATGAAGAGTGAAGAGGTTGTATGTGTGAAAAACTAAAAGAATTATTTAATAATTTAATTCCCACTTAAACAAATTGGTTCATTTAAGATGATTTATAAGAATATTTTCTTCGTCTTAATTAACCACAAGTCTCTCAAGTAAGTCACTTCTTCATATATTTACATCTTCTCCCAAGATATTTCATCCAAATATTGTAACCCTCATTCCAATTGTCTTAAGAAATTTGAAATTATATAATTAAGAATTTTCTTAAGTCTCTCACACTATTTATATTATATTGTTTAATTTAATGTGAGAGAGTGCAGATGTGTTTATCAGAAAGTTTACACTTGTATGTATATGTGTGTGTGTTCGTAGTATGGTGTTTGTAGTGATGTGTATGTGTAGATGAAAGTGAAAAGTAAACATCAGAAGAAAACTTGTGTGGTCTACATAATGACAGCTGTACCACAGTTCTGTGGTACAGCTGTCAGCCTGGCTGACTGTTGTCAGCCTAACTAACTCTCCTGCCAACAGAATCAGCCAGTCAGTATGAAAGAAATGAGGCAATAAGAAGGTTAAAAATGGGAAATTTAGAATGGATTAAGGTTGAAGTGTGTGACGCAGCTGTAATGAAGTACAGGGATAGTCCATTATTTTGTTCATAATGTTTATAAAAGAAGAAAAGGGGAAAACTTTAAAGAAAGTAATAATTATAATGGAATATGACTGTTGATCATACAAGGTAAAATGTATGTCAGAATTATGATGGTTGAAGTGATGGGAAAGACAAAATATGCCTAACAAAGAGGTTTGTGAATTCAGAAAGTGAAAGGAATATGCAAATCATGTGTAAACACTGAAATACATAAGTTAAGAACACTTATATTAATGAAAGCAGCACATGGGTGGATTTATAGGTTTGGGAAAGATATGTGGGGATATAGTTTTGGAGTGGTTGGTGCAATTATTTAATAAATGTATGGAAGAGGGTAAGGTACCTAGGATTGGCAGAGAGCATGCATAGTTCCTTTGTATAAAGGCAAAGGGGATAAAGAGAGAGTGCAAAAATTATAGGGGGATAAGTCTGTTGAGTGTACCTGGTAAAGTGTATGGTAGAGTTATAATTGAAAGAATTAAGAGTAAGACGGAGAATAGGATAGCAGATGAACAAGGAGGCTTTAGGAAAGGTAGGGGGTGTGTGGACCAGGTGTTTACAGTGAAACATATAAGTGAACAGTATTTAGATAAGGCTAAAGAGGTCTTTGTGGCATTTATGGATTTGGAAAAGGCGTATGACAGGGTGGATAGGGGGGCAATGTGGCAGATGTTGCAAGTGTATGGTGTAGGAGGTAGGTTACTGAAAGCAGTGAAGAGTTTTTACGAGGATAGTGAGGCTCAAGTTAGAGTATGTAGAAAAGAGGGAAATTTTTTCCCAGTAAAAGTAGGCCTTAGACAAGGATGTGTGATGTCACCGTGGTTGTTTAATATATTTATAGATGGGGTTGTAAGAGAAGTAAATGCGTAGGGTCTTGGCAAGAGGCGTGGAGTTAAAAGATAAAGAATCACACACAGGGTGGGAGTTGTCACAGCTGCTCTTTGCTGATGACACTGTGCTCTTGGGAGATTCTGAAGAGAAGCTGCAGAGATTGGTGGATGAATTTGGTAGGGTGTGCAAAAGAAGAAAATTAAAGGTGAATACAGGAAAGAGTAAGGTTATGAGGATAACAAAAAGATTAGGTGATGAAAGATTGAATATCAGATTGGAGGGAGAGAGTATGGAGGAGGTGAACGTATTCAGATTTTTGGGGAGTGGACGTGTCAGCGGATGGGTCTATGAAAGATGAGGTGAATCATAAAATTTGGGAGTGGAAAAAGAGTGAGTGGTGCACTTAGGAGTCTGTGGAGACAGAGAACTTTGTCCTTGGAGGCAAAGAGGGGAATGTATGAGAGTATAGTTTTACCAACGCTCTTATATGGGTGTGAAGCATGGGTGATGAATGTTGCAGCGAGGAGAAGGCTGGAGGCAGTGGGATTGTCATGTCTGAGGGCAATGTGTGGTGTGAATATAATGCAGAGAATTCGTAGTTTGGAAGTTAGGAGGAGGTGCGGGATTACCAAAACTGTTGTCCAGAGGGCTGAGGAAGGGTTGTTGAGGTGGTTCGACACTGTAGAGAGAATGGAGCGAAACAGAATAACTTCAAGAGTGTATCAGTCTGTAGTGGAAGGAAGGCGGGGTAGGGGTCGGCCTAGGAAGGGTTTGGAGGGAGGGGGTAAAAGGAGGTTTTGTGTGCGAGGGGCTTGGACTTCCCGCAGGCATGCGTGAGCGTGTTTGATAGGAGTGAATGGAGACAAATGGTTTTTAATACTTGACGTGCTGTTGGAGTGTGAGCAAAGTAACATTTATGAAGGGATTCAGGGAAACCGGCAGGCCGGACTTGAGTCCTGGAGATGGGAAGTACAGTGCCTGCACTCTGAAGGAGGGGTGTTAATGTTGCAGTTTAAAAACTGTAGTGTAAAGCACCCTTCTGGAAAGACAGTGATGGAGTGAATGATGGTGAAAGTTTTTCTTTTTCGGGCCACCCTGCCTTGGTGGGAGTCGGCCGGTGTGATGATAAAAAAAAAAATAATGTGAGACATGTTAGTAGAGTAACAAATGTATTTAATTAGGTAATATTTTGATAAACAGTGTTAAATTAACTTGTAATATGCATAAAGACGGTAAAGATTTGCCCAAAAACTGGGTCTAAGATAATGTTGTGTAATGTCACCTGTGGTCTTAAAGACGTGTGTTGCAACTGTATTTTGGTCAATAGCATAATATACAAAGCAAGCTCTTATGTAGAGACACACACACACACACATACACACACACACACACACACCACACACACACACACACCCCACACACACACACACACACCCCAACACACACACGCACGCAACGCACACGCACGCACACGCACACGCACACGCACACGCACACGCACACGCACGCACGCGCGCGCACACACGCACCGGAAGAAGGCGTTTGACACAGTTCCACCCAAGAGATCAGTGTAAAACCTGGAGGACCGGGGAAAGTGATAACAGGGAAGGCACTGCAAGGATCAAGGAATACCTGTCAGGAAGACAACAGCGAGTCATGGTACGTGGCGAGGTGTCAGAAGGGCGCCTGGGACGAGCGGGGTCCCACAGGGTCAGTCCTAGGTCTGGTGCTGTTTCTGGTATTTGTGAACGGGCATGACGGAAGAAATAGACTCAGAAGTGTCCCTGTTTGTAGATAAGGTGAAGTTGATGAGAAGAATTCAATTGGACGAGGTCCAGGCAGAACTACAAAGGGATCTTAAAGGCTGCAGGCCTGTCCCCCAAATTGGCTCCTGGAGCTCTGCCCCCACCCAAATACAAAGTCATGAGATTGGGGATGGGCAAAGAAAACCTCAGACGGAGTACAGGCTAGGGGGACTAGATACTACAAACTCAATCAAGGAAAACGTGTCTTGGGGGGGGAGTATAACACCGGGCACATCTCCCGAGGCCACTCAACCAATAATGCTGCAACATTTCGGGCGCCACAACAGCATTCCGACATTTCAACAAGGAATCGTTCAGATCCGAACACCATGTACGTTAGCCAAGCAAAGTAAGGAAACTAGACAAGACTAGTTCCGGAGGTTAAGGAAAATCGACCTGACACACTGGGGACAAAGATACGGCTGATATGATAACGGCAGGGATGATAACGTTATGGTAAAAGCAAAAAGGAGACAAAGTTGGAGCAGGAAGAGTGACCCGTGCGACCCAAAGAATAGGCGGGCCAGAGCTGTGACCGACCCCTGCAACCACACGTGAGTACACACACACAACACACACACACACACCAACACACCACACACACACACACACTGGTCCCGGAGAGGTTAAGGAAATAACCTGGCGACATGGAAAACTAAGGCAGGAGAGATAGGGGATATGATAATGACATACAAAATACTGAAATTGAAATTGCATTATATTATTAACTGTTGCGACCCCTCCAGCCCAGAGTTATCTACCTTGCCGCGTAGGAGGGTCGTATTAAGGATCCACCTTCGACCCTGG
>NC_069498.1:13789745-13829928 GCF_026875155.1 Cherax quadricarinatus
CTAGACCGAAATATTGATATATTTATTTATTTAAATGATATCCTGTCATGAATCATATCTTACTAGTATGAGTTCTCATATGACTTACTAAACCAGACTTTCGAGAAAAGATTTTCAGACACATTGAGCACTGATATGGTTTCTCTCCAGTATGAGTTCTCATGTGATTTACTAATGTTGATCTATGAGAAAAGGCATTCATACATTCTGAACACTTATATGGTTTCTCTCCGGTATGAGTTCTCATGTGACATACTAGGTCAGACCTTTTCGAAAAGTCTTTTGGACATTGTGAACACTGATTTGGTTTCTCTCCTGTATGAGCTCTAATGTGATGTACTAAATAAGGTTTTCTTGTAAAGTCTTTCAGACACACTGAACACTGGAACGGTTTCTCTCCAGTATGAGTTCTCTTGTGATTTACTAATGTTGATCTATGAGAAAAGGTATTCATACATTCTGAACACTTATATGCTTTCTCTCCAGTATGAGTTCTCATGTGACATACTAGGTCAGATCTTTGCGAAAAGTCTTTTGGACATTGTGAACACTGATATGGTTTCTCTCCAGTATGAATGATCAAGTGCCTTTTTAAAGTATTTTTTTTAGAAAATTTTTTCAGACACACTAAACACTGATATGGTTTTTCTCCAATATGAGTTCTCATGTGTTGTAGTAAATTACATTTATCAGAAAGCTCTTTAAGACACATTAAACGTTTGAGTGTTTCATAGTCTATTATAAATCTGGTGAGAGATACGCACTGTTCTTGAGAAGAAGGGTGTTGTAGCGAGTGTGAATTTTCATCAACACCTGTACGTTGATTTGTCTTAAAACACAGTTTTTCAGATGTTTTCAACATAATGATTAATAATGATGTCGTATATTAATTTACTTAACTATGTTTTAGTGTAGTCACTGTATTAACAATATATACAGTATTTACAGAATCTTCTGATTTGTAACAGTGATCTTGGCAATGCAAGAGTCAGTTTAATATTGACACTACAAGTATCAGAATATTGTGCCAGAATAACTGAAGTATTGACACAACAAGAGCCAGCCTCAGGTGTCAGGATACCTGAAGTATTGACACAACAAGCCAGCCTCAGGTGTAAGGATACCTGAAGTATTGACTCAACAAGAGCCAGCCTCAGGTGTCAGGATACCTGAAGTATTGACACTACAAGAGCCAGCCTCAGGTGTAAGGATACATGAAGTATTAACACAACAAGAGCCAGCCTCAGGTGTCAGGATACCTGAAGTATTGACAGAAAAAGAGCCAGTCTCAGGTGTCAGGATGCCTGAAGTATTGTCGCAGTAAGAGCCAGCCTCAGGTGTCAATCTACCTGAAGTATTGACACAATAAGAGTCAGCCTCAGGCGTCAGGATGGCCTGCAAAATAAATAAAATATATAATCTTTTATTATTATCATTATCGTAATAAAGTTGGTAGAATTACCGACAATATGTAAAGTAAAAGGTCACAAGTGCAACTAATGTCACATTTTTATTGTTGACAATGTTTCGCTCTCCAGGAAGACAGAAGAAATATAGATTGTAGATGAATGGATCAAAAAACAGACACGTTGTTAAATTAGACACACAGGGTAGCTTTGAAAATTGGGTTGGGCAAATGTTTTGTTAGTGGGATGAATTGTAAAGGACCTGCCTAGTATGGGCCAACAGGCCTGCTGCAGTGTTCCTCCTTTCTTGTGTTGTTATATGCAACTCTTGGGTATCTATATTGAGGAAACGTTTCCCCAGACAGTGGCATCATCATTCGATACAAAGGATAAACTTGAAGAACGGGAGGAGAATTAGGTAATCAGTCCCTCAACCTTGAGTCGATGTGGTCAGTCCATCAATTTTGAAGAATTATACAAAAATATCTGGTAATCAGCACCTCAGCCTTGGAGTTGGTGTGAAGAGCAACTCAGAGGTGAAGAATCTTCACAACTACGGTCCTAAAATTTGTATTGATAAAGCTACTGGATGTCAAAACGTCTACAATAAAGATACCCAGAAGTTGCACATTTCTCTAACTCTCATCAGTTATATTAATGTTTAAGCTATTGATTAATTATGGGAGAAAATGTTTTGCAAGACACTTGTGCAACATCTGGTTATCTTTATTGTAGACGTTCCGACATCCAGTGGCTTTATCAATACAGATTCTTGGACATAATACAAAAATAGAACTATTATGTCTAAGAATCTGTATTGATAAAGCCACTGGGTGGCGAAACGTCTACAATAAAGATAACCAGATGTTGCACAAGTGTCTTAACTTTCAACTCTTAAGTTGCCACTGGTATTTATGTGAGTTCTGTGTTAGTTGTGATAATAGTTTAAGCTAAAAATTGTTATTGGTGACCTAAATTTGTCCTATTTCCTATAACAACATCAATGAACTTACCTTACAGTTGTTTGGAAGGTCTTCACTGGGATAATATCAGCTTTCCAAATTGATATCAACAACTTGGTTAAACAGGATATATTTGAGAGCAAATGTTTAGGTCAAGGGATCTTGATTGCTTCTAACAAACGATGATTAAAATGAAAGCATATATAGGCTGAGAGTGAAGTGTAACACCTGACAATAAGGTCATGTGACTCAAATGCAACTCATAACAACATAAGAAAGGAGAAACACTGCAGCAGGCCTGTTGGCCCATACTAGGCAGGTCCTTTAAATCCATCCCCCTCACAAAACATTTGCCCAACCCAATTTTCAATGCTACCCAAGAAATAAGGTCTGATAACTCCATCAATTAATATATGCAAATTCCGTTCAAACCAAACCCCTCTCGATCAAGTATTTATCCAACCTAAATTTGAACCTACCAAGGTTTAAGCCTCTATACCCCAACTAGGTAAGACTGTTCCCCTCATCAACTACTCTATTTCCAAACAATACTTTTCCTATGTCCTTTCTAAACTTAACTGGTCAAATTTGATTCCATTATTGCGGGTTCTCTCTAAAGAGATATCCTCAAGACCTTATTAAGATCCCCTTTGATAACACGCGCCCCTCCCCACTAGTACACTCCCCCCTCGCATGGGCCAGTAGGCCTCCTGCAAGTGTTCCTCAATTCGTATGTTTCTATGTTACCCTCATTATTTTGTCTTTCAAGTGAACGTAGTTTAATCAGTCTTAACCTAAAAACATAAAAAGATGAGTGATCACTACAACAGGCCTGTAGGCCCATACTCTGCAGGTCCCTTTACAATCCATCCCCACTTACAAACATTTGCCACCCAGTTTACAATGTGATAATCTAGACTATTACAACCTTGGTATCATTATTGAGAAACGTTTTCGTACGCCACACAGTGCTTTTTTCAGTCCATACTAATAGTAATAGTAATAAGTGGTGGACGTGTACTTAGCTCTGTGAAGACCTGTTTGTGTGCTCTCTGTGAATCGAACCAGGATGCCCTCATCCTTGAGCAGCTTTACCAGCAGCTGAGAGAAGAGCTCAGAGTTCTAAGCTGAGAGATACAGCGATTAACGGAGGAGACAAGAGGATTCCGTAGAAATCCTCCGTTGGATCCCCAGGTAAGAGGGGAGCTTGGTCAGTGACCGGCAACATGAAACCAAGCTGAAGATCAAGAAAACGGTTGGAGAGGCAGAACAACGAGAAACCAGAAGACTACCGTGGAAACTTTCCAACTCATTCTCGTGCTACCAGACGATTGTGAGGTGTTCTACGGGACTGCCACAACGACACCATGGAGGCATTGCGTAGTGAGTGATACATCCATAAAACCCCAACGAAGACCATCGAGAAGCTTGACGAATTCTACAAGTGGTGTAATGCTACCTGGCGAATGTGAGTCGACTACTCGAGCATCACGACGGACGACGCCAAGGAAGGTAAAACATTGTTGTTGTTGGGGATAGCCAAGTTAGGTTTACATGGATAGGGCATTCTGCTTGAAGGATAGGAGTAGGGAGGCAGAGAGTGCTTTTCCTGGACTGGGATGAAGATATTGTTTAGCCGTCTGGAAGTCATCATGGAGGTAATGGGAAGCAATCCCTATTATCTGTTCTCAGTGCTGAGGCAACGATGTTTGGCAGAACGTAGGAGTAGGACCTGGATTAGCAGGTATCAGGTCAGCAATAGGATAATTAGGAGGAAGGGTGGGAAACTTTCCAATGTATGCATTTTGCCAAGGAGAGGAGGTTGGAAATGAAGGTTTGTCCAGAGCCATTGGTGTCAATTGCCTGGCCTGGACAAATACTGTAGGGAAAAAGTCAGTAACATTCATTGACAACTGGGACCTCTGCTATGGCAGAATGACATGTAAGCAGGGATGGGGTTCACTATCTATGTGGTGGGGTGGGAGCCTGGCCAATCGCGTGGAGGGAGCTGTTAGTCTTTAAACTAGAATAGTTAGTGGTATGGGTTTTTTTGCGGGAAAACTGTGAATCTCAGGGTAGTAATATGAGTACTAGGAGAACTAGTAATAGGCAAAAATGAGGTGGATACGAAATCCAGTGTCACTAATTAGACAAGGACAGTAATAGGTTTTAGTGGAATAACAGAAAGGAGCAGGAATGAAAAGAGAAAGGAGTGTCCTTGTGCATGCAAGAGTACATAACCTTATTTCGGCGCATGGACACACCCCTCATTTACAGGCTATCTACCCCCAACCAGCGAACCCGGTTGAGCTAAGAGTTGATGATGGGGGGCCCCCGTCGTTCAACTAGTGACCAGGTTCTAGCGTCCAATAAGAAGGGGGATGGCAATCGCAGTGTTATTGGATACCGCTGGGGGCGCTCTCCTGTCTGCCCTTGACATTCCATTCTAGACTGGTTTTGAAGCACGGGTCCGCTATCCTGTGGCTTCTATTTCTGCCTTTGCTTACCGTGGAGTGCACTATATGTAATCACTGTACATATGTACATATTGCTGTTCCTAAATTGTGAAGGATAATAAAAGTCTAAACTTTTTCTACAGTGTTTATTTGCTCCCATTACACCTGGGATAAAACAGCCATTTGAAATCCTAGGTTGTACATATGGGTAGCCTGTCCCCGGGAGCTGGACTTAGAGAAACGGTGAGCTTAGGGTGAACTTGTAGCAGAACATTGTGTAGCTTGCTGTTTTCGCTTCGCTTTACAAATTTTGTGTTCGTTGCTTATGATCAGCCTTGCATTGTGTGATCGTTCAAACAGCTTCGCTCTAGTCGTG
The DNA here is from genome assembly GCF_026875155.1 of Cherax quadricarinatus. Classification (NCBI taxonomy): domain Eukaryota; kingdom Metazoa; phylum Arthropoda; class Malacostraca; order Decapoda; family Parastacidae; genus Cherax; species Cherax quadricarinatus. The sequence continues at coordinate 13,794,946 of NC_069498.1, forward strand.
TTCCGTGTGCTCGCTCGGTACGGTCAATCTTGAGTGCAGTCGGCTTTGCTGTAATGCGTATTCTGCAATCGTACTGTTGCATGAGCCTAAGCGTGTTTCTGCAAATTAACGTGGTTACGTTGGGGTAATCGTACGGTGCATAGCGAATAACTTATGCCACCTAGAACGACAGACGCCTGTGTCGCATAAAATTTGCATAAACCTACCTATAATTGTCCCTACAGGTTTGTTGGCAAATGGCTCGTTCCATTGGGCAGTCCCTCAAAACGCACTCTCACAGCTGCGCAACTGCGTTCACGTATTGCGCAAAACTTATAGAAGAAGAGATGGCACACAAACTCCTCCCTCTACGGGAGCTGGGGGCAAAAACTTCTATGTTTCTCGCATGAGGAAGATTATACACCTACGAGCAAAAGGTCAGTAATGGTGCAGCTGGGTTGTCTCGAGGTGAATCAGCGTCGTTGGCAATTGAGCTGGCAAAAATCACGCTGGAGCAAACTATGTAACAGAGAGCATTCGCAGGGAAGAATTTGATAGGGAAAGAAAAGGAGGCAGTTTTTCGCAGTCTGTAAACGATTTCAGTTACAAAAAGCAGTACAGCTTGTTCCCCGCTTCAATGAGGGCCCGAACCAGAGCAATTTTTTTCGAAAAGCTCGAAAATCAGGCTCGAGCCTTGAGGTGGCCGACAGCACTGGGCAGAGCGTTGGTTCATACAGCATTATTGGGTAAAGGCACAGGAATTTACGACGGTAGTAACCACGCTGAATCTCTGATTATCAAGTAGTGAAGACCACACAGTGTTGGGAGCATATACAGTATCCCAGCTAAAAATCGTAAAGACCTTCAAATTGAACACGGCAGCTTGGTCCATCCCTGGTGGACATTTCGAGACAGCAAACCAAAGCTTTTAACCCAGTGGTAAAAGCGAGTTGGTGTCTCTAACTTTGAGGAGCTGGTGCAGCTTATTCTGATTGATAACCTCCTGGAGTCCTGTGGGACAGAGGTTCTTGTCTTTCAGCAGGATCGTGACTTAACCACTGCAAAAAAAAAAATTGAGCGCCAGGTTGGCTGATACCTTCGAAACGAACGCTCCTAGTCCGAGCGGTTCCCGTCGCTCTTTGAGCGAACAGTCCTGGCGTGAGCAGAGAATCGACACATTGGAGAATGAAGTGCCAGCCGGAGGGAGAGCGTCTACGTCATCCAACCAAGTCACCTGGTGAGCCACGCTTCTCAACAGATGGTCCCTTCCCCCCCTGCGGAGAGGCCAAACTACTATGCATCTCGACAACAATATCCAGAGAGGCACCAGCCAAACGACAACACCACTTGCAAAAGTCATCAGGAGTAAAGGCAAGCCTGTCGTCTGCTTCAGGTGCAATAAAAGTAGGTCACATCAGTTCCAACGCCCCCAAAAACCTCACCCATCGGAAAATCTCTAATATCCCTAGTAACATGTCCCCAGAAGAAGTGAAAAAGTAAGGCCCCTACACTACTCTCACACAAGTCTTATTTCCCTCAGGAAAACTCAGAACCAACTAAAGTAAATACCTTTAGAGATACTGGAGCATATTGCTCACTTGTCAGAGAAGGAATTAAAAACCCCTTTCAGAGAAAACTTCCTTGAATTCCTCTTTTTTAATTGGAAGCTATGGAGGAGCTATATAATTCTGTTCCTTTGCATAAATTTATGTACAGTGCAAAAATTACACTGGGTACTTGACATGTAGGTGTCTCAAAGGATTTCCCATGAAAACTGCCATGTTTACTGGTAATAACATTACTACTGGTTTACTTCTGTCCTGAACCTATAATGATTAATGCTTCTCCAGTGTTGGCCATATCTCGGGCAACAATCCCCAAGGGTTTGTCTGGGAGAAGTTGACCTATCCTTGGACGACTCCGATCTCGAATAGCCACGTTTGTTTTAATGAGACATCAACCGTCCGGATCTCGTAAATCAAGTGAACAGACCCCGATCAACCTTCCTATTCCCAGGTTGCAGGATTGCCAGATGTCCTTCTGTTTTCCATGCCCGAGGGATGTCCCATCCAGGAGGAACAACGAAAGGACCCTTCTTTAAAATTTCGCTTTCATTCAGGCAGCCATGGGTAAATCCTCTTTTGGGTCATCCAGTCAAGTATGAAGTTAAAAATGATTATTTGGTTTGCACTGAGACTGGTAAGGAGATAGAGCCGCAATTATACGACAGGTTAGATGGTTTCCACCCAAGTATAGACCTCAGATATTAAATATAGCTCATAATACGTCATTAGTAGGTTCACTTAGATTACAAAGAAAACCTGTATGAATCACAAAAGAATTTTATTTGGCCAAAAATAAAGAAAGATGTGAAGAATCATATTAGGTGTTGCCGAGAATGTCAAAGCAAGTTGGAAAACCTGGACAATCCATTAAACCGCAACCTCTCCAACCCATACCTGCTGATGGAGAAACCTTTTGCAGATTTAATTATAGATTGTTAGGTCCACTACCTAATCAAAGTCTGGAATCAGTATTTATTTACAATATGGATACAGTAACCAGATTATCCTGAAGCGATCCCATGCGTAGTATCAATACTAAAAGCTATTCTCAAAGCTTTAACAAAATTCATTTCTTGTTTTGGCATTCCTAAAACTATACCAAGTGATCAAGGTACTAACTTCACTGCCAAAGCATGTAGGGAAGTATTAACTAGGTTGGTAATCACAACTATCCACTGCTATCACCTCCAGTCCCACAGCCCTTGGAAAGATTCCCACCAAACATTAAAAACAATGATGAGACGTTTTTGCATGCACTTTCCGACAGATTTGGGATGAATCCTCTACCGTTGTTTGCTGTTCTCAGTACGAGAGACCGTGCAAGAGTCTACAGGGTATATCGTTTTGAGCTGATCTTTGGGCACAATGTAACGAGGTCCTCTTCGGGTCTCAAAGAAGATGGATGTGAGAAGACGTAAGCACAGCATCTACAACCGTCTTCAAGGTTGCAGGTGGCACGTGAGTTAGCCACGGCTTAACCTAAAGACAGCTCAAAGTAAGATGAAACAGAGGTATGACAGAAGTGCACAATTCCGCTCCTTCCAATCCAGGAGACAAGGTGTTGGTGCAGGAACCTTAACCTGGCCACACTTGAAAGCTAGATTTACGACCTATGCAGATAGTACGTAGATTATCGATTTTAATTATGTGGTAGCTCCCATTGATAAGACCTCCAAAAAAACAAAAACATACCACATTAATCAAATCAAGAGGCTTTCATACTACCAGATAAAGTCCCAGTAAGAATCTGTCCTCTACCTCTTCTGAGGAAAACGACTCTGACGTCATTTGCACTCTATCTCTGAAATAATACTAAACTTTCAAATTCTGTCCTCCTCAAGTTATCCTATCCCTTAAAGGATTGGATTATTCTGAGAATACAAGCACCCAATTTAACGAGCATCTACAGTCATACCTAAAATTTTTTTTTCGGATGTGCCGAGAAAATGTACGTTAGGTTACCATAATGTAGATGTGGGGAAAATCTAAACCAATTAAACTCTCCCCCTACAGAGCAATCCTGAAAAGCAAGCTACTCAGCCAGGAAGTAGACCTTCTTGTTAGAACATGGATTAGTGGAGGAGTCATCAATCCATGGGCTTCACCGTGCATCCTAGTAAACAAGGCTGATGGAGGTTTCGTATGTGCACAGACTACCGTAACAGTGAACGAGTCACAATCACAGATGCTTACCCTCTTCCTCGTCTGATGACGTAAATTGACTTTGTGGGTAAGGCTACTTTTGTGTCCAAATTAGATCTCCTTAAAGGTTACTATAGGAAATTTTGACAGATCAGGCGAAGGCAATCTCTGCCATTCGTAATTCCAGGAGGTCATTATCAGTATACAGTTACCCCCTTCGGAATGAAAAATTCCCCCTCTTCCATTCCAGAAACTCGTTCCATCAGGCTAATTAAAGGACTTGAAGGCACGGCAGCATACCTAGATGATATTGTTGTGGTGTCTGATACTTGATCAGACACCTACTTAGACTGAAAGCTCTGTTTGAACCTTTAAGGATCCCAATTAACAGTTAATTTATCTAAATCTTCCTTTGGCCAGGCCACTGTCACTTTTCTAGGCCAGAAGTAGGGTAGTGGTAATGTTGCACCTAAACTTTGCTAAAGTTGTTTCGATTAAAGATTATCCCGTTCCTCAAATGATACAAATCTCTTCAACGTTTCCTAGGAATTATCGGATTTTACAGAAGATTCTGTAAGAATTTCTCAATATTGTAAGCCAACCTCTTACCTCTCTTACCAGGCAATAAAGTTCCCTTTAATTGGACGTCAATTGTAAACACTGTCATTTAATAAAGCAAAAAGATATTGTGCTCTGCACCCATTCTACCTGTCAGTCCCAGACTCTCCAAACCTTTTTCATTACAGGTTGATGCTTGTGAGTCTTGGGTTGGGGCGGTACTATTACAAATCGGGAACAAGGAGCCTGCGCCAATCGCATACTTTCAGGCCAAGTTTCCAGCCACATTCAGAGAGCTTACTCTAATACCATTGAAAAAAGAAGCCCTCGCGCTGGTATGGCTATTGGAGCATTTCGATGTTTTATGTGGCCAGACATCGCAGGTGTCACAGTCTAAGTGAACACAACCCGTTAGTCCCTATCTCCAACCATGAAGAATCACAACACCAGCTTATGCTTGGACGCTCAGGCTGCAGCCCTACAATATAAAAAATTAATTATATTGCCGGCAAAGAAAATGTGTTGCAGACTCGTTGTTCAAGAGTCTATTTAATATTTTTATTTAGGTTAGGATGTATTTGTGGTAACACCCTCTTTCACTCTTTTTTTTATATCCCCTGATGTGGGGTTTTTTTTTATGAAGGGATAACGGGCTACCGTCCCTTGTACTTGACCTATGTTGCCTATCGACAGCTGTCCTCACTTCTGAGTTTAGGGGTTTGGCTTTTGGTCCCAGGAAGCGGAGCCTCTATCTAAGAGTTGGATGGTGGAGAGGATAGGAGCGGTCCCATATTTTGTGCCATGGCGGCACGGTTTACCACTGGGAGGGTGGCAGCCTAAATCTGAGCCTTCTCGGGTGGGGTGTGGCATGCAAAGAGTACGTAACCTTTATCGGCGCATGACAACACCCTCATTTACAGGCTAGCTCCCCAACCCAGCTAACCAGGTTGCTAAGAGTTATGAGGGCCCCCCGTCGTTCAACTATGACCAGGTTCTAGCCAATAAGAAGGTGGGATAGGCAACCAGCGGTTATGTGGATACCGCTCTCCTGTCTGCCCTTGTCTATTCCCATTCTAGAGCGGTTGAAGCACGGTCTGCTATCTTGGGCTTCTATTTCTGCCTTGCTTACCGTGGAGTGCACTATATTTTTAACACTGTACATAGTGTACATCTTGCTGTTCTAAATTGTGGAAGGATAATATAAGTCTAAACTTTTTCTACTGTGTTTATTTTGCTCCCATTACACCTGGGATAGCCAGCCATTTGGAAATCCTAGTTGTAATAGTCCTTAAGAATATATTACACAAATAGTCCGCAGTGCTAGGCATAAGTTGGACGAAGTTGAGACTAGTTGCTAGTGGCAGGTACACATAGATGTATTGCCCTTATACTGAGACGTGGTATTAATTCAAAAAGTCTGGACATGCCTGCGAATGTCACATTCATGGTTTCAAGTTGTTCCAGTAGATAGAAGAAACGGGATAGGGGGGTGGGTGGCATTTGTATGTCCGAGATCGCTTGACTGTTGGCACAAAAACACAAAAACGTATTAAGTCTGAAGTACCACATACAGAGTCTGTTTTGAATAAGAATTGTCAGAGGGGGATAAAAATTAATTTAGGTGTGATATACCCGTCCCCCAAATTTAGATAGGGACCAGGGAAGACTACTATGGGAGGAAATTGTTAGGGCCACAAGGCACGATAATGTGGTAATTCTAGGAGACTTTAACTTTAGTCATATTGATTGGAATTTCTTGACTGGGAATTTAGAATCATACGACTTTATATAGGCGTCAGTGGATAGGGACGGGCAGCAGACGAGGGCAGTCACTGGTAGGTGGGATTCCCCAGTGGAAGTAGGTCCTTCCCAAAGAGATGGGTTAGTTTCAGCAGCTGTGAAGAAGGTCTTGTAGATGTCCTCTGAACCAATATTCCATGATGTTGCAGTGTCTGACAAGTTGTGCAAGAAAGGTATAAAATACCGACAATATGAAAGTTAAGACACATGTGCAACATCTGGATATCTTTAAGTAGTAGACGTTTTCGCCATCCAGTGGGCTTTATCAATACAGATCTAGGACTACTAGGAAGACAGTAGAACTATAGACAATGATGAGGTAAACAGTCCCTCGCCTTGAGTTAGTGTTCACAGCACGTGGTGGAGGAGAATCTGGAGCAAAGACAAGAGACTGCGGTTTATATAGGCGTCAGTGGCTTTTTTTAAAGGGACGGCAGCAGACGAGGGCAAAAGTCACTGGTAGGCGGGATTCCCCCAGTGGAATAGGTCCCCAAGAGAATGGGTTCGTGCAGCAGCCGTGAAGTCTTGTAGATGTCCTCTGAAAACCAAGATTCCATGATGTTGCAGTGTCTTGACAAGTTGTGCAAGAAAGGTCTAAAATACCGACAAATATGAATTAAGACACATGTGCAAACATCTGGATATCTTTATTGTAGTAGATGAGACGTTCTCATCCATGGCTTATCAATACAGAGTCTAGGACATAAATCAGGAAGACAGTAGAACTATATACAAAGTGAGGTAATCAGTCCCTCGGCCTTCGAGTTAGTGTTCACAGCATCGTGGTGGAGGAAAATCTGGAGCAAAGACAAGAAGACTGGCGGTTTAAATAGGCGTCAGTGATTAGGGACGGGCAGCAGACGAGGGCAAAGTCTCTGGTAGGCGGGATTTCCCAGTGGAAGTAGGTCCTTCCCAAAGAGATGGGTTAGTTGCAGGGGCCGTGAAGGTCTTGTAGATGTCCTCTGAACCTACTTCCACTGGGGAATCCCGCCTACCAGTGACTTTGCCCTCGTCTGCTGCCCGTCCCTATCCACTGACGCCTATATAAACCGCCAGTCTTCTTGTCTTTGCTCCAGATTCTCCTCCACCACGATGCTGTGAACACTAACTCCAAGGCCGAGGGACTGATTACCTCATCTTTTGTATATAGTTCTACTGTTTTCCTATTATGTCATAGAATCTGTATTGATAAAGCCACTGGATGGCGAAACGTCTACTACAATAAAGATATCCAGATGTTGCACATGTGTCTTAACTTTCATATTGTCGGTATTTTATACCTTCATGCACAACTTGTCAGACACTGCAACATCAGGAACTTGGTTCAGAGGACATCTACAAGACTCTTCACGGCTGCTGCAACTAACCATCTCTTTGGGAGAGGACCTACTTCCTCTGGGAATCCAGCCTACCAGTGACTTTGACCCTCGTCGCTGCCGCGTCCCTAATCCACTGGGGACGCCTAAATAAAACCGCCAGTCCTTCTTGTCTTTGCCTCCAGATTCTCCTCCACCACGATGCTGTGAACACTAACTCCAAGGCCGAGGGACTGATTACCTCATCCTTTTGTATATAGTTCTACTGTCGTCCTATTATGTCCTAGAATCTGTATTGATAAAGCCACTGGATGGCGAAACGTCTACTACAATAAAGATATCCAGATAGTTGCCCATGTGTTCTTAACTTCCTTAAGTGCTGGTAAAGTTGCTCGAAGGGAGGGGCATCTTGTTCAGTCCCACGGGAGCAAACAAGACACTTCTTCACAGAAGTTAAAGTATAGGTCAGCACCAAAGTAAAGGTCCACCACTCAAGAGCACACAACAGGTCTTTCACAAGCTAAGTACACGTCCACACAGTAAATCATATAGTCCTTCTTCTCTGTAAGTTCTCTAATAGTCTATGTCCATCCTGTAGGTAAGGGGACCAAAACTGAGCAGGCATAATCTAAAATGAGGCCTCACTAGTGATGTATAGAGCTGAAAAATAACTTTTGGACTTCTGTTACTTATACTTCTTGAAGATAAATCCAAGTAATCTGTTGACCTTGTGCGCACACTAAGGCAACTGCTGTCTTGGCTTAGATTTCTGCTTACCATGAATCCCAAGTCCTTTTTCACATTCTGTATGACCAAGCTCTACTTCACCTAGATATAGCTTCGAGGGTTATTTTCAATACCAAGGGCAAGTACCTTACACTTATCCACATAAACCTTTCTCTGCCATTTTTCAGACCAAGACATAATTTGTTTCCAAATCGTCCTGGAGTTCATTGATATCCTCCTCAGAGTGAATTATACGGCCTAATCTTTTGTATCACAGGCAAACTTACCTCATGTCACTAGTAATCCCTTCATCAAGGTCATTAATGTAAATTATGAACAGGAGAGGGCTCTAAAAACTGATCCTTGTGGAACGCCACTATGATAATCCCATTCAGATTTCAGTCCATTAATGGTAACTCTTCCGCTTTCTATTGGTAAGTCCATGCCTCAGTCCATGCTAGAACTTTACCTCCTATACCATGAGCTGCCACTTTGTTAAGACGCTCTTGTTGAGGTACTCTGTCGAAAGGCTTACTAAAACCAAATAAACAATATCATATTCTACTAAAGTTTGGTAGAATTACCGACAATATGTAAAGTAAGGGACACAAGTGCAACTAATGTGACATTTATTGTGGCAAAGTTTCGCTCTCGCAGGAGCTTTATCATTATCATATTCCCTTATCACTGTCAACTTGCTTCAATGTTCATTGAAGAACGTCAGTAAGTTTGTCAGGCAGGAACGACCCTCTCGTGAATCCATGCTGAGATTCATTTATTCAATTTATATGCCTTCAAGGTGACCTTCTGATATGTCAGCTAATAATTGATTCTAATAACTTGCCCACTATGATGTCAGGCTTATTGGACTGTAATTGAAGGACGACTTAATCCCCTGATTTGAATATAGGAACACATTAGCCATCTTTCCACAACTCTGCACAACACTGGTAAGGATGGACGCATTGAATAACCTCGTATAATGGCTGACTAAGCTCCATCCCTGCATTCCTTAAGTACTCTTGAAAACAACTCATACGGGTCCTGGGGACTTATTTTGTTTCAGTTGGTCTATCTGTTTAATAACCATGTCCCTCGGACAGTAAGATTAGTTAACATTAAATTCATCAGGAACAAATAATTGTTAATTACTGGAATCTCATTTAACATCTTCCTGTTAAAAACTGACAAAAATAGTCATTAAAATAAGGAACACATTTCCAGTTCATTATCCGTCAGCTTCCATCCGAGATTTCAGAGGTCCTACTTTTTCCTTCACCTTCGTCTTACACTTAAAGAACTCCCTTTGGATTAAGTCTTTGACTCATTAGCACTCTAATTTCAAAGTCACGTTTAGCCCCTTTCTACGCCTTTTTTACTTCGCTCTTTTAAGCTGAACATATTGTCGTTAAGTTAACCTCTCTCCATCCTGAAGCGCCTATAAATTCCCCTTTTCTCCCATAATAGATGCATTAGCTCCTGTTAACCATTTGGGATCGTTATTATTAACCTAATTTCGCTCTTGGGAATTATATACTCTGGGGCACTGTGTACATATTAAAAAACAATCATAAAAGCAGATCCCTTCATATTCATAAGTATGATTATCACCAATAAAATTCATTAAGCTGATACCCCAATCAGATAGACAGATGTTCCCTAAGTTCCATTAAATCACAGAACGAAAATCAGGGATTTTTTACTGTATTATCATTATTCCCCCCCCCCCCCCCCCCCCCCCCCCCCCCCATTCTTGCATTTTCCCAATTAATGCTAAAGGTATGGATTTGTGATCACTTGGCCAAGCTCTTCAGTGATCTCCAGATTATTCACGAGTGTTTCCTTATTTGAAACAAGAACTAGGTCTAGCACATTAATACCCCTGGTAGGCTCAGTACACTCTGTTTTCAGAAAACAGTCCTGAACGGTTTTCCAGGAATCACTGGACTCTAGATTACCTGTTAAAGAATTCCAGTCAATTTGGCTAAAGTTAAAGTCCCCTACTATGACACGTTACTGTGTCCAGAAGCCCTAACAATTTCGTCCCAAAGAAGTCTCCCCTCTATCGTGATCCAAGCCTGGAGGTCCCGGTATAGTTACACCTAGAATTAGTTTTCCTTGACCCTCCAACGAACTCTACCCAAACAGACTCTGTTACTGGCTCCATGCAATTTTAAACCTGTTTTATGCACAATTAATATTTTCTCCGAACATACAATGCAACTCTCCACCCCCCTTCCCATTACATCTATCCACATGAACCAACTTTAAATCCCTGAATATTACACTCACAGTCATATCCCGACTCTCTAAATCATACCCACGTTTCAGTTAATGCAATATATCAAAAGTTCCCAGCACATGCTACCAAACGTAAGCTTAATTTTATTTCTTGCACTTCGACTGTTAGCAAAATACCATCATATGTTTTTTTCTCTGCACATTTTCCCTATCATCTTTGTTTTTACACAATTTCTTAAATTATCTACCCAGAGTTACTCCATGACAGTTACCATTAAGGGTTCTTAATATCAAGCATAAGTCAATATATCCATACTCATTTTAATCATTTCTAAACCCCATACCTCTAACCTAATCCTAGTTTTAAAGTCCTAAACAACCCCCTCAACTGCGTTCGCAAGAAAACCCACAACCTGCCCTGTATAAGGTGGAAACCCATCCCTGGCATACATGTCCATTTCGGCATAGAAGTTGTCCAGTTGTCATGAATGGTAATTACTGCATTATCCTTACAGTGTTTATCCAGCCAACAATAATACCAATTCTCTGGACAAACCATTCATTACAACACCTCTTCTTGGCAAAATGCCACATATAGCAGGGCGCCCCCCCTTCTTCCTAACCTGGCTATCCCCAACAACAACAATATTCTTACCTTCCTTGTTGTCGTTCGTCGTGACGATCCCAGTAGTCGACTCACATTCGTCGGGTAGCACCGAGAATGCGTTGGAGGTTTCCACGGGAGTTTCCACAGCAGTCTCTTTCTTCTTCATCGTATCTGGCTTTCCATTCGTCTTCTTGATCGTCAACTTCGTCGTCCCCTGCTGTCCAACCTGAATGTCAAAAACAAAAGCATGGCTTTCTTCGATGTCACAGCCCTCTTTACCAACGTTCCTACTGACGCTGCAATCAACATTCTGAGACAGAGGCTCACTGAAAACCACGACCTCCCTTTACCTCTTCTAGATTTCATCAATCTAGTGGAACTGTGTGTTAATTTCAACTTCTTCAAGTATCAGGACAACTGTTACAAACAATGCTTTGGGATGGCAATGGGCAGCCCGCTCAGTGCTGTGCTTGCCAACCTCTTCATGGAAAACTTGGAGACAGAGAAATTCAGCACCCTCATTCCCAACACCGTTACCTGGCTAAGATACGTTGATGATATATTGGTTTTCTATCCGAGACGTCTCAATATCCAGGCCCTTCTCAACAAGATCAATGCAGTTGAACCATCAATAAAGTTTACACTTGAACTCGAAAATGATGGCAAACTTCCTTTCCTCGACGTTCTACTGTGCAGATCTCCCGACAGTGACAAACTTCTCTTCAAAGTGTATAGAAAACCTACCAACAAGGACGATCTTATACACTTTTATTCACACCAAGATACCCGCACTAAGAGAGGAGTCCTCATTGGCTTCTTCTTGAGAGCTCTTCGCATCTCCAGCCCTTGTTTTCTAGAAGAGGAATGCACTTACATAACACAAGCCTTTACACGTCTTCAGTTCCCATCTTTCTTCATCCGAGATTGCAGACTCAAGGCACAAGCTATCCTCAACAAACCGCCCATGGAACAGCCCCCTAAACAGTTCATAGTACTCCCATGTGGCGATGTTGCCACGAATACTTGCCGGGCACTTGGTATGAGTAACATCAACGTTTCCACCATAAACACATCCTCTATCAAAGACCTCACTACTAAACGCAGCCCCACACCTCTAACTTCTACAGCAGGCGTCTACACTATCCCCTGTGGGTTCTGTCCCAAGAAATATGTAGGCGAGACAGGCAGAGATCTTGCAGTCCGCCTGAATGAGCATCGAAATGCCTCTAACAGAGACGATGTAAGGTACGCCTGTGTCCTCCACAGAGACTCACGGGGCATTTGATGAACTGGAACGAGGCACAACTCGTTCTCACCGAACCAGACCTCAGACGCCGACGGTGCCTAGAAGCCTCACTAATCACCGTCAACCGACACTATAGAACGCAACACTGGAAACTACAAAATTTCAAAAACATTGGCATACATGATACTTAAGCAGCATCAACCCAACAACACAGGAGTCACGTGATTTCATCGTCTACCCTCGCCTCGCATGGGCCAGTAGGCCTTCTACAGTGTTCCTCCATTCTTATGTTCTTATGACATTCCTCAGGTCACGTGCGTCACATCTCACTCTCCGCCTATATATATAATGTCTTTCTACCTCTGTATGTTAGAAGTGATCAAGGTCCCAGGACCGAAACGTTTTCTAATAAATATGTTATAGTGTTTGCTTACGTGTCTTTCTAAACCAAGCAGAAATCTAAAGCCAAGACAGCAGTGCCTTAGTGTGCGCAACAAGGCCAACAGAGTTGCGCATGTGTCTAATTTATCAACGTGTCGGTTCTCTGAACCATTCATCTACAATCCAGTTTTCAATGATCCCCAAGTCCAACTCAAATCCAATCAATCCCACTCATATATTTTTCCAACCTAAATTTGAAGCTACCAAAAGTCCTAGCCTAAATAACCCAACTAGTTAGACTGTTCCACTCATCAACTACCCTATAAGAACATAATAATGGAGGACCACTGCAGATGGCCTACTGGCCCATGCGAGGCAGGTCCTTATCAAAACGACTACTTGCAAAGTAAAAGGACACAAATGCAACTAATGTGACTTTTTATTGTGGCAACGTTTCGCCATTACAAACAATACAGTATGCATAATGTTCGCCGGGACCAGGGTCCTGGCACGGTTCTTAATCTTGAGATGACCCGTCTCTGGCTCCTGAAGGAGAATTGATTCTTCACTGTTGCAGCACATAAGCGTTTGGAATTTCACTATTCTTTCAAGCACAGTTCCGGACAGTTCAGCTAGTGTGCCTCATACAGCGACTGAAGTTACTCCATCTCAGCTGTTTCCTGAGCTGGGGACTGGGCTCTGTCCTCTCTGTAAATCTGCAGATTCTTGGCATCCACTGCTTCCTGCTCTGTCAGTAAGCACACCCTCAGGAGTGTGCTGACCATCTGCCGGAACATGCTCTGTTGTTCCGTGGAGGTGATTGTGTTGCAGATAATATCCGTGAATGCCTTGATGAGTGTTAAGAGATCCTCTCTGTTGGGAGCCTGCGTTGTCGGTGGGTTCGAAGAAGCGGATATTATCTTGGCTGTTGTAATCTGTGGGGACTGCTCAGGGTTGTATTTCTTCACTGTGCACACTGTGGCCTGTTGCTGTATGCCAAGTTGTGTAACCGGCATCTGCTGGTGAGGTGCAGCCACAGCCTGCATAGTGGCTGTGCCTGGCAAGGAGGCCGGTGGGGGCTCGTGTAGTACCGTCTGCTGATTGCGTTGCCCAGATGCTTCCTGTTTTTGTTTCTTCGTTGTGGTAGTGGGGGAAGATGCTCCTGTTCATGACGCCTGGTTGAGTCTTCAAGGGTCGGAAATTCCTGGGCATTGAGTTGGGTTGCCTGATGAGAGTTCTGCATGATCGCAGGATTCTCTGCACCCATCGTCTGCTGAGGGTGATGCTCTGCCCTAGCCTGTAGTCTCGTCGTTGGTGCCTTCCATTCCTCACGAATTCTAGTGAGCCTCTCAGGGCATCGAGGGTTCCAGGCATGGTGTTTCTGCCTGCAATTCGGGCATCGTGGAGTGGGTGGCGATGCATTCTTCAGCTTGGTGATGCATTCCTCGGTAGGGTGGGGCTGGCTGCAGACACTCTGTTTGGACAGAGTGCACCCAGGTATCCGTAATGCTGGCACTTAAAACAGCGAACTGGTTCTGCCGTGAAGGTCCTGACATCGTACCTGCCCCAAGAACCGAGGTCCAGCTGGGATGGCAGCCGTCCTACATGCTGAATGAGGACCTGCCGGGTTGGTGCGTTGCCTGCCGATTTTTCCTTGAGACGCTGAGCTGACACGACACTGGGATGAGCTGCTACTGCCTCGATGGGCATCATCAGCGGGTATCGCATCACTACACCCTTGGTGATCTTCTGCCGAGAATCCAGTTCCTCCAGAGTGAAGGAGCGGTCTGTCTCCATGACTTTCTTCAAAGTGATATGCATTTCCCTGTTGATAGGAGGTGTATGTATAATGTTCGCCAAGACCATAGTTCTGGCACGGGTCCCCAATCTTGCGATGACCCGTCTCTGGCTCCCGATGGAGAAAGGTTTCCACAATGATGCGATGCATGCCACTCAAGCGCCCCTCTGGTCAGATCAACTGGTGCATCTCATAAGCGACACCATATGTAACTATGGACACTAGCGAGGAGGAGGATATGTCATTATTACAGGTAACAGCTTGTCTGGTTCGTTGACCCCATGGTACACTAGTGTGGCCGCAATCATCTCTGGATCCTCTTCGGGAGGGAATATCACCCCTAGTTGCCTGCGGAGTGTCTCAGTAGCTTCGCACTCTAGAAGATAGTGTATTAGGGGCCGCTGGACAACGTGCTGACAGTACTGGCACATATCCTCCTCAGCCTTGTCTACCATCATCTTGGCTGTGGGAAAGCCCAAACGAAGCCGATGGATGGCGGTACACAGCGCTCTGGACCAGCTTCTATCATATGGAGGGGGTTCTCCCTGAGTCGCTGCTCGGTACCACTGTGATGAGATGGGGTATCAACATAAGACCTCCCCATAAGTTTCGTGGCTCTGGCAGCCACCAGTTTGGTCTGTCGTAGGCTGATTGGGACAGAAATCCCAACATGTGGATAGTCTGTTGCTGCCTTGGCTGCATCATCTGCCGCCTCATTTCCCGGATGCCGCATGGCTGGGATCCAGTTCAATGTCGATCTATTACCCTGAACTTCTAAGGCTGTCATTTATGCTCAGGATCGATGTTGATGAGGTGAACATTATCCTGTGGTTGAGGATGGGAGAGGGCACTGATTGCAGAGGTGGAATCAACATGTATGACAGGTCGGAGTCGATGTCGTAGGGCATGTGACAATGCCTGCTGAATCGCCACCAGCTCAGCTTGAAGGATCGTGCAGTGGTCAGGGAGTCGCCAGCCTTGTGTGTGACCATTGTTGGTACAGTCCAGCTGCTGCTCTCTTCCTTTCAGGGTCGACAGAACCATCTGTGAAATACACTGCACATGTGCTTCCCTCTGCCAGTGCCATGCTTGTCTCAGCATGATTGCTGAGGGTGTCTTGACTGCAGAGACACTTAGAGATGGGTAGCTGCATGATGAAATCATCGGCTGGATCTGGGGCGCCAGGAGGTGGTGGATGGTACCCAGCAACAGGAAAGGTCACAACTCTTCTCACAGAGCAGCTGTACAGGCAGCAGCTTCCACGCAGCAGCACAAAACGAACGAATCCAGGAGTAGTCCGTGAAGAGTGTGGGATCTTGTGACATGGATGTTTATATCCGTCTCCTTAGTGGGGTACCTTGCTGCCGGTGCAGAATCGTGGCCACTTTGCATGCGTTTATGTATCTTACTCTGTCAGCCAAGGAAGGAAGCGGGCCTCAGATCTGAGACATACTGTGTTGTCCAGATGGGGGCACCAAGCATAGTTCTTATCGCTGGTTTTGTATGACCTCCACCCTTTGCCTGCTCTGCAGGAAGAGATGAGCAAAAGCCGGTGCACCGTAGTCAATGAGCGAGCGTATAGCTTGTATATAGTACAAGCGAAGTACATCTTTGCTTGCCCCTGCACGGTGTCTCGTCATGGCTCTCATGGCGTTGAGTCTGAGTAGAGCACGTTACCTGACATACCCGGCCTGTTTCTGAAAGGTCAGCTTTTCATCAATGTAGATTCCCAATTACAGGTAGGAGCCTGTCCACTCAAGTTCTATATCCTGAATACGTAATCTATTCATAGGACCTGGTCCCTTGAACATCATTGCAAGAGATTTCTCGGCCGAAATCTTGAGGCCTAGTTCCTTGCACGACTGTATAATTAGGTCCAAAGCTCTATGAGCCTGTCGTTCTAAATTGCCTTTCCCATTCACTACTAGATCATCAGCATAGCTGAGGAGCTGTGTACCACTATGAAAGGGAAGGCTCACAAGTTCCTGCATAAGGATGGTAAACAGGGTAGGACTGAGCACACCTCCTTGTGGTGTACCGTTTTCCAGGGCTTTAAAGGAAGAGTAGTGTCCCTGAAAGCTGACACAGGCCTGCCTGCCCCTAAGGTAGGACTATCCAGGCCAGGAGGAGTAATTTGAATGGGTTACTAGCCCCTTGCTCCTGGCATTTTAGTCATCTCTTACAACAAGCATGGCTTACGGAGGAAGAATTCTGTTCCACTTACCCGTGGAGATAAGAGGAAATAAAGAAGAACAAGAACTAGAAAGAAAATAGAAGAAAACCCAGAGGGGTATGCATATATATTTATTTCTATTCAAGATTGATGGACTGACAACATCTACTCAAGGTTGAGGGACTGATTACCTCATTCTCCTCCTGTTCTTCGAGATTCTCCTTTGTATGGACTGATGTAGCCACTGTGTGGCGAAACGTTTCGTCTATAAAGATACCCAAGAGTTGCACATGTGTCTAATTTATCATCATGCATATATATGCTTGTACATGTATGTGTAATGTGACCTTAGTGTAAGTAGAAATATCAAGATGTACCTGAAATCTTGCATGTTTATGAGACAGAAAAAAGGACACTTCTCATTGGTTGGCAGGTGACCCGAATTGTCATTCCAAGCTGGAAAGAGAGACAGGTTACCCACTGCTTAAGAAATCACTCTCCATGATAAGTGTAAAATACTTAAAAAAGGTGGTAATTATCTAAAAGTATTATTTTTTTTATTTTTTTTTATTATCACACTGGCCGATTCCCACCAAGGCAGGGTGGCCCGAAAAAGAAAAACTTTCACCATCAATCACTCCATCACTGTCTTGCCAGAAGGGTGCTTTACACTACAGTTTTTAAACTGCAACATTAACACCCCTCCTTCAGAGTGCAGGCACTGTACTTCCCATCTCCAGGACTCAAGTCCGGCCTGCCGGTTTCCCTGAATCCCTTCATAGATTTTACATTGCTCACACTCCAACAGCACGTCAAGTATTAAAAACCATTTGTCTCCATTCACTCCTATCAAACACACACACACATGCCTGCTGGAAGTCCAAGCTCCTCGCACGCAAAACCTTCTTTACCCCCTCCCTCCAACCTTTCCTAGGCCGACCCCTACCCCGCCTTCCTTCCACTACAGACTGATACACTCTTGAAGTCATTCTGTTTTGCTCCATTCTCTCTACATGTCCGAACCACCTCAACAACCCTTCCTCAGCCCTCTGGACAACAGTTTTGGTAATCCCGCACCTCCTCCTAACTTCCAAACTACGAATTCTCTGCCTCCAGCCTTCTCCTCGCTGCAACGTTCATCACCCATGCTTCACACCCATATAAGAGCGTTGTTAAAACTATACTCTCATACATTCCCCTCTTTGCTTCCAAGGACAAAGTTCTTTGTCTCCACAGACTCCTAAGTGCACCACTCACTCTTTTTCCCTCATCAATTCTATGATTCACCTCATCTTTCATAGACCCATCCGCTGACACGTCCACTCCCAAATATCTGAATACGTTCACCTCCTCCATACTCTCTCCCTCCAATCTGATATCCAATCTTTCATCACCTAATCATTTTGTTATCCTCATAACCTTACTCTTTCCTGTATTCACCTTTAATTTTCTTCTTTTGCACACCCTACCAAATTCATCCACCAATCTCTGCAACTTCTCTTCAGAATCTCCCAAGAGCACAGTGTCATCAGCAAAGAGCAGCTGTGACAACTCCCATTTTGTGTGTGATTCTTTATCTTTTAACTCCACGCCTCTTGCCAAGACCCTCGCATTTACTTCTCTTACAACCCCATCTATAAATATATTAAACAACCACGGTGACATCACACATCCTTGTCTAAGGCCTACCTTTACTGGGAAAAAATTTCCCTCTTTCCTACATACTCTAACTTGAGCCTCACTATCCTCGTAAAAACTCTTCACTGCTTTCAGTAACCTACCTCCTACACCATACACTTGCAACATCTGCCACATTGCCCCCCTATCCACCCTGTCATACGCCTTTTCCAAATCCATAAATGCCACAAAGACCTCTTTAGCCTTATCTAAATACTGTTCACTTATATGTTTCACTGTAAACACCTGGTCCACACACCCCCTACCTTTCCTAAAGCCTCCTTGTTCATCTGCTATCCTATTCTCCGTCTTACTCTTAATTCTTTCAAATATAACTCTACCATACACCTTACCAGGTACACTCAACAGACTTATCCCCCTATAATTTTTGCACTCTCTTTTATCCCCTCTGCCTTTATACAAAGGAACTATGCATGCTCTCTGCCAATCCCTAGGTACCTTACCCTCTTCCATACATTTATTAAATAATTGCACCAACCACTCCAAAACTATATCCCCACCTGCTTTTAACATTTCTATCTTTATCCCATCAATCCCGGCTGCCTTACCCCCTTTCATTTTACCTACTGCCTCACGAACTTCCCCCACACTCACAACTGGCTCTTCCTCACTCCTACAAGATGTTATTCATCCTTGCCCTATACACGAAATCACAGCTTCCCTATCTTCATCAACATTTAACAATTCCTCAAAATATTCCCTCCATCTTCCCAATATCTCTAACTCTCCATTTAATAACTCTCCTCTCCTATTTTTAACTGACAAATCCATTTGTTCTCTAGGCTTTCTTAACTTGTTAATCTCACTCCAAAACTTTTTCTTATTTTCAACAAAATTTGTTGATAACATCTCACCCACTCTCTCATTTGCTCTCTTTTTACATTGCTTCACCACTCTCTTAACTTCTCTCTTTTTCTCCATATACTCTTCCCTCCTTGCATCACTTCTACTTTGTAAAAACTTCTCATATGCTAACTTTTTCTCCCTTACTACTCTCTTTACATCATCATTCCACCAATCGCTCCTCTTCCCTCCTGCACCCACTTTCCTGTAACCACAAACTTCTGCTGAACACTCTAACACTACATTTTTAAACCTAGCCCATACCTCTTCGACCCCATTGCCTATTGTGATATGCTCTCATTAGCCCATCTATCCTCCAATAGCTGTTTATATCTTACCCTAACTGCCTCCTCTTTTAGTTTATAAACCTTCACCTCTCTCTTCCCCGATGCTTCTATTCTCCTTGTATCCCATCTACCTTTTACTCTCAGTGTAGCTACAACTAGAAAGTGATCTGATATATCTGTGGCCCCTCTATAAACATGTACATCCTGAAGTCTACTCAACAGTCTTTTATCTACCAATACATAATCCAACAAACTACTGTCATTTCGCCCTACATCATATCGTGTATACTTATTTATCCTCTTTTTCTTAAAATATGTATTACCTATAACTAAACCCCTTTCTATACAAAGTTCAATCAAAGGGCTTCCATTATCATTTACACCTGGCACCCCAAACTTACCTACCACACCCTCTCTAAAGGTTTCTCCTACTTTAGCATTCAGGTCCCCTACCACAATTACTCTCTCATTTGGTTCAAAGGCTCCTATACATTCACTTAACATCTCCCAAAATCTCTCTCTCTCCTCTGCATTTCTCTCTTCTCCAGGTGCATACACGCTTATTATGACCCACTTCTCGCATCCAACCTTTACTTTAATCCACATAATTCTTGAATTTACACATTCATATTCTCTTTTCTCCTTCCATAACTGATCATTTAACATTACTGCTACCCCTTCCTTTGCTCTAACTCTCTCAGATACTCCAGATTTAATCCCATTTATTTCCCCCACTGAAACTCTCCTACCCCCTTCAGCTTTGTTTCGCTTAGGGCCAGGACATCCAACTTCTTTTCATTCATAACATCAGCAATCATCTGTTTCTTGTCATCCGCACTACATCCACGCACATTTAAGCAACCCAGTTTTATAAAGTTTTTCTTCTTCTCTTTTTTAGTAAATGTATACAGGAGAAGGGTTACTAGCCATTGCTCCCGGCATTTTAGTCGCCTCATACGACACGCATGGCTTACGGAGGAAAGATTCTTTTCCACTTCCCCATGGACAATAGAAGAAATAAAAAAGAACAAGAGCTATTTAGAAAAAGGAGAAAAACCTAGATGTATGTATATATATATATGCATGTGCGTGTCTGTGAAGTGTGACCAAAGTGTAAGTAGGAGTAGCAAGATATCCCTGTTATCTTAGCGTGTTTATGAGACAGAAAAAGAAAACCAGCAATCCTACCAATCATGTAAAACAGTTACAGTTTCTGTTTTCACAGTCATCTGGCAGGACGGTAGTACTTCCCTGGGTGGTTGCTGTCTACCAACCTACTTCCACCCTAATCCACCCTAATTCTACGTCTTTCTAGAGAGTGCAGTTTCAGGGCCCTTAGTCTATCCTCATAGGGAAGGTTTCTATGATACATGGGATCAACTTTATCATCTTTGTACATTTTCCAGAGAATTTATATCCATTTTTCTGTAAAGCAAGTAAGTGTTTAGAGGCCCATGACTATTCAATTGCTCTCGGATAATAAGGAGGATTACCAATAGGCCCCTGGCTGTCTTCAGAAGGCACTGGACTTGGACTTATAGTCGGTACCTTACCAACTGGGCTGTGGGTTAGTACGTCAGCTTTGCGTGAGGCATAGCAGTATCAACCTGGTTGGATCAGAACCTGATCCCCCTGAAGCCTGGTCTCAGACGGGCATGGTCATTTTGACCCCAGAAAGCCTCTCCAGGTAAACAAGAGGCCTGATCTCAGATAGCGTTTCACGTGGGCAATGAAAGATTTCTCCCAGTATACTCAGTATATGATTATTTAGCAATTAAGAATTATGATCTTCAGAAGACACTAATTGTAAAGAATATACAATATAATATATAAAAATGACATTCAGGAAGACCATCAAGGTGGTATTGTGGGACAAAGTAAAATGAAGGGTAGGAAATTATAGATTGTTTATTTGATAGATGTCACAGTTGTGTTGCATGCAACACATGCCAGACATGCAAACACACTGCCAGACAAGTCTGGCCCAATACCAGAATCTTCGAGAAGAAAAAAACGCTCAAAAATTATTTCATAATTAGGTTAAGTAATGTTTAGTAAACTAGACCGAATATTGATATATTTATTTATTTAAATTGATATACTGTCATGAATCATATCTTACTAGTATGAAGTCTCATATGACTTACTAAACCGACTTCGAGAAAAGTTTTTCAGACCACATTGGCACTGAGATGGTTTCTCTCAGTATGCGGTCTCATGTGATTTACTATGTTGATCTATGAGAAAAGGCATTCAACATTCTGAAACACTTATATGGGTTTCTCCCGGTATGAGTTCTCAATGTGCCATCTAGGTCAGGCCTTTTCGAAAAGTCTTTGGACATTGTGATCACTGAATATGGTTTTCTCTCCTGTATGAGCACTAATGTGATGTACTAAATAAGGTTTTCTTGTAAAGTCTTTCAGACATACTGAACCACTGGAAACGGTTTCTCTCCAGTATGGAGTTTCTTGTGATTTTACTAATGTTGATCTATGAGAAAAGGTATTTCATAATTATGAACACTTATATGGTTTCTCCTCAGTATGAGTTCTCAATGTGACTTATAGGTGAGACCTTTGCGAAAATGTCTTATTGGACATTGTGAACACTGATATGGTTTCTCTCCAGTATGAATGATCAGTGCCTTTTTTAAAAGTAAAATTTTTTTTTAGAAAATTTTTTTCAGACACACTAAACACTGATATAGTTTTTCTCCAATATGATGTTCTCATGTGTTGTAGTAAATTACATTATCAGAAAGCTCTTTAAGGACACATTGACGTTTGAGTGTTCATAGCTCTATAATAGATTCTGGTGGAGATACGGCACTGTTCTTGAGAAGAAGGGTGTTGTAAGCGAGTGTGAATTTTCATCAACACCTGTACGTTGATTTGTCTTTAAAACACAGTTTTTTCTGATTTTTCAACATAATGATTAATAATGATTTTTCGTATATTAATTTACTTAACTATGTTTTTAGTGTAGTCACTGTATTAACAATTATATACAGTATTTACAGAATCTTCTGATTTGTTACGTGATTTGGCATTGCAAGAGTCAGTTAGTATTGACACTACAAGTATCAGAATATTGTGCTAGAATACTGAAGTATTGACACAACAAGAGCCCAGCCTCAGGTTCAGGGATACCTGAAGTATGACACAACAAGCACAGCCTAGGTTGTAAGGATACCTTGAGTATTGACTCAAACAAGAGCCAGCTCAGGTAGTCAGGATACCTGAAAATTTGACACTACCAAGAGCAGCCTCAGGTGAAGGATACATGAGTATTAACACAACAAGAGCCAGCCTCAGGTGTCAGGATACCTGAAGTATTGACAACAAAAAGAGCCAGTTCAGTGTCAGGATGCCTGAAGTATTGTCACAGTAAGAGCAGCCTCAGGTGGTTTTCAGGCTACCTGAAGTATTAGACACAATAAAGAGTCAAGCTCAGGCGTCAGGATGGCTGCAAAAATAAATAAAATATATAATCTTTCATTATTATCATCAATCATCGTAATAAAGTGGTAGAATTACCGACAATATGTAAAGTAAAAGGACACAAGTGCAACTAATGTCACATTTTATTGTTGGACAATGTTTCGCTCTCCAGGAAGACAGAAGGAAATATAGATTGTAGATGAATGTGATCAAAAAACAGACACGTTGTTTAACTGACACAGAGGGTAGCATTGAAAATGGGTTGGGCAAATGTTTTGTTTAGTGGGATGCATTGTAAAGGACCTGCCTAGTATGGGCCAACAGGCCTGCTGCAGTGTTCCTCCTTTCTTGTGTTGTTATTTTTATGCAAACTCTTGGGTATCTATATGAGGAAACGTTTCGCCAGACAGTGGCATCATCATTCCTACAAAGGATAATAACTTGAAGAACAGAAGGAGAATGAGGTAATCAGTGCCTCAACCTTGAGTCGATGTGGTCAGTCATCAATTTTGGAAGAAATTACAAAAATATCTGGTAATCAGCACCTCAGCCTTGGAGTTGGAGTGAAGAGCAACTCAGAGGTGAAAAATCTTCACAACTACGGTCTAACAATTTGTATTTGTTTAAAGCTATGGATGTCAAAAACGTTACAATAAAGTACACCAGAAGTTTGCACATTTCTCTAATTCTCATCAGTTATATTATGTTTAAGTTATTGATTAATTATGGGAGGAAAATGTTTTGCAAGACACTTTGTTGCAACATCTGGTTATTCTTTATTGTAGACGTTCGACATCCAGTGCTTTATCAGTGATGATTCTTGGACTAATACGAAAAATAGAACTATTGTGTCTAAGAATCTGTATTGATAAATCCACTGGGTGGTGACGAACCGTCTACAATAAAGTAACCAGATGTTGCGTAAGTGTCTTAACTTTCAACTCTTAAGTTGCCCATGGTATTATGTGAGTTCTGTGTGAGTTGTGATAATAGTTTAAGCTAAAAATTGTTATTGGTGACTAAAATTTGTCCTATTTCCTATAAAAAAATCAAATGAAAACTTACCTTACAGTTGTTTGGAAGGCTTCACTGGGATAATATTTCCCCCAGCATTCCAAATGATATCAACAACATTTGTTAAACAGGATTATATTTGAGAGCAAATGTTTAGGTCATGGGATCTTGAATGCTTCTAACAAACGATGAATAAAATGAAAGCATATTAGGTGAGAGTGAAAGTGTAAACACCTGACAATAGGTCATGTGACTCAAATGCAACTCATAACACACATAAGAATGAGAAACACTGCGCAGGCCTGTTGGCCCCATACTAGGCAGGTCTTTACAATCCATCCCTCACAAAAAATTTGCCCAACCCATTTTCAAGGTGCTACCCAAAGAAATAAGGATCTGTTAACTCCATCAATTAATTATGGCAAATCTGTTTCAAACCAAACCTCTCGATCAAGTATTTATCAACCTAAATTTGAAACCTATACCCAGGTTTAAGCCTCATAACCCAACTAGGTATGACTGTTCCCCTCATCAACTACCATATTCCAAACCAATTACTTTCCTAATGTCCTTTCCTAATCTTAACTTGTAAAATTTGATTCCATTATTGCGGGTTCTCTCTAGGGGAGATATCCTCAAGACCTTATTAATATCCCTTTTGATAAACACCCGTCTCCCACTTGTACACTGCTCGCATGGGCCGTAGGCCTCCTGCGTGTTCCTCCATTCTTATGTTCTTATGTTTACCTCAATTTATTTGTCATTTCAGGTGAACGTGTTTAACAGTCTTAGCATTAAGAAACAAAAGGAAATGAGGATCACTACAACAGTTCCTGTAGGCCATACTCGCAGGTCCTTTACAATCCATCCCACTTTACAAAACATTTGCCCAACCCAGTTTAACATTTGATTAATCTAGACATATTGCAACTCTTGGGATCTTTATTGAGAAACGTTTCGCCACAAAGTGGCTTTACAGTCCATACTATTCACGATTCCTCCTTTGTATAGACTGATGAAGCCACCCTGTGGCAAAAAACGTTTCCTCAATAAAGATACCCAAGATGTTGCGCATGTAAAGAACATAAGAAAGAGGAACACTCTGCAGCAGGGCCTGTTGACCCTTTACTAGGCAGGTCCGTCTACAATTATCCCACTAACAAACATTTGACCAACCCAATTTTCAATGCTACCCAAGAAATATGCTCTGATGTGCAAGTCCACTCAAATCCAAACCCATCCCACTCATAAGAACATAAGAAAGGAAGGAACACTGCAGCAGGGACTGTTGAGCCCATACTAGGCGGTCCTTTACAATTCTCCCACTAGCAAACATTTGACCCTACCCCAATTTTCAATGCTACCCAAATAAATAAGCTCTATGTGCAAGTCCCACTCAATCTACCCATCCACATCATAAGAAACATAAGAAAGGAGGAAAGGAAACACTGCAGCGGGCCTGTAGGCCCATATAGGCAGGTCCTTACAGTGGTGACGTTGTACTTAGCTCTGTGAAAAGACCTGTTTGTGTGCTCTTGAGTGAGTGACCTGTACTTGGCTCTGTGAAGAGGTGTCTTGTTGCTCCCGTGGACTGAACAAGATGCCCTCATCGAGCAACTTTACAGCAACTTAAGGAAAGAATTGAGGCCAGCGAAGATGGAGATACGGCGATGACCGAGGGAAAAACAAGGGATGTAGTAGTCCTCCTGTTTTTCGAGTCCTCAGGTCAAGAAGGGAATCGTGGTCTGTGGCTGGACAGCAGGGGACGACGAAGTTGACGATCAGAACCCCCAATGGAAAGCCAGAAAGATTAAGAAGAAAGAGGACTGCTGTGGAAACTCCCGTGGAAACCTCCAACGCATCTCGGTGATACCCGACGAATGTGAGTCTATACTGGGGATCGTCATCTCGACGAACGACAACCAGGAACGGTTAAGGATATTTTGTTGTTGTTGGGGATAGCCAGTTAGAGACATGGATAGGGCATTCTGCTTGAAGGACAGGAGTAGGAGACAAAGGGTATCTTTTCTGGGGCTGGGATGGAGGACATTGTTAGCCGGCTTCGGACAACTTCATGGACGGTTAATGGATCAATCCTATTATTTGCCTCAGTGCTGGAGGCATGATTGTAGGCAAGCGTAGAAGTGAGGATTTAGTTAAAAGTTCAGGACAGCTATAGACATGATTAGGAAGAAGGGGGGGGCGCCTGTTATATGTGGATTTTTGACCAAGAAGAGGTGTTGGGTAATGAATGGTTGTCCAGAGCAATTGGTATTAATTGTTGGCTGGAAATAAACACTGTAAGGATAATGCAGTACCATTCATTGACAACTGGGACAACTTCTATGGCCGCGATAATGACATGTATTGCCAGGGATGGGTTCACTTATCCGGATAGGTGTGGGTTTCTTGCTAACTCAGTTGGAGGGTTGTTAGGACTTTAAACTAGGATTAGTTAGAGGATGGGTTAGAAAAGATTAATAATGAGTTGGTATATTGACTTATGCTACTGATATTAAGAATCTTAATAGTAAGGTCATGGGGCGTACTCTGGGTAATGATAATTTCAGAAATTGTGATAAAACAAAGAAGAATAGAAAATGTGCAGAAAGAAAAAACATATGATTGGTATTTTGTGCTAACAGTCGATCGAGGTGCAAGAAATAAAATTAATGAAACTACGTTTGGTAGCAGTGCTGGGGAACTTTGATATCATTGCATTAACTGAAAACGTGGTTTTGATTTAAGAGTCGGGATAGTGCTGAGTGTTATATTCAGGGATTTAAGTTGTTCATGTGGATAGATGTAATGGGGAAGGGGGGAGGAGTTGCATTGTAATGTTCGAGAAATATTAATTGTGCATTAAACATGTTATAAAAATAATGGAGCAGTACAGAGTCTGTTTGGGTAGAGTTCGTGGAGGGTCAAGAAAACTATTTCTAGGTGTAAT
Organism: Cherax quadricarinatus; assembly: GCF_026875155.1. Lineage (NCBI taxonomy): Eukaryota > Metazoa > Arthropoda > Malacostraca > Decapoda > Parastacidae > Cherax > Cherax quadricarinatus. The sequence goes on from NC_069498.1 coordinate 13,821,713, forward strand.
ATACCGACCTCCAGGCTTGGATCACGATTACGAGGGAGACTTCTTTGGGACGAAATTGGGTTTAGGGCTTCGGACACAGTAACGCCCCCCCCCCCCCCCCCCCCCCCCCCCCCCCTAGTCATAGTTAGGGGACTTTAACTTTAGCCAAATTGACTGGAATTTTTTGACAGGTAATCTAGTGTCCAGCTGACTTTCATGGAAACAGTTCAGGACTGTTTTTGACAATAGAGTGTAACTGAGCCTACCAGGGGTAATTATTTGCTAGACCTAGTCTTGCAAATAAGGAAAACACTCGTGATAATCTGGAGATCACTGAAGAGCTTGGCGCAAGTGGATCACAAATCCATCACCTTTAGCATTATTGGGAAATCGCAACGAATAATGATATTCACAGTAAAAATCCCTGATTTTCGTTCTGCCGATTATAATGGACTTAGGGAACATCTGTCTATCCTTGATTGGGGTTATCTTGTAATGATTTTTTGGTTGAGAATCATACTTATGAATATGAAGGGGATCTGCTTTTTATGATTGTTTTTCTTAATAATGTACACGTGCCCAGAGTATATACATTCCAAAGAGAGAAATTAGGTCTAATAATAACGATCCCAAATGGGTTAAACAGGAGGGCTAAAGACATCTATTAGGGGACGAAAAGGGGAATTTATAGGCGCGCACACAGAAAACAGGGAGAGGTTAACCTTACTGACCAATATGTTCAGCTTAAAAGAGAAGAAAAAAAAGCGGATTAGAAAGGCTAAACGTGATTGGAAATTAGAGTTGCTAATGAATCAAAGACTAACCAAAGGGGTTCTTTCAGTGTATAGGACGAAGGTGAAGGAAAAAAAAGTAGGACCTCTGAAATCTGGGAATGGACAGCTGCGGGTTAATGAACTGGAAAATGTGGTTCCTTATTTAATGACTATTTTTTGTCAGTTTTTAAAGGACGATGTAATGAGGAGATTCAGTAATTAACAATTATTTAGTTCCTGATGATTTAAGGTTACACTAATATTACTGTCACCGAGGGGACAATGGTTATTAAACAGTGGTGAGTGTAACTTAGCTCTGTGAAGACCTGTTTAGTGTGCTCTTGAGTGGTGACCTGTACTTTGAGTGCCTGACCTGTACTTAACTCTGTGAAGACGTGTATTGTTTGCTCCCGTGGACTGAGAAACAAAGACGCCCTCCATAGAGCAACTTTGCCAAGCAACGTAAGGAGAATTGAGGGCAGCGAAGATGGAGATACGGCCGATATGGATGAGGAAACAAGAGGATTTCGTAGTAGTCCTCCTGTTTCGGAGTCCTCAGGTCAGAAGGGATCGTGGTAGTGGCTGGACAGCAGGGGACGAGAAAGTTGACGATCAAGAAGACGAATGGAAAGCTCCCAGAACGATGAAGAAAGAAAGAGTTGCTGTGGAAACTCCCGTGGAAACCTCCAACGCATTCTCGGTGCTACCCGACGAATGTGAGTTACTACTGGGATCATCACGACGAACGACAACAAGAAAAGGTAAGAATATTGTTGTTGTTGGGATAGCCAGGTTGATTCATGGATAGGGCATTCTGCTTAAGAAGGACATGGAGTTAGCCAGGGACAAAGGGTATTATGCTTTCCTAGGGCTGGATAGAGGACATTGTTTATCCGGCTTGACAACATCATGAACGGTTAAAGCGGATCAATCCTATTATTTGCCTCACCGCACCCCAGTGCTCGGGAGGCAATCGACCTGAAGGCAAGCGTAGAAGTGAGCCCCCCCGCCCCCCCCCTTCCCCCCCCCCATTAGTTAGAAAGTTCAGGAAGCTATAGACATGTAGGAAGAAGGGGGGGCAAGCACCCTGTTTTATGTGGCATTTTGCCAAGAAGAGGTGTGTAATGAATGGTTGTCCAGAGGTGACGTGTACTTAGCTGGAGTGGGACGTGTACTTAGCTCAGAATGTGACGTTGTACTTAGCTCAGTGAAGACCTGTTTGTGTGCTCTTGAGTGGTGACCTGTGTACTTTGAGTGCTGACCTTGTACTTAACTCTGTGAGAAGTGTCTGTTTTGCTCCCGTGGATGAACAAGATGCCCTCATCGAGCAACTTTGCCAGCTACTTAAGGAAGAATTGAGGGGAGTGAAGATGGAGATACCGGCGATTGACCGAGGAAAACTAGGAGGATTCGTAGTAGTCCTTGTTTCGAGTCCTCAGGTCAAGGAAGGGATCGGGTTCAGTGGTTGACAGCAGAGGGGACGACGAAAATTTAGAACGATCAAGATGACGAATGGAAAGCCAGAAGAAAGAGAACGATGAAAAGAAGAAAGAGACTGCTGTGGGAAACTCCCGTGGAAACCTCCAACGCATTCTCGGTGCTACCCGACGATTGTGAGTTCTACTACTGGATAGTAACGGACGAACGACAACAAGGAAGGTAAGAATATTGTTGTTGTTGGGTAGCCAGGTAGATAAATGGATAGGGCATTCTCCTTGAAGGCAGGAGTAGGAGACAAAGGGGTATGCTTTTCCTGGGGCTGGGATGGAGGACATTGTTAGCCGGCTTGACAAATCATGAACAGTAATGGGATCAAACCTATTTATTTGCCTCAGTGCTGTAAGGCAATGATGTTAGGCAAGCGTAGAATTGGAGGATTTAGTTAGAAAGTTCGGACAGCTATAGACATGATTAGGAAGAAGGGGGGGCGCCCTGTTATATATGTGGCATTTTTGCAAGAAGAGGGTGTTGGTAATTGAATGGTTGTCAGGCAATGGGTATTAATGTTGGCTTGGAACTAAAACACTGTAATGGATAATGCAGTAACATTCATGACAACTGGGACAACTTCTATGGCCGAAATGACATGTATGCCAGGGATGGGTTCACTTATCCAGGGAGGTGTGGGTTTTCATCTAACTCATTGAGGGGGTTGTTAGGACTTTTTTAAACAAGATTAGTTAGAGGGATGGTTTAGAAGAAGTGATTAATAATCGAGTATGGATATATTGACTTATGCTCTGATATTAAGAATCTTAATAGTAACTGTCATGGAGTAAACTCTGGGTAATGATAATTTCCAGAAATTGTGTATAACAAAGATGAATGGAAAAATGTGCAGAGAAAAAACATATGATGGTATTTTATGCTAACAGTCGAACGTGCAAGAAATAAAATTAATGAACTCTCGTTCTGGTAGCATGTGCTGGGAACTTTGATATCATTGCATTAACTGAAACGTTGGTATGATTTTAAAGAGTCGGGATATGACTGCTGAGTGTAATATTCAGGGATTTAAGTTATTCAATAGTGGATTAGATGTAATGGGAAGGGGGGATAGGAGTGCATTGTATGTTCGAGAAAATATTAATTGTTGCATAAAACAGGATATATAAATAGATGGAGCAGTAACAGAGGTCTGTTTGGGTAGTGTTCGTGGAGGGTGTCAAGAAAAATAATTCTGGTGTAATATACCGACATCCTGGCTTGGATCACGATAGAGGGAGATTCTTTGGGGACGAAATTGATTAGGGCTTCTGGACACAGTAACGTAATCATAGTAGGGGACTTTAGCTTTAGCCAAATTGACTGAATTCTTTGACAGGTATATCTAAAGTCCAGTGACTTCATGGAAACAGTTCAGGAACTGTTTTCTGAAACAGAGTGTACTGAACCTACCAGGGGTAATAATTTGGCTAGACCTAGTTTGTCAAATAAGGAAACACTCGTGAATAAATCTGGCGATCCACTGAAGAAGCTTGGCGCAAGTGATCACAAATCCATCACCTTTAGCATTAATTGGTGAATGCAAGAATAATGATATTACAGTTAAAAATCCCGATTTTCGTTCTGCCGATAACTAATGGACTTAGGGAACATTGTCTAATCTTGATTGGGGTTAATCTAGCTAATGATTTTATTGACGATAATCATACTTATGAATATGAAGGGGATTGCTTTTATGATTGTTTTCTTAATATGTCACAGTGACCCAGAGTATATTACATTCCCCAGAGAGAAAATTAGTATAATAATAACGATCCCAATGGGGTTAACAGGAGGCCTAAAGCATCTATTAGGGGAGGAGAAAGGGGAATTTATAGGCCGCATCAGAAGAGGGAGAGGTTAACCTTACTGACCAATATGTTCAGCTAAAAGAGAAGTAAAAAAAGGCGATTAGAAAGTAAACGTGACTATGAAATGAGTTGCTTAATGAATCAAAGACTAATCCAAGGGTCATTTCAGTGTATAGACGAAGGTGAAGGAAAAAAATGGACATCTGAAATCTGGGAATGGACAGCTGACGGATAATGAACTGGAAATGTGTTCCTATTTAATGACTATTTTTGCAGTTTTTACACAGGAAGATGTAAAGGAAGATTCCAGTAATTAACAATTATGTAGTTTGTGAAATGATTTAAGTTGTTAACTAATATTACTGTCTCGAGGGACATGCGTATTAAACAGATAGACAAAACTGAAACAAAAAATAAGTCCGGGACCCGGATGAGTTGTTTTCAGGGTACTTAAGGAATGCAAGATGGAGTTAGTCAGCCATTAACGAGTGTATTCAATGCGTCCAATCCTTACAGTGTTGTGCTGAGATATGTGGAAGATGGCTAATGTGGTTCCGATATTCAAATAGGGCTAAGTCCACTCCTTCAAAGTTACCGTTCCCAATAAGCCTGACATCTTAGAGGGGCAGTTATTAGAATCAATTATAGCTGACATTATCAGGTCACTTGAAGGAGCATAACTTGATAAAATGAATCTAGATGGATTCCACGAGAGTTCGTTCCTGCCTGACAAACCTTACTGTCGTTCTTATAGAACATTTGAGGCAGTTTAGTTGAACAGTGATAATGAATTTGATATTGAGTTTATTTGGATTTTAGTAAAGCCTTCGACAGAAGTACCTCACAAGAGACTCTAAGAAAAGTGGCAGTCATGGCTATAGGAGGTGAAGTTCTAGCATGGTTGAGGCATGGCTCTTTACCAATAGAAAGCAGAGAGTTACCATTAATGGAGTGAAATTGTATGGGGATTAGTCACTAGTGGGTGTCCACAAAGGATCAGTTTTTGGCCCTCTCTTGTTTCATATATTTACATTAATGACCTTGATGAAGGGATTTACTAGTGACATGAGTAGTTTGCTGATGATACAAAGATAGGCCATATAATTCACTCTGAGGAGGATATCAATGAACTCCAGGACGATTTGAAAATCAAATTAATGTCTTGGTCTGAGGAAAATGGCAGATGAAGTTTAATGTGGATAAGTGTAAGGTACTTGCCCTTGGTAATGAAAATAACCCTCGAAGCTATAATCAAGGTGAAGTAGAGCTTGGTCATACCGAATGTGAAAAAGACTTGGGAGTCATGGTAAGCAGAAATCTAAAGCCAAGACAGCAGTGCCTCAGTGTGCGCAACAAGGCCAACAGATTACTTGGATTTATCTCAAGAAGTATAAGTAACAGAAGTCCAAAAGTTATTTTACAGCTCTATACATCACTAGTAAAGGCCTCATTTAGATTATGCTGCTCAGTTTTGGTCCCCTTACTACAGGATGGACATAGACTCATTAGAGAACATACAGAGAAGAATGACTAAAATGATTTACTGTGTAAGGAACCTCCCGTATGAAGATAGACTTAAAGCCTTAAATCTCCACTCTCTGGAGAGGCGTAGAATGAGGGGAGATATCATTGAAGTGTATAAGTGGATGACGGGCATAAACAAGGGAGACATTAATAAAGTACTGAGGGTGTCGAACCAGGTAAGAACCAGGAATAATGGATTTAAGTTGGATAAATTTAGATTTAGAAAGGACATAGGTAAGTACTGGTTTTCTAACAGAGTTGTAGATGCGTGGAACAGTCTTCCCAGTGGGGTGATAGAGGCTAGGACCTTGGGTAGCTTTAAGAAGAGACTGGACAAATATATGAGCGGGAGGGGCTGGGTTTGATTGGTGTTGGGGGGTGCGGGAGTTATTTCTTGAGTAGCTTTAGGTAGATGTCGTTTTGATAAGGACCTGCCTCGTATGGGCCAGTAGGCCTTCTGCAGTGTTCCTACATTCTTATGTTCTTATGTTCTTAAATATACAAAATTATTATTGACTTTCAGAGAATTTTAGTGGGATTTTTTTAAAAATATGTTATATAATTTTAAATGTTGAAAAATGATCGAAAATTATATTTTTTGCAATATTTCGACTACTCAGAAAAATATCGTCATATAGCTTACATTAGCATAAAATTCAATTGCAGCAGTAATTCTGATTATAAAGTGTGAATATCCATGTATTTTAGCTGAAAATTGAGAATTGTCTCCAAAAGTTTTCAAAATGCTCTATATCGTAAAAATATGCAATAAAACACCTTAATACATTTTTCTGAGTTTTTAGTGTTTCAAGTATTTTTAAAAACATGAAATATTCAAAATTATTATTTATTTGTATGGAATTCTTGTGGGATATTTTTAATAAAATGTAATATATTTATATTGAAAAATTATCGAAAATTTTATTTTTTTGGCATATTTCAAAGATTCAAGGCTTTTTAAAGTATTTCCTTAAAAGCTCCATTTTTTCGTTAAAATATGTATTAACAAAGTACTTCACAAAAATATCATAATTTAGCCTGTAATAAAGTTGGTAGAATTACCGACGATATGTAAAGTAAAAGGACACAAGTGCAACTAATGTGACATTTATTGTGGCAACGTTTCGCTCTCCAGGAGCTTTATCAAGCCATTACAAACAATACATGGACACAGAGGGTATATAAAGGCTCAGAGTGAGGTGAATACTAGTGAGGTCAATGTTCACTAGTGGTAGTAGTAGTAGTAGTAGTAGTAGTGGTAGTGACAAAAATATGTGTTCATTGAGGCGGGTTTCGAAACCCGCCTCAATGAACCCATACGCATGTAGGAACGACAACTTAAACAACGCCTGTGTACAACACCGAAATTCCACCAATCATCTTATGAAATTCAGAGACGCCCAATTAGTAATAAAAGAAACTAATTTCCGCACACGCAAGTGCCTTGAATCAGCAATGATCGCTGTTTCGAATACAATTAAACAAAACAACGGCAGCTTCACCATCTCCGAAGTCTTAGCAAGAATCCTCCTGAAAACAGTAAACCCTGCCATCACATAGTCTCTCCTGTTATACTACACAAAGCACAGAGAGTGAACACTGAAACAAGCTGCCTCATTCCAGTTTATATTTGTCCAACCTATTTTTATGTTACCCAAGTAATAGCTTTTATATCCTTTTACTCATGTACGAATTAATTGCTCTACCATATTGTATTACTTTTGTCACTACCACTACTACTACTACTACTACTACTACCACTAGTGAACATTGACCTCACTAGTATTCACCTCACTCTGAGCCTTTATATACCCTCTGTGTCCATGTATTGTTTGTAATGGCTTGATAAAGCTCCTGGAGAGCGAAACGTTGCCACAATAAATGTCACATTAGTTGCACTTGTGTCCTTTTACTTTACATAATTTAGCCTACTTCTAGCATAGAATTCAACTGCAGCAATAATTCTGATTAAAAAGTGTAAAAATCCATGCATTTTAGCTAAAAAATTAGGTCTGTCTAAAAGCGTTTAAAATGCTCTAAATCGTCGAAATATGCAGTGAAGCACAATTTTAACAAATTTTTCTGAGTTTTTTCATGCTTCAAGTATTTTTAGATATGTACTGAACACCAGCTTCCCCAAAAAAGACATAATTTAGCTTACTTTTTAAATAAAATTTAATTGCAGCAACATGCCTGATTAAAAGTTCGAAAATCAATGTATTTTAGCTAAAATATGAGGTTTGAGAGATAAGCGTTCAAAACGCTCTAAATCGTCGAAATACGCAGTAAAACACCACTTTAGCACATTTTTCTGAGCGTTTTAATGCCTCAAGCATTTCTAAATATGTATTGTACAGTACAATAACAGTGAATATGATATTTTGCATGTAGACTTCAGTAAGGCTATCGATAGAGTTCCACATCAGAGATTTTTGAGGAAACTTAAGGGCACACGGAATATGAGGAGAAATTTTTTCCTGGGTAGAGGCATGGTTGACAAATAGGCAACGAAGAGCTTCCATAAATGAGGAGAAATCAGAACGGGGGCACGTCACAAGCGGTGTTCCACAGGGGTCAGTGTTGTAGTTCACAATTTACATAAACGACGGAGATGAGGAAATAAATAGCGACATAACAAATTTTG
>NC_069498.1:13830428-13848055 GCF_026875155.1 Cherax quadricarinatus
CTCAGCCTTGGAGTTAGTGTTCACAGCATCGTGGTGGTGGAGAATCTGGAGCAAAGGCAAGAAGACTGGCGGTTATATAGGCGTCAGTGGATAGGGACGGGCAGCAGACGAGGGCATAGTCACTGGTAGGTGGGATTCCCCAGTGGAAGTAGGTCCTTCCCAAAGAGATGGGTTAGTTGCAGTGTCAGACACTGCAACATCATGGAATCTTGGTTCAGAGGACATCTACAAGACCTTCTTCACGGCTGCTACAACTAACCCATCTCTTTGGGTAGGACCTACTTCCACTGGGGAATCCTGCCTACCAGTGACTATGCCCTCGTCTGCTGCCCGTCCTTATCCACTGACGCCTATATAACCGCCAGTCTTCTTGCCTTTGCTCCAGATTCTCCTCCACCACGATGCTGTGGACACTAACTCCAAGGCTGAGGGACTGATTACCTCATCTTTTGTATATAGTTCTACTGTCTTCCTATTATGTCCTAGAATCTGTATTGATAAAGCCACTGGATGGCGAAACGTCTACAATAAAGATATCCAGATGTTGCACATTGTTCTTAACTTTCATAAATAATTTTTAATTACTGGAATCTCATTTACATCTTCCTGTGTAAAAACTGACAAAAAATAGTCATTAAATAAGGAACACATTTCCAGTTCATTATCCGTAAGCTGTCCATTCCCAAATTTTCAGAGGTCCTACTTTTTCCTTCACCTTCGTCCTATACACTTGAAAGAACCCCTTTGGATTAGTCTTTGATTCATTAGCAACTCTAATTTCATAGTCACGTTTCGCCTTTCTAATCCCCTTTTTTACTTCCCTTTTAAGCTGAACATATTGGTCAGTAAGGTTAACCTCCCCTCTTCTGATGCGCATATAAATTACCCTTTTTTCCCCTAATAGATGCTTTAGCCTCCTGTTAACCCATTTGGGATCATTATTATTAGACCTAATTTCTCTCTGGGGAATGTATACTCTGGGCTCGGTGTACATTATTAAGAAAACAATCGTAAAAGCAGATCCCTTCAAAATCATAAGTATGATCATCATCAATAAAATCATTAGCTAGATAACCCCAATCAAGATTAGACAGGTGTTCCCTAAGTCCATTATAATCGGCAGAACGAAAATCAGGGATTTTTACTCTATTATCATTATTCTTCCATTCCCAGTTAATGCTAAAAGTGATGGATTTGTGATCACTTGCGCCAAGCTCTTCAGTGATCTCCAGATTATTCACGAGTGTTTCCTTATTTGACAAGACTAGGTCTAGCAAATTATTACCCCTGGTAGGCTCTGTTACGCTCTGCTTCAGAAAACAGTCCTGAACTGTTTCCATAAAGTCACTGGACTCTAGATTACCTGTCAAAGAATTCCCGTCAATTTGACTAAAGTTGAAGTCCCCTACTATGACTATGTTATTGCGTCTAGAAGCCCTAACAATTTCGTCCCAAAGAAGTCTCCCTCTATCGTGATCCAAGCCTGGAGGTCGGTATATTACACCTAGAATTAGTTTTTCTTGACCCTCTACGAACTCTACCCAAACAGATTCTTTTACTGCTCCATCTATTTTTATACCTGTTTTTATGCAACAATTAATATTTTCTCGAACATATAATGCAACTCCTCCCCCTTCCCATTACATCTATCCACATTGAACAACTTAAATCCCTGAATATTACACTCAGCAGTCATATCCTGACTCTTTAAATCATACCACGTTTCAGTTAATGCAATGATATCAAAGTTCCCAGCACATGCTACCAAACGTAGTTCATTAATTTTATTTCTTGCACTTCGACTGTTAGCATAAAATACCATCATATGTTTTTTCTTCTGCACATTTTTCCTATTGATCTTTGTTTTTACACAATTTCTGAAATTATCATTACCCAGAGTTACTCCATGACAGTAACTATTAAGATTCTTAATATCAGAGCATAAGTCAATATATCCATACTCATTATTTATCTTTCTAAACCCATACCTCTAACTAATCCTAGTTTAAAGTCCTAACAACCCCCTCAACTGAGTTAGCAAGAAAACCCACACCTGCCCTGGATAAGTGAACCCAATCCCTGGCATACATGTCATTTCGGCCATAGAAGTTGTCCCAGTTGTCAATGAATGGTACTGCATTATCCTTACAGTGTTTATCCAGCCAATAATTAATACCAATTGCTCTGGACAACCATTCATTACCCAAACACCTCTTTTGGAGAAGCCACAATAACGGGGCGCCCCTTTTCCTAATTGTTATAGCTGTCCTGAATTTTCTAACTAAATCCCACTTCTCCTTGCCTACATCATTGCTCAGCACTGAGGAAAATAATAGGATTGCCCCCTTTTAACCGTTCTGTTTGTCAACCCGGTAACAAATGTCCTCCATCCCAGCCCCAGGGGGCAAACCCTCTGTCTCCTACTCCTGCCTTTAAGCAGAATCCCCTATCCATGTTCTAACCTGGTACCCCCAACAACAAAATATTTTCCCTTTCCCTTTGTTGTCATTAGTCGTCGATCCCAGTAATCACTTGTCGGGTTTTGCACGAGAATGCGGGAGGTTTCCTAAGAGTTTCTACAGCATCCTTTCTTCCTCGTTTTGGCTTTCCTTTCGTCTTTTTTGACGTCAACTCGTCCCCTGCTGTCCAGCCACTGACCACGTTCCCTTTTTGACCTGAGGACCGAAACGGGACTCTACAACCCTTTGTTCTCCTCTCAATCGCGTTCTCCATTTTGCTCCCCTCAATTCTTCCTTAAGCTGCTGGAAAAGTTGCTCGTGGGAGATTTGGGTTCAGTCCACGGGAGCCACAGAACACTTTTCACGAGTTAAGTACGGGCCCCCCCCCCCCCCCCCCCACCACTGATTAAACGGGTAACCCTTCTTTTTAAAAATCCTTAATCATTTGCCTTTTAGTGCTTAACATCGGTTTTTAATTTGTGCTCATCATAACCCCGCAAGCCTTTCCGAACTGTATCTAATTCTCATTTTTAACTTTTTGCTAGGGTTTTCATCCGAGTTCAAACCTCTTTATTAATTGAAATGATTGATTTTTACCAAAATAGGGTTTTTTTTAAAATATTTAAGTTATAAATTACTTTGAATTAATATCCCCCCCCCCAAATCTTTGTGCATCGGCAAATTTGCTCATATCATATAATTCCCTCATCAAGAAATTGATATATTTTTAAAAAACCCGGGCCCAAAGATGATCCCTGTGTTGTTGGGTAAGACACATATGCAACAGTTAGGCATTTTTAAACTTTCAACTTTTCTGTACTCGACTGAAAACCCTACTGTGTAGGCGAAACGTTCGAAATAAAGATCCCTAACTTTCAATGTGCTTATTAAAAACCCTGTCGGTTGGAAAATGCATTCTCCTTGGGAAATCCTGCCCACAGTAGGAAGCAATGAGTTGTTGGGTTTGCCTTTTTTTTGTCACTTCATCGTTCCCTCACATTGAAAAGCCGTTGGGGGGGCCCTTCGCATAAACCTACCTCAAACACCTTTTTATGTAGGGTTTTGGCGTTGTTGAATGTGTCCCATTGTGAAGGCGTTGTCTTTTGCTCCGTCTCACTTCACTGATCTGTACGCAAGTACTTCAAAAGGCCCTTTATCTGAAAATAAAACTTTTCTCCATTTATATTTGGCCACCTTATGATCCAGTGCTCCCCGCAGGGGTTTTCTTCATAGCATCACAATAATTGTTTCTTCCGGCTTTCGGGAAATTTCTGCAAACTTCAAGGAACCTTCGTCAAACAGTAGCCCCCTCGTTTTTTTTGGGGACCTTTCACATTTTATGATAACCTTGCCATCGTTTTTTTCCACATTTCCTCGATGGCGCTCCCCAATCCCCAGTGTCGTAGTCTCTTCAGAATCCGCCAACAGTTGATTTGCTGGGCCCCAATTTTCGGCAATCTGTTGATAATCAAAGTAGCATATTTTTAAAAGCTGAGTATTTGCTCCTTCGTAGGTGAAAAATCCATCATGTTTTTCAGCTGTAACTTAAAAATAAAGGGCCCGAGATTTGGGGGAAGCCCTTCATCAGGGCACGCTCAGCCTTACAGAAAATTGAAAAGAGTTGCAGGGTAGACCATGCGGGAGGGTTGCCAGAAGCTGGAGCCCGTTCCTAAGAGAAAAGAACCCACACTTTTAATTAAACCGGGAGACTAGAACATTTTGGAGATAATCACAAAAATTTACTCACGTCCCAATTAATCTGCACACACCCCACACACAATTTATATTAATATATAATAAATTTTTATATATATATTAATTTATTAATTATATGTGCAGGAATTCGCGAGAGCAGCGAAATAACACAAACATGTTCTGGCTGAACGAGACTCGAACCTCAAACCCTTAGGACAAGGTCGCGTGTTTTCAAATTTACCCACATGGACAATCCCTTGGCTTTTAGCAGCTACACCCCAAGGTATTGTCCATTTGGGGGTAGTTTGGTAAAGCACTGCGTCCCTTGCCCAAGGTTCGTGGGTTCGAGTCCCCTTCGCCAGAGATCAGTGTTTATTATAAATATATATATATATATTAATATATATATTATAAATATATAAATATATAAATATATACCAAAAAACCCCGCACATAAAAGACAGAAGCTTCGACGACGTTTCGGCCCACTTGGCCCATTGACAAAGTCACATAACAGAGGAGGAGCAGGGCGGCTATAATGGCAGGAAAGGTGGAGGTGTGTAGTGGTAGTAGTTTGTAGTAGTAGTAGTAAAAAAATTGTATAAAACGACAGGATAAATGCACATGCACAACCCCGGGCATCCCCACCCTGACGTTCGCATCCAGCCAGCCACTGGGTGGCGAAACGCACAACAAAGACAACCGACCCCACATGTGTTAATTTCTCAGTAGTGAGTAGAAGAAAAAAGGGTATATAGTGGGGGGGTAGAAGTGGGAAATAAGGAAGCGAGCCCGTCAAATACAAAGGAAAGGGGACCTGCAAGGATAAAACCACAGAGGAGAGAAGCGCACCGAGGGCGGAAAGGGGAAGTGGTGAATAAAATAAAAAGGAAAAGAAACAAGACAGGAAGAGAAGACAACCCAGAGGAGAAAGGAGAGGGAAAGGGGAAGAGGAAGAAAAAAAAGGAAAAAAAAAATGAGGGTTCAGGTTAAGTCACGGGGGTTCTGAAGTTTGGGCATTTTTCAATGTAGTGGGAGAGGAAGGCATCTACGAGACAAGCCAGGGCTAAGGGTTTTACAAGGAAAGTTGTGTAAGGAGGATTCATAACGGGGCGTTCGGTTTGGGAAATGGGAAAACAGTTTTGCAGAAGACCCGTCAAAAAGGATGGCTATGATCTCTGAGTGCAAAAAAAGCATTTTTGTGTCGGCAAAACCTAACACTATTTTTGTGCCCCTAAGTCGTCAGAAAGGATGACCATTTTTTTCCAAAAAATTGAAGAGGGCAGGGAGCAAGAAATAGGTAAAACCAGGGAAAACTGTGAGGGAGGAGAGGTATGAACGAGATTAGTGCGAAGAGTTTAGTCGGGGGAAGGTAAGCTTGATGTCTAAGGGGGGGAGAAATTGTTGAGTTAAAAGACCGGAAAAAGTAGGGAAGGCAGAGGATAGAAGGTTCCCATGAGTAGAGGTTTGGAGAGAAGAAATTGCTTTAGCACGTGAGAGGGCAGATCTATGAAATGGGGGAAGGGTAGCCAAACGGAAGAACGAATTATAAAAAGTGGAATTTCTGTGGGGGCACGGAGAAAGAGGGAGAAAGAAAAAACTTTTCTTGACAGGGGGGAAACATGATAGGAAAAAATAGTGAATTTTCATGCCACTGTGCATAGGTTTACGGTAAACGGAAAAGGAAAAAAAAACCGTATTGGCGGTGGGCAGGGCATCAAGGAAAGGAAGTAAAGGGTTAGTTTTCCCTTCAGCTTTTAAAATTAAAAGGAAGGGGCAAGATTGTTAAAAGCTTCAAGAAAAGGTTGGAAGGACTGGAGTCATAGGCCCCGAGCAAAGATTCATCCCAAGCGGAGCCATAGTGAAGGTTGCACATCGAGGGGAGGAAGAAGAACGTCCGAAGTATTCCATGTAAAAATTGCAAGGACAGGAGAGAGAGGGGGCCCATGCGACACCCAAGGTTTGGGAAAAATATTTTCCTGGAAAGGAAAGGAGTTAGAGTCCCACACTGCTGGCACGAAAGGCTCAAGTACAAACTTGCACTAAATTCAACCGCCCCCTCAATATCGTAAACTCCCTGAAAATTCCTAGACGGCCGGGGGCCATGAGAACAAATTCCAAGGCTTTTACTCTGATACTTTCCCCTAAATGCCCGGGGTACCCCAGGGTCTGCCTCTCCCCTCCCCCTACATTTTATCATAAGACATTCCAACACCGAACCACAACTCCATCACACTAGCCTATGACAGCGAACATTATCCACAACTTATCACTCATGCCAATATAGATACAACTCACACACAAATCACAAAATGAGACGACAGGATAGCCATCTGGGAAACTAAAATTGTAGATCAAAACAATGCTGTAAATCCAGATTACGTCATTTTAACTAAAGGAAACGTGATCCTCCATTACCTGTCGAGCTGCAGAACAGTGACACCCGCACAGTAGTCATCCCCATCACACAATCTGTTCACTGTCCTTGGTTGTAATCTTGACTACTTCTTGCGTTTACAGGGAACACATTCACTTCAAGGCAGGCAGATATAGCTAGTAAGGCCCTTGCGGGCTCTACAAGCTGGAAACATGCTCTCAACGTCACCAAACTTACACACGTCTTCAAATCCCTAATACTTGTCCTTGTTAACTTAGTGCTCTCCTGTCTAGCCCCTATCTCTTGCAGCAAAAACAATATACTTACTTAAACTGCTGGTGTCCAGAACAAGCCGCTTGCGCTGGGTGCTTGATGGTCAGATGGGAGGACTTCGACCACAAGCGAGTCTTCCATGCCCAGTTTTAGACGTCCCTGCGCTGAATCTGTACTGGATCGAGGCTCAGTGTCAGGACAGATTAGACAAACTTGAGAACGACATGGGGGACTACTGGACCTCTCTCCTGACGAAGACATTCGCCCAGACCCACAAACAAACACAACTTTTATACTCCTTGCATTGATCCCTGCTCCTAACCCTACTTACTAGATAACTTGATCCGCTGACAGGTACTTCTAAGACAGGTACCGTTCTATGACAACGTTCGCCTAGCTTTTTTGGGTTAAGGACATGGACTCAGTTCTGCACTCCTCTCTAGCTCTAAAGGTCGCTCAAGTCCTTACTCCCAGCTCACCCACCGGAAGTCCCAACAAGAAGAATCGGAATGTTCGCTTTTCAATATCTGTGCACGATCGCCTTTCTGCTGGGTTAAGCCCTGCTCGATTTCTTCGACTAAGAACACTCCTCTCCAGCACTTGTCTTCGTCTGCCGTCTTCCCCGTCATCCCATTGGGGATCTTACCTGAACTTTTCGTTTGTTTCGTTCCTCTGTTAGTGTGACTTTGTCAATGTGTCCAACGTCGGACGATACGTCATCGTTAGAATTCTG
The DNA here is from genome assembly GCF_026875155.1 of Cherax quadricarinatus. Classification (NCBI taxonomy): domain Eukaryota; kingdom Metazoa; phylum Arthropoda; class Malacostraca; order Decapoda; family Parastacidae; genus Cherax; species Cherax quadricarinatus. The sequence goes on from NC_069498.1 coordinate 13,837,966, forward strand.
TCTTTATTGTGGGGTTATTTGTGTATCGTTCAGTCACGGTATTGTGCCTTTTTGTTATTTATGGACCCCGCAGTTTTGCGTCATATTCTCTCAACTTTTTTAATGTTCTTCACCTCTTTTAACCCCTACTTTCGTTCTTATGTGGTGCTCTTATTGCTACCCGGCGTCGTAAGAATCAGCTTCGCTTCCTACGTGACTGTCTTGCTTGATAACAAGTTCTGCCCCCTTCTTCTCCACTTCCTGAAAACCAACCCACTGGGGCACTCCCTTTCCTGGATCATGCCTTGTGTCTCCTACTTCAACAGCCTCCCACTTCTTTTATACTAAATCACAGGTTGAAGGATGCCTTCTTTAATCTCCGTAAATCGGCAACGTGCTTCTTTGCGGCTCTACCACAGGAGCTCTGTTAACTTCTCTCATACCATTGCCTTGACAGCTGATCTCGCCTGGACTGCGCAAATTCATTTCTTCCAGAAACTACAATAATGAAACTTCAAAGTCTCAATCTCAGCTAAGCCCTTGGTCTAAATCTCCCTCCACTGACTGTGTTTACTAATCTGTCTTCTGTCTCCTCTCTCAGTATGAACTTGACTTCTAGGTTTTGGTCGTTCCTTGCCACTTCGCCTACTCCTCGCGCTGGTATTTCCATGATTAGCTCTTTTGATTCCTTTCGTCAATCTCGCTTCCGTAATCTTCCTGACTTGTCACTTTTCGTGGTGCTCTCATTCCTGCTTCGTGTTAGTCTTGTTTCTCCAAGAATCACACTTCACGCCGTTACCAACTTGCCCTTTCGTCTCTTAAATCTAACACTAACATTTCATACTATCTTCTGACAAAGTAATTCGTGTTATCCTTGATCGCGAGGATTACCTCCGTAAAGGCTGATGTCTTGCTCTCTGAATCCACGCACTTATCACTCCTTCGTTTCAACCCTCTTTGATCGCATCAAGAGAAACTTTCAACAAAAAACTAAGGACTCTCTCCGACCATCTGTCCTCCTGACTTTGACCTGATTCAACGGTTCGTGTCATCTGTACCCTCTCCTTCCTCATTTCTATGGCCTTCCAAAACTCTTAAACTGATATATTCTTCTTTTCGTCCTATCATTCTCTAGTGGTTCTGTCTCTTATTCTCTCTTGCTTCTTGGCTGGCCAAAACCCTCACTCCTTTCATTGACTTTTTTCCTGCCCACCTCCGTCACTCTCAAGACTTCATTGAACGGGTTCGCTCTCTCCAACCTGTTAGATGCTTAGTCTTGACGTTGAGTCCTCTTCACCTAATGTCCCTCTTGATGATGTCCTTGATTTCCTTAGAGAGAAGGCCCATGAAGGGTTTCTTCATTGTCCCTATCCCCACTGATGTCTTTTTGATCTGATCCGCCTCTGTGTGGGACTCTAACTCTTTTCCTTCAAGGGAAATATTATTCCCAAACCTTTCTGTGTCGCCTATGGGCTCTCCTCTCTCTCTGACTGCTAATTTTTACTTGGTGAATACTTGCGAGAACTGTTCTTCTTCCTACCTCGTGTGCAAACCTTCACTATGGCCTACGCTATGTGGATGGACATCTTTGCTCTGTGGATCATGGATTCCAGTCTCTTCAACCTTATTCTTGAATGCTACTTAACAATACTGCCCCTTCCATTTAGTTTAAGTGAATGGGAATTAATTCCTTATTCCTCTTCTTGATGTCATGTCCCCGCTCAGCTGATACATGTTTTCCTTTTCCGTTTACCGTTAAACCTATGACACAGTGGCATGTACATTCACTACTTTTCCTTATGCATGCTTCCCAGTAAAGAAACAGTGTTTTTCTCCCTCTTTTCTCAGTGCCCTCCGCATCTGTGATTCCTCAAGTTCCTTCCAGCAGAAATTTCCACTCTTTTAATTCGTTCTTCCGTCTTGGCTACCCTTCCCATTTCATAGACTCTGCCTCTCACGTGCCTAAACGCTATTTCTTGCGCTCCCAATACGTACTCTTCTCATGGGAACTCTTCTATCCTCTGCCTTCCCTACATTTCCGGTATTTTCTAATCTCAACAATTCTCTCGGCCCTTAGACATCAAGCTACCTTCCGCCAGACTAACACTCTTCGCCACTAATTCGTTCATCCCTCTCCTCCCTCTACACGATGTTCTGGTGTCTACTCTATTCTTGCCTCCATCCTGTCTTCTTCAATACTTTGGAGAAACTGGTCGATCTCTTTCTGACAGATTAGGGAGCACCAAAACATAGTGTTAGGCTTGCGACTCTAACAGATGCTCTTTTCTGTCACGTCAGAGATCATAGCCATCCTATTGACTGGTCTTCACTGCTAAAAACTGGTCTTCCCTACTTCCCAACTCGAAAAAACAGTCGCGTATAGTTGAATCCTCTCTTATACCAACTTTCCTTGGTATGAACCGTAGGCCTGGCTTCGTCCTCTGTAGATGCTTCCTCTCCCTCTACATTGTAGTAAAAATGCTCCAAACTTCTGAACACCCGTGACTTAACCTGAATCCTCATTTTTTTCTTCTTCTTCTTTTTCTTCTCCTCTTCCCCTTTTCCTCTCTCTTTTATCCTAAGGGTTGTCTTCTCTCTCCTGTCTCGTGTTTCTGTTCCTTCTTTATTTTATTTCAACATTCCCTTTTCACGCACCTCGGTGCGTTGCTCTCCTCTGTGGTTGCTAGCTCTCTTGCTCGTGCTCCCCTTCCTTTGTCTTTGACTGGCTCGTCTTCCTTATTCCCACTTCTACCCACTAACACTACTACTACCTCTTCTTCTTCTACTACATCTACTGATTGAATTAAGACCACAATGTGCGAGCGTTCGGGGTTGCCTTTGTTGTGGACGTTTCGCCATCATGTGGCTGGCTGGATGGCGAAACGTCTATGGTGGGGATTGCCCGGGTGTTGTGCATGTGTCATTTCATCCTGTCGGTATATATACAATTTTGTACTTACTACTATTATTACTACTACTACCCTACTACTACCTCCACCTCTTCCTGCCTATATACTGCCGTTCCTGCTCCTCTCTGTTAGTGTGACTTTGTCAATGGTCAACGTCGGACCGAACGTCGTCGTAAGCTTCTGTCTTTTATGTGCGTGTATTTGTTGTATATATATATATATTATATATATTATATTTATATATATATATATATATATATATATATACTTTATTTATATAAACACTGATCTCTGGCTGAAGGAGACTCGAACCTACGGAACCTTTGGACAAGGTACGCAGTGCTTTTACAATCTACCACACTGGACAAACCTTGGCGTGTAGGCATGCTACAGCCAAGGTGATTGTCCAGTGTGGGTAGATTAGTTATATGCACTGCGTTACTTGTCCTTTAGGTTCGTAGGTTCGAGTCTCGTTTCAGCCAGAGATCAGTGTTTTGTGTTATTCGCATGCTCTCGCGAATTCCTTGCACATAGATATATATCTATATATTATATATTTTATATATATATATATATATATTATTTTATATCTATATGAGTGTGTGTGTGTGTGCAGATTAATTGGGACGTGAGTAAATTTTGTGATTATCTCTAATATGTTCTAGGGGGTCTCGGTTTAATTAATGTGTGGGTTCTTTTTCTCTGCAGGGAAAGTGTGTGCTACAGCTTCTGGCAACCAATCCAGGCAGGTGGTGTGCTACCCTGCCAACTCTTGTCAATTTTCTGTAAGGCGTGCAGCGTGCTTCCGTGGAGAATGTGGCTTCCTCAATTCCGCCTTATGTCAAGTTTAACAGCTGAAATACATGATGGATTTTACCACCTACGAAGCGAGCAATACTCTAGATTTTAGAAAAATATGCTACTTTGATTATCAGACAGTTGCCGAAATTTTGAGCCTAGCAAAGTCAACTGTTGGTCGGATTCTGAAGAGACCTGACGACACTGGTGATTGTGGAGCGCTTCATCGAGGAAGATGTGGAAGAAAACGATGGCAAGGTTATCATAAAATGTGAAGGCTCCCCAAAAAAACAGAGGGGATCTACTGTTCGACGAAGGTTCCTTGAAGTTCGCAGAACTTCCAGAAAGCCGGTAAAGAAACAATTATTGACTGATGCTATGAAGAGAAACCTGCTGCGGTGAGCACTGGATCATAAGGGATGGCCAACATATAAATGGAGAAAAGTTATATTATCAGATAAGGCGCATTTTGAAGTACTTGCGTACAGATCAGTGATAGTGAGACGGAGCAAAGACGAACGCCTTCACAATGGACACATTCAACAAACGCCAAAACACCTACATAAAAAGGTGTTTGAGGTAGGTTTACTGCTGAAGGCCCTGAACGGCTTGTCAATGTTGAGGGAACGATGAAGTGACAAATACAAGGCAATCCTAACAACTCATTTGCTTCCTACTGTGGACAGAGACTTTCCTAAAGGAGAATGCATTTTCCAACCGACAGGTTGTTAAGTAAGACACATATGCAACAGTTAGGTATCTTTATTTCGAAACGTTTCGCCTACACAGTAGGCTTCTTCAGTCGAGTACAGAAAAGTTGAAAGTTGAAAGATGCCTAACTGTTGCATATGTGTCTTACCTAACAACACAGGGATCAGTCTTTGGCCGTTGTTGTTTATAATATATATCAATTATCTTGATGAGGGAATTACTAGTGATATGAGCAAATTCGCCGATGACACAAAGATAGGTAGGATAATTAATTCAAACGTAGATGTTATGGAACTTCAGGATGATTTAAACAAACTCTATTCTTGGTCAGAAAAGTGGCAGATGCAGTTCAATGTAGATAAATGCAAGGTTCTGAAGCTCGGGAGTGTCCATAACCCTAGCACTTATAAGTTAAATGATGTAGAACTTAGCCATACAGATTGCGGAAAGGACTTGCGGGTTATGATGAGCAGCAACCTTAAACCAAGACAGCGATGCTTAAGCGTACGTAATAAGGCAAATAGATTACTGGGATTTATATCAAGAAGTGGTGACCTGTACTTAACTCAGTGGTGACCTGTACTTAACTCTGTGAAGAAGTGTTCTGTGTGCTCCCGTGGACTGAACCAAGATGCTCTCCATCGAGCAACTTTACCAGCAGCTTAAGGAAGAATTGAGGGTAGCGAAGATGGAGATACGGCGATTGACCGAGGAGAACAAGAGGATTCGTAGTAGTCCTGTTTCGAGTCCTCAGGTCAAGAAGGGATCGTGGTCAGTGGCTGGACAGCAGGGGACGAAGTTGACGATCAAGAAGACGAATGGAAAGCCAGAAACGATGAAGAAGAAAGAGACTGCTGTAGAAACTCTTGAGGAAACCTCCAACGCATTCTCGGTGCTACCCGACGAATGTGAGTCTACTGGGATCGTCACGACTAATGACAACAAGGAAGGTAAGAATATTGTTGTTGTTGGGGATAGCCAGGTTAGATACATGGATAGGGCATTCTGCTTAAAGGACAGGAGTAGGAGACAGAGGGTATGCTCTCCTGGGGCTGGGATGGAGGACATTGTTAGCCGGCTTGACAACATCATGAACGGTAATGGGATCAATCCTATTATTTGCCTCAGTGCTGGAGGCAATGATGTAGGCAAGCGTAGAAGTGAGGATTTAGTTAGAAAGTTCAGGACAGCTATAGACAATTAGGAAGAAGGGGGCGCCCTGTTATATGTGGCATTCTGCCAAGAAGAGGTGTTGGTAATGAATGGTTGTCCAGAGCAATTGGTATTAATTATTGGCTGGATAAACACTGTAAGGATAATGCAGTACCATTCATTGACAACTGGGACAACTTCTATGGCCGAAATGACATGTATGCCAGGGATTGGGTTCACTTATCCAGGGCAGGTGTGGGTTTTCTTGCTAACTCAGTTGAGGGGGTTGTTAGGACTTTAAACTAGGATTAGTTAGAGGTATGGGTTTAGAAATGATAAATAATGAGTATGGATATATTGACTTATGCTCTGATATTAAGAATCTTAATAGTTACTGTCATGGAGTAACTCTGGGTAATGATAATTTCAGAAATTGTGTAAAAACAAAGATCAATAGGAAAAATGTGCAGAAGAAAAAACATATGATGGTATTTTATGCTAACAGTCGAAGTGCAAGAAATATAATTAATGAACTACGTTTGGTAGCATGTGCTGGGAACTTTGATATCATTGCATTAACTGAAACGTGGTATGATTTAAAGAGTCAGGATATGACTGCTGAGTGTAATATTCAGGGATTTAAGTTGTTCAATGTGGATAGATGTAATGGGAAGGGGGGAGGAGTTGCATTATATGTTCGAGAAAATATTAATTGTTGCATAAAAACAGGTATAAAAATAGATGGAGCAGTAAAAGAATCTGTTTGGGTAGAGTTCGTAGAGGGTCAAGAAAAACTAATTCTAGGTGTAATTTTACCGACCTCCAGGCTTGGATCACGATAGAGGGAGACTTCTTTGGGACGAAATTGTTAGGGCTTCTAGACACAATAACATAGTCATAGTAGGGGACTTCAACTTTAGTCAAATTGACCGGAATTCTTTGACAGGTAATCTAGAGTCCAGTGACTTTATGGAAACAGTTCAGGACTGTTTTCTGAAGCAGAGCGTAACAGAGCCTACCAGGGGTAATAATTTGCTAGACCTAGTCTTGTCAAATAAGGAAACACTCGTGAATAATCTGGAGATCACTGAAGAGCTTGGCGCAAGTGATCACAAATCCATCACTTTTAGCATTAACTGGGAATGGAAGAATAATGATAATAGAGTAAAAATTCCTGATTTTCGTTCTGCCAATTATAATGGACTTAGGGAACATCTGTCTAATCTTGATTGGGGTTATCTAGCTAATGATTTTATTGATGATGATCATACTTATGATTTTGAAGGGATCTGCTTTTATGATATTTTTCTTAATAATGCGTACCGTGCTCAGAATATACATTCCCAGAGAGAAATTAGGTCTAATAATAACGATCCCAAGTGGGTTAACAGGAGGCTAAAGCATCCATTAGGGGAGAAAAGGGGAATTTATAGGCGCATCAGAAGAGGAGAGGTTAACCTTACTGACCAATATGTTCAGCTTAAAAGAGAAGTAAAAAGGGGGATTAGAAAGGCTAAACGTGACTATGAAATTAGAGTTGCTGATGAATCAAAGACTAATCCAAAGGGGTTCTTTCAAGTGTATAGGACGAAGGTAAAGGAAAAAGTAGGACCTCTGAAAATTGGGAATGGACAGCTTACGGATAATGAACTGGAAATGTGTTCCTTATTTAATGACTATTTTTTGTCAGTTTTTACACAGGAAGATGTAAATGAGATTCCAGTAATTAAAAATTATTTATGAAAGTTAAGACACATGTGCAACATCTGGATATCTTTATTGTAGACGTTTCGCCATCCAGTGGCTTTATCAATACAGATTCTAGGACATAATAGGAAGACAGTAGAACTATATACAAAAGATGAGGTAATCAGTCCCTCAGCCTTGGGGGTTAGTGTCCACAGCATCGTGGTGGAGGAGAATCTGGAGCAAAGGCAAGAAGACTGGCGGTTATATAGGCGTCAGTGGATAAGGACGGGCAGCAGACGAGGGCATAGTCACTGGTAGGCAGGATTCCCCAGTGGAAGTAGGTCCTACCCAAAGAGATGGGTTAGTTGTAGCAGCCGTGAAGAAGGTCTTGTAGATGTCCTCTGAACCAAGATTCCATGATGTTGCAGTGTCTGACACTGCAACTAACCCATCTCTTTGGGAAGGACCTACTTCCACTGGGGAATCCCACCTACCAGTGACTATGCCCTCGTCTGCTGCCCGTCCCTATCCACTGACGCCTATATAACCGCCAGTCTTCTTGCCTTTGCTCCAGATTCTCCACCACCACGATGCTGTGAACACTAACTCCAAGGCTGAGGGACTGATTACCTCATCTTTTGTATATAGTTCTACTGTCTTCCTATTATGTCCTAGAATCTGTATTGATAAAGCCACTGGATGGCGAAACGTCTACAATAAAGATATCCAGATGTTGCACATGTGTCTTAACTTTCATATTTGTCGGTATTTTATACCTTTCTTGCACAACAATTATTTAGTTCCTGATGAATTTAAGTTAACTAATATTACTGTCACGAGGGACATGATTATTAAACAGACAAACTGAAGCAAAATAAGTCCCCGGGACCCGATGAGCTGTTTTCCAGGGTACTTAAGGAATGCAAGATGGAGCTTAGTCAGCCATTAACGAGTGTATTCAATGCGTCCATCCTTACCGGTGTTGATAAATTAGACACATGTGCAACTCTTGGGTATCTTTATTGAGGAAACGTTTCGCCACACAGTGGCTTCATCAGTCCATACAAAGGAGAATCTTGAAGAACAGGAGGAGAATGGGGTAATCAGTCCCTCAACCTACTCCATTCAAGATTGATGAACTGACCACATCGACTCAAGATTGAGGGACTGATTACCTCATTCTCCTCCTGTTCTTCAAGATTCTCCTTTGTATGGATTGATGAAGCCACTGTGTGGCGAAACGTTTCCTCAATAAAAATACCCAAGAGTTGCACATGTGTCTAATTAATCAACATGTCGGTTCTCTGAACCATTCATCTACTTACCGGTGTTGTGCCAGAGTTGAGGAAGATGGCTAATGTGGTTCCTATATTCAAATCAGGGGATAAGTCCACTCCTTCAAATTACCGTCCAATAAGCCTGACATCTATAGTGGGCAAGTTATTAGAATCAATTATAGCTGACATTATCAGAAGTCACCTTGAAGAGCATAACTTGATAAATGAATCTCAGCATGGATTCACGAGAGGTCGTTCCTGCCTGACAAACTTACGGACGTTCTTCAATAGAACATTTGAGGCAGTTGACAGTGATAAGGAAAATGATATTGTTTATTTGGATTTTAGTAAAGACTTCGACAAGAGACTCTTAAGAAAAGTGGCAGCTCATGGTATAGGAGGTAAAGTTCTAGCATGGATTGAGGCATGGCTTACCAATAGAAAGCAGAGAGTTACCATTAATGGAGTGAAATCTGAATGGGGATTAGTCACTAGTGGCGTTCCACAAGGATCAGTTTTAGGCCCTCTCTTGTTCATAATTTACATTAATGACCTTGATGAAGGGATTACTAGTGACATGAGTAAGTTTGCTGATGATACAAAGATAGGCCGTATAATTCACTCTGAGGAGGATATCAATGAACTCCAGGACGATTTGGACAAATTAATGTCCTGGTCTGAAAAATGGCAGATGAAGTTCAATGTGGATAAGTGTAAGGTACTTGCCCTTGGTAATGAAAATAACCCTCGAAGCTATAATCTAGGTGAAGTAGAGCTTGGTTTGGTAAGTAAGACACATAGGCAACAGTTAGGCAACTTTATTCCGAAACGTTTCGCCTACACAGTAGGCTTCTTCAGTCGAATACAGAAAGTAGGCAGGAACAATAGAGATGTGAAGACGATGTAATCAGTCCATCACCCTTGAAGTCGTAGACATCTCTTCACATATCTCTATTGTTCCTGCCTACTTTCTGTATTCGACTGAAGAAGCCTACTGTGTAGGCGAAACGTTTCGGAATAAAGTTGCCTAACTGTTGCCTATGTGTCTTACCTACCAACCTGTCGGTATTGTATACCATTTTGAAGTAGAGGTTGATCATACAGAATGTGAAAAAGACTTGGGAGTCATGGTAAGCAGAAATCTAAAGCCAAGACAGCAGTGCATTAGTGTGCGCAACAAGGCCAACAGATTACTTGGATTTATCTCAAGAAGTATAAGTAACAGAAGTCCAAAAGTTATTTTACAGCTCTATACATCACTAGTGAGGCCTCATTTAGATTATGCTGCTCAGTTTTGGTCCCCTTACTACAGGATGGACATGATGATTTCAAAGAATTTAGTATTGCAGATATTGATGAATTTAATAAAATTGAAAATAAAATTCATCATCCTAGTTATCACCCTTTTGTTCCTAAAGATGAATGTAATCCTAGTAAGAGAGAGATGAATAAAAATATATGGACTCATAGAAACATACAGAAGAAGAATGACTAAAATGATTTACTGTGTAAGGAACCTCCCCTTGAGATAGACTTAAAGCCTTAAATCTCCCCTCCTGGAGAGGGTAAATGAGG
>NC_069498.1:13848555-13889726 GCF_026875155.1 Cherax quadricarinatus
CTTGGTGGCTCAGTCCCTGGACTCATTATGCGCCTCTGTAATCCTTTCACTACAACCCACAGGATGGGTTTGGGCTGCACAATAAAGCTATTTAATTTACTCATATTTGAACGGTTCTTTAACCTGTCTTGGGGATTGTTCCTGCCTTTATATACAGTGGTAAGAATTAGCCTTTGATTTCTTTTTCAGTTTCACCTTGACGTCATTCTGTAAATGTATATTTCTTTTACTAGAAATAAGCAGCAACATATCAAATAAGTAGAATCAAATGAAACATTTATTAATTTTATGCCGAATAAGCAGAGTAAAATTACTTTTTATGCAATAAATCAGGCAAAATCCGTGTGGCTTAACGAAATTAAATGTATATAATTGATTTGAATTTATAATAAATACGTTTTAATTAATCTAAGGTTAAGCTTGTAAGTAAGTAAAGTTTGGTTGCCCATAAAAGTTGACTAATTCGGTTTAGTATTATATATAATGATATATACTATATATATATAATATTTATGATATATAATATTATAATATATATAATATAATATTAATATATATATATCATATGTCGTGCCGAAATGTAAAACTGGTCATTAGCATGAACTCATTTAAAATTAAGTCCGTTCTGATAATTTTCCCCTTACACATTTAAAGATATAATTTTTTTCATAATGACAATGTATAAATTTATAATTTTGCAACCAAAAGATATATTAGAAATTACCTAACCTTATTATTAACAAGACAATTTATTTTAGCCTAACCCAACTAAATATATTTTTAGATACGTTTACAATAATTTAATACTAAACAAACAAGTGAAATATATTTTTTTCGTTTAGGTTCAGAATGTTTTGGCGAAATTATGATACATCAAATTTTACTTGTCCTATATGGCAAGATGAGCGTTGCATTTAAGTCAAGATCGCAAATTGACCTATTCGGTACGACATATAATATATATATATATATATATATATATAATATATATATATATATATATATATATAATAATAATATATATATATATGTCGTGGCGAATAGGCAGAACTTGCGATCTTGGCTTAAATAGCAACGCTCATCTTGCCATATAGGACAAGTGAAAATTTGTGGATGCAATAATTTCCCCAAAATTATTCTGAACCTAACGAAAAAAATATATTTCACTGTGTTTGTTTAGTATTAAATTATTGTAAACAAATCTAAAATATATTTAGTTGGGTTAGGCTAAAATAAATTGTTCTTTTTATATAAGGTTAGGTAAGTTTTCTAAGATTCTTTTGGTGCAAAATTAAAAATTTTGACATTAACATTAATGAAAAAAATATATCTTTAAACGTATAAGAGAAAATTTTAGAAAGGACTTAATTTTAAATGAGTTCTTGCTAATTGACCAGTTTTACATATTCGTCACGACATTATATATATATATATATATATATATATATATATATATATATAATATATATATATATATATATATATAAACACTGATCTCTGGCTGAAGGAGACTCGAACCTACGAACCTTAGGACAAGGTACGCAGTGCTTTACCAATCTACCCACACTGGACAATACCTTGGCGTGTAGCATGCTACACGCCAAGGTATTGTCCAGTGTGGGTAGATTGGTAAAGCACTGCGTACCTTGTCCTAAGGTTCGTAGGTTCGAGTCTCGTTCAGCCAGAGATCAGTGTTTGTGTATATTTCGCATGCTCTCGCGAATTCCTTGCACATTATTAATATTATATATATATAATATATATATATATATATATATATATATAATATATTATATATATGTGTGTTGTGTGTGTGTGTGCAGATTAATTGGGACGTGAGTAAATTTTGTGATTATCTCCTAATATGTTCTAGTCTCCGGTTTAATTAATGTGTGGGTTCTTTTCTCTTCAGGAACGTGTGCTACCAGCTTCTGGCAACCATCCAGCAGTGGTGCTACCCTGCAACTCTTGTCAATTGTTCTGTAAGGCGTGCAAGCGTGCTCCGTGAGTGAATGTGGCTTCCTCAAATTCTCGCCTTCATTTCAAGATTACAGCTGAAATTCATGATGGATTTTACACCTACGAAGCGAGCAAATACTCTAGCTTTTAGAAAATATGCTACTTTGATTATCAGACAGATTGCCGAAAATTTGAGCCTAGCAAAGTCAACTGTTGGTCGGATTCTGAAGAGACCTGACGACACTGGTGATTGTGGAGCGCTTCATCGAGGAAGATGTGGAAGAAAACGATGGCAAGGTTATCATAAAATGTGAAGGCTCCCCAAAAAAAACAGAGGGGATCTACTGTTCGACGAAGGTTCCTTGAAGTTCGCAGAACTTCCAGAAAGCCGGTAAAGAAACAATTATTGACTGATGCTATGAAGAGAAACCGGCTGCGGTGAGCACTGGATCATAAGGGATGGCCAACATATAAATGGAGAAAAGTTATATTATCAGATAAGGCGCATTTTGAAGTACGTGCGTACAGATCAGTGATAGTGAGACGGAGCAAAGACGAACGCCTTCACAATGGACACATCAACAAACCCAAAACACCTACATAAAAAGGTGTTTGAGGTAGGTCTACTGCTGAAGGCCCTGAACGGCTTGTCAATGTTGAGGGAACGATGAACAGTGACAAATACAAGGCAATCCTAACAACTCATTTGCTTCCTACTGTGGACAGAGACTTTCCTAAAGGAGAATGCATTTTCCAACCGACAGGTTTTTTAAGTAAGACACATATGCAACAGTTAGGTATCTTTATTTCGAAACGTTTCGCCTACACAGTAGGCTTCTTCAGTCAAGTACAGAAAAGTTGAAAGTTGAAAGATGCCTAACTGTTGCATATGTGTCTTACCTAACAACACAGGGATCAGTCTTTGGCCGTTGTTGTTTATAATATATATCAATGATCTTGATGAGGAATTACTAGTGATATTTACAAATTCGCCGATGACACAAAGATAGGTAGGGGATAATTAATTCAAACGTAGATGTTTTGGAACTTCAGGATGATTTAAACAAACTCTATTCTTGGGCAGAAAAGTGGCAGATGCAGTTAAATGTAGATAAATGCAAGGTTCTGAAGCTCGGGAGTGTCCATAACCCCAGCACTTATAAGTTTAAAAAATGTAGAACTTAGCCTACAGATTGCGGAAAGGACTTTGCGGGTTATATGAGCAGCAACCTTAACCCCAAAACAGCGATGCTTAAGCGTACGTAAATAAGGCAAATAGATTAAATGGGATTTATATCAAGAAGTGGTGACCTGTACTTAACTCAATGGTGACCTGTACTTAACTCTGTGAAGAAGTGTTTCTGTGTGCTCCCCTGGACTGAACCAAGATGCTCTCCATCGAGCAAATTTACCAGCAGCTTAAGGAAGAATTGAGGGTACGAAGATGGAGATACGGCGATTGACCGAGGAGAACAAGAGGATTCGTAGTAGTCCTGTTTCGAGTCCTCAGGTCAAGAAGGGATCGTGGTCATGGCTGGACAGAGGGGACGAAGTTGACGATCAAGAAGAAGAATGGAAAGCCAGAAACGATGAAGAAGAAAGAGACTGCTGTAAAAACTCTTGAGGAAAAACCCCCAACGCAAATTTTCGGTGCTACCCGACGAATGGGTCTACGGGATCGTCACGACGAATGACAACAAGGAAGGGGAAGAAAATTTTGTTTTTGGGAAGCCAGGTTAGATACATGGATAGGGCATTCTGCTTAAAGGACAGGATAGGGGGCAAGGGGGATGCCTCCTGGGGCTGGGGTGGAGGGCATTTTTACCGGCTTGACAACACTAAGGTAATGGGATCAATCCATTATTTTCCTCAGGGTGGGGGCAATGATGTAGGCAAGCGTAGAATGGGATTTAGTTTGAAATTTTAGGACGCTATAGACAAAAAGGAAGAAAGGGGGGGCCCGTTATATGGGCATTTTGCCAAGAAGAGGTTTGGTAATGAATGGTTGTCCAGAGCAATTGGATTAATTATTTTCTGGATAAACACTGTAAAGGGTAATCAGTACCATTCATTGACAACGGACAACTTCTATGGCCCAAATGCATTTTTGCCAGGGGTTTGGGTTTACTTACCAGGCAGGTGTGGGTTTTTTTTGCAAAACCCTTTAGGGGGTTTTTAGGGCTTTAAACTAGGGGTTAGTTAGAGGTATGGGGTTTAGAAAGGGTAAATAATGAGTAGATATATTGATTTTGCCTGATATTTAAAAAACTTAAAAAAATTACTGTCATTGGGGTAACTCTGGTAATGATAATTTCAGAAATTGTGGGAAAAACAAAGACAAAAGGGAAAAAAGTGCAGAAGAAAAAACAATGATGGATTTTAGCTAACACAATGCAAGAAATAAAATTAATGAACACGTTTTGGTACATGTGCTGGAACTTGATATCATTGCTTTTAAATGAAAAAGTGGGATATTTTTAAAAGTCAGGATATACTGCTGATGTAATATTTAGGGTTTTTTTTCAATTGAAAAATTAAGGGAAGGGGGGAGGGTTGCATTATATTTCGAGAAAATATTAATTTTTGCAAAAAAAAAGGTATAAAAAATAGATGGAGCAGTAAAAGATCGTTTTGGGGAAGTTCGAGAGGGTCAAGAAAAACTAAATTTTAGGTTAATATACCGACCTCCAGGCTTGGGTCACGATAGAGGGAACTTTTTTGGGGCAAATTTTAGGGCTTCTAGACAAATAAATAGTCATAGTAGGGACTTAAATTTAGTCAAGGAAAACATATCAAAGTTTTTGAAACTTTTTTGAAAAGTTTTTTGCCACAAGTAGGTTTTTTTTCAGTCCGAAAAAGAAAATGGAAACAAAAAGGGTTGAAGACGATGTCACCAAAACCACCCTTTAGTCGAGAATTTAGTTGAGTTTCCCCCCCTGGGGAATTATTCCTTTTGTAAACTTCTAAGAAAGGGTCAGCTTTAAATTTATTGAAGGAGAGTCAAAGTAAAGTTAGAGTTTTTTATTTAAAGAGAAGTATAAATTCCAGATAGGTCAAAAATCCCTTCAGATAACATTTTATTGAAAAAAAGGGGAAATTTTTCGACCAAGAGAGGTTCTTCGACAAATGCATTAAAAGGAAAATAAAAAAGGGTTAGGAAGCCAAAAACGTTAGAAAATTATTCCAAGTTTTGCCCACCAAAGGTTCTTTTAGGTCGAATAAAAGAAAATAGGCGAAATGGGATTGGGAAAACGAAAAGTAATTGTCCTATTTATGAAAATTTTTGTCGTTCCGGGAAAAAATTAGTTCCAAATAAATAATGAAGACAAGCACATCGGATACTTAAAAATTGCGGTGAAGGGGCAATATAAGTAGATATAGAGGAAATTAACCAGATAGTCAGTCCCTCTAGATTTCCCAACACTTTACTTGAAAAGGGGAAAGTGTTTTTTACCCAAGATGCCAGGGAGGTCTGACAAAATCATAAAATGGTTACAAAGACAGGTTTGTTAGGTAAGAACTTGAAAGTTTGAACAATTTTTTCCAAAGTTTCGCCCCACATAAACTTTTGGAAACAAAAAGGGGAACATAAAGTGAAGCGTTTTCCGTCCATCACCCTTGAGTCTAGAATTTGATTTCACCCCGGCCGGGAACATTCCAAGTAGGAAATATCCCAAATAAGCACCATGCAGACTTTTAAAACTGTCGGGAAAAGGGGGGCAATAAAGTAAAGTTTAATTTTAAAATATAGTGGAATTAAACCCTGATAAATCTTTATTTGTCAGAATGAACAATAACTTGGGACAGAAAACACCTTTTACAAATTCAGGAGAAGTGTTGGACTAAGGAACAAAAGACCTATAGTGGTTACATTCTCACTACCTTTAAAAAAATAACACTTCACTCTGACCTTTTTGAAAAAAGTTCCCACGGCTTATCTTCAAAGTTTTTGGCAGGAATGAACTCCCCCAACTACCCTCAAATTCCACGACTCAAGGGGGGACTGATTTCTCTCTTCCTTCTACGTTCCCCCTTTTTTGATTGATGAAAACCATTTTTGGCAAACTTTTTCAATAAAGGAAAAACCTGGGAATTAATTAGATTCCAGTATTGAAAAAAATTAGACAAGGCATTGGATAATATAAGCTTGTAAGCTTTTGATACTTTATGAAATTAAAAAAATATCAAGGATTGATAATTCTCACTAACCCCACACCTTGATGAGATCTTGCACCCATCGCAGTTTAAACCTCATGTGCTAAGAAAGATAGCTTCCTAAGGAACTTTCACGAACTCTAAGCCAAGCACTGCCCTTGATTTTCGAAGTTCACTATGTAAAATGAAATTATAGTTCGGAGACTGCGTTGATGGACACTTAACAAACGAGCAAGTAGTAAGGCATAATTACGGATTAAAGAAGGCCTGTACTAATAGGTGACCTTACTTACCTGTAAAATGTCTGTGCTCCTGGTAATCTTCATGAACTTTCAGAGCTTAAGAAATTGAGGAGAGATGGAGAAGGATGAGAGAGAACAGAGATCTTAGTCCTACAGTACTAATTATTGCTGATAACACGTGTAATGGATATTGCAGTCTTTCTCTGTTCTTATTTTCGATTACTGAAAACCTTTGGACAAACTGGTGACTAACTTGCTATGGTCTACTAACAACCTGTACGGTATGCCAATTGGGTTCACTTATCCTGCAGGTTGGGTTTTTCCTTGCAACTTTTCAGGGAAGTGTTAGGACTTAGAACTAGATCTATTAAGTATGGTTTAATGTTATAATAATGATACTGATATATTGACTTACTCTGATACCTTAAGACATATCTTAATAGTTACTGTCCATGTGATTAAACCTCTGGAATGATACTTCTCAGAAATTGTGTAACAAACAAAGATCATAGAAAAATGTGGCAGATAGAATTAAAACCTATGATCTGGCTATTTTATGCTAATCAGTCGAAGCTGCAAGAAAGTAACAATTAATGAATACGTTTGGTAGACATGTGCTGGGAACTTTGCAATCATTGTCATTACCTGAAACGTGGGTATGATAATTTAAGAGCATCGAGATATGCACATGTCTTGAGTGTCAGAATTCAGGATTTCAAGTTGTTCAATGTGGATAGATGTAATGGGAAGGGGAGACGTTGCATTATAATGTTCGAGAACATATATTGTTGCTAAAAACATATAAAATAATGGAGCAGTAATTAAGTCGACTTGTTGAGTCAGATAGTTCCGACTAGGAATGTCAGGGGAAAGAAACTCAATCTACCTAAGGTGTAATGACTTTCTCGACCTTTTCTATGCTGTATTTTCTGTACGATGAAGAAGCCTACTTGTGGCGAAATTCGGAAAATTTCTAACTGTTGCATATGTGCTTACCTAACAACCTGTCGTATGTATACCATTTTGATGTTCAACTTTAGTCAAATTGACGGGAATTCTTTGACAGGTAATCTAGAGTCCAGTGACTTTATGGAAACAGTTCAGGACTGTTTTCTGAAGCAGAGCTAACAGAGCCTACCAGGGGTAATAATTTGCTAGACCTAGTCTTGTCAAATAAGGAAACACTCGTGAATAATCTGGAGATCACCGAAGAGCTTGGCGCAAGTGATCACAAATCCATCACTTTTAGCATTAACTGGGAATGGAAGAATAATGATAATAGAGTAAAAATCCCTGATTTTCGTTCTGCCGATTATAATGGACTTAGGGAACACCTTCTAATCTTGATTGGGGTTTCTAGCTAATGATTTTATTATGATGATCATACTTAGATTTTTTAAGGGATCTCTTTTACGATTGTTTTCTTAAAAATGTACACCCGACCCCGAGTATACCTTTCCCCCGAGAGAAATTTGGTCAATAAAAATATCCCAAATGGGTTAACAGGAGGGTAAAGCATCTATTTGGGAAAAAAGGTAATTTATATGCGCATCAGAAGAGGGAGGTTAACCTTACTGACCAATATGTTCAGCTTAAAAGGGAAGTAAAAAGGGGATTAGAAAGGCGAAACGTGACTATGAAATTTAGGGGTTGCTAATGAATCAAAGACTAACCCAAAAGGGGGTTCTTTCAAGTGTATAGGACAAGGTAAAGAAAAAGTAGGACCTCTAAAAATTTTGGAATGGACAGCTTAGGGATAATGAACTGGAAATGTGTTCCTTATTTAATGACTATTTTTTGTCAGTTTTTACACAGGAAGATGTAAATAAAGATTCCAGTAATTAAAAATTATTTATTAAAGTTAAGACACATGTGCAACACTGGATATCTTTATTGTAGACGTTTCGCCATCCAGTGGCTTTATCAATACAGTTTTCTAGGACATAATAGGAAGACAGTAGAACAATACAAAAGATGAGGTAATCATTCCCTCATCCCCTTGGATTAGTGCCACAGCATCGTGGTGGAGGAGAATCTGGAGCAAAGGCAAGAAGACGGGCGGTTATATAGGCGTCCCGAGGATAAGGACGGGCAACAGACGAGGGCATAGTCACTGGTAGGGAGGATTCCCCCCGTGGAAGTAGGTCCTACCCAAAGAGATGGGTTAGTTGTAGCAGCCGTGAAGAAGGTCTTGTAGATGTCCTCTGAACCAAGATTCCCTGATGTTGCAGTGTCTGACACTGCAACTAACCCATCTCTTTGGGAAAGGGCCTACTTCCACTGGGGAATCCCACCTACCAGTGACTATGCCCTCGTCCCGCTGCCCTTCCCTATCCACTGACGCCTATAAAAACCGCCAGTCTTTCTTGCCTTTGCTCCAGAATTCCCCCACCACCACGATGCTGTGAACACTAACTCCAAGGCTGAGGGGCTGATTTCCTCATCTTTTGTATATAGTTTTTACTGTCTTCCCCATTAAAGTCCTAGAATCGTATTGATAAAGCCACTGGATGGCGAAACGTCTACAATAAAGATATCCAAGTTGCACAGTGTCTTAACTTTCATATTTGTCGGTATTTTATACCTTTCTTGCACACAATTATTTAGTTCCTGATGAATTTTAAGTTAACTAATATTTTCTGTCACGAGGGACATTTGGTTTTTTAAACAGACAACCCGAAGCAAAATAAGTCCCCGGGACCCCCATGAGCTGTTTTCCAGGGTACTTAAGGAATGCAAGATGGAGCTTAGTCACCATTAAGATGTATTAAAATGCGTCCATCCTTTACCGGTGTTGATAAAAAGACACATGGCAACTCTTGGTACTTTTTTTTGGGGAAAAGTTTTCGCCACACAGTGGTTCATCAGTCCATAAAAAGGGAAACTTAAAGAACCGGAGGAAATGGGGAAATCATCCCTCAACCACTCCATAAAGATTATGAACTGACCACATCGACCAAAGGTTAGGGACTGTTTACCTCTTTCTCCCCCTTTTTTCTTAAAGTTTTCCCCTTTGTATGGATTGATAAACCACTGTGGCGAAACGTTTTCCTCAATAAGATACCAAGAGTTGCAATGGTCTAATTAATCAACAGTGGGTTTTTCTCTAAAACCATTCCACTTCCCCGGGGTGCCAAGTTGAGGAAGAGGGCTAATGTGGTTCCTAATTCAAACGGGGGAAAATCCCCCCTTTCAAATTCCGTCCAATAAGCCTGACTCAATGGGCAATTTTTAAATCAATTTTTAGCTGACATTACAAAAATCACCCTTTAGACAAACTTTATAAATGAATCTCACAGATTTACGAGAGGTCTTTTTCCCGCCTGAAACTTTCGGACTTCTTCAATAGAACATTTGAGGGAGTTGAAAATGAAAGGAAAAAGAAATTTTTTTTGGATTTTAGTAAAGACTTCGACAAGAACCCCCTTAAGAAAAGTGGCAGCTCATGGTATAGGAGGTAAAGTTCTACATGGATTAGGCATGGGTTACCCAAAAGAAAGCAAAAGATTTTCCATTAATGGATGAAATCTGAATGGGGGTTAGTCCTATGGCGTTTTTCCCCAAGACAGTTTTAGGCCCCTCTTGTTTAAATTTTCATTAATACCTTGATGAAGGGGTTACTATGCTGAGTAAGTTTGCTGAGAAAAAGATAGGCCGTAAAATTCACTCTGAGGGGGGATATCAATGAACTCCAGACGATTTGGGGCAAATTAATGTCCTGGGCTGAAATGGCAGAAAGAAGTTCCCAAAGTGGTAATGTAAGGTACTTGCCCTTTTGGAAAAAAAATAACCCTCGAAAAAAAATATAATCTAGTGGGAATAAGCTTGGTTTGGGAATAAACACATAGGCAACATTTTGGCAACTTTATTCCGAAACTTTTTTTCGCCTACAGCATAGGCTATCTTCAGTCGGAATACTAGAAGTAGGCAGGAACAATAGAAGTGTGAAGACGATGTAATCAGTCCATCATATCCTTGAAGTCGTAGACATCTCTTCACATATCTCTATTGTTTTTCCTGCATACCTTTCTGTAGTCCACTGAAGAAGCCTACTGTGAGAGGCGAAACGATTCCGGAAGAAAGTTGCCTAACTGTTGCCTATGTGTCTTACCTACCACCCCTGTCGGTATTTATACCATTTGAAGTTGAGGTTGTCATACAGAATGTGGAAAAAGACTTGGTAGTCATGGTAAGCAGAAATCTAAAGCCAAGACAAGCATTGGCATTAGTGTGCGCAACAAGGCCAACTAGATTAGTCTTGGATTTATCTCAAGAAGTATAAGTAACAAAGTCCAAAAGTTATTTTACAGCTCTAATTCATCACTAGTAAGGCCCATTTTAGATTATGCTGCTCAGGTTGTTGGTCCCCTTGACTACAGAGGACATGATGATTTCAAAGAATTGAGTAGTATTTCAGATATTTGATGAATTTAATAAAATTGAAAATAAAAATTCATCATCCTAGTTATCACCCTTTTGATTCCTAAAGATGAATGTAATCCTATAAGAGAAGAATGAATAAAATATATGGGACTCATTAGAGTAACATACAGAAAGAATGACTAAAAGATTTACTGTGTACGGAACCTCCCGTATGAAGACAGACATAAAAGCCTTAAATTCTCCACTCTCTGGAGAGGCGTAGAATGAGGGGAGATATCGTAATGAATATTTCAGAGAAACCGAACATGTTGATAAATTAGACAACATGTGCAACTCTTGGGTATCTTAGAGTTTTAGGAAACGTTTTTCGCCACACAGTGGCTTCATCAGTCCATACGTAGGAGAAATTGAAGAACAGGAGGAGAATGAGGTAATCATCCCTCATAGCCTGAGTCGATGTGTCAGGAATCGCATCATCTTGAATAGAATACGGTATAATGAGCGCGAAGCAGCTTCTAAACCGTTAATGGCAAGGAGAGGTGCAGGCAGTCATAAGTGTGTCACATTTGTTTTAATCAATGTGGAATAGGGGGGTTCGTGCCCAAGAATTAGGGAGCAACTTCTTGGGATCTAAATACTTAGGAATCTTATTGCTTGCCTAATTCTTTCTTGGGCACGAACCTCTTACTTCCACATTGAACAAATGTGACACCCAACCCTATGACTGCTTGCAAACCCTCTCCTGCCATAATAAAAAATAACGTTTATAAGCTGCTTCTTTTCTTTTTCTTCGCCTCATATTGCCGTATTCTATTCAAGATTGATGGGACTGAACACAATCGACTCTAGGTTGAGGACTGATTATCTCATTCTCCCCAGTTCTTCAAGTTTCTCCTACGTATGGACTGATGAAGCCACTGTGTAGGCGAAACGTTTCCCCCCACGTTTCCCCCTCAATAAGATACCCAAGAGTTGCAACATGTGTCTAATTTATCAACATGTCGGTTCTCGTGAACCATTCATCCTAATTCCACATGTCCTAAGAGATACATCAAAAGACTCAAGAGTGGTTCCATCACCAGCGAATTTAGCCAAACACACAACACACTTCCGCAACACATAACGTGAGCCTCCCGACACCTGACGTCCAAACCAGCTCTTCAACCTCCCCTGAAGCATATCGCCAGCGAGCACTGTCTGCAGTCTGCTCTCTCCTCTATGTCCTCAACATGCCCTCTCTACACTGCCTCGCAGTGTCACGCAGCTGGGTTAGCCCTGGCTCTTTCATCACAAACTATTCATCGTCTGTCGACATTTCCCCACTCACCTACCGGAGTCCCAACAGAAGAGCCGGGAAATAAATGGTAAAAAATACCGACACAATGGAAATATAAAACACACATGCAGTATAATGTGATCCTTTATTGACTACGTTTCGCCCACACAGTGGGCTTTTTCAAGGTCTGCTCACCAACTTATCCAATCTCCTTTCAAAGCTACCCAAGATTTTAGACTCTATAACCCCACTCGGTACATCATCAGATGCAACATTCTTCCACCTACCTCAGCATTCTGAACCTGACTATAAATACTCGCGTCCCTTCCACCCCAGGTAGATCTGTTTGTGACTTGAAAAAGCCCACTGTGTGGGCGAAACGTAGTCAATAAAGGATCACATTATACTGCATATGTGTTTATATTTCCAGAAGAGCCTGCTATGTGTGTTCTCAATGTCTGTCCCACGATCTTCTTAGCTGCTGGGTTAAGCCCTGGCTCTATTTCTACAACTAAGAACACTCCTCTCCAGCACTATTCTTCGTCTGTCCCGTCTTCCCCGCTCATCCCATTTGGGATCTTACATGAACTTTCGTTCGTTCGTTACTTCAACTCAGTATTATACATCCATACATACACTTCAACTCAGCTCGAGTGGTGACGTGTGCTTACCTAACACATCACTCACACATTGACGATCTCGCCTCTCTCGAATTACCCCGTGTTGGGAGAGACTTCGCTTGCTGAACCCTTTGTTTTTTCTCTCCACCATCAGGATTGGTGCGTCGGTGGTTGCCTACCCAAGGGCAGGAAGCCTGTTGCTGCCTGAATTCTCTTCGCCTGTTGACTGCACGCCATACAGCCAGTCTCGCCGCCACTCAGGATATACAGTGCTCCATCAAGCTACAGTTCACCTCCTCAGTGTCCTGCGCCAGGCAAGTACGTGTGTCTACTTACACGTACTTGCCTAGCTGAGTACTCTCACTTTTTGGCCGATTACCTTCCACCTCCCATCCCCCACCTACCACCCCCCACCCCCCTTCCACTCTCCCCCAACCTCCCACACCTGCCTCTGCATCTTCTAAATCCAATTACTTCTCGCTAAACCTCAAATTCTCTAATCCTGATGTCACTATCTGTCCTGAAATTTATTATACAGATCACTGGTGCAAATCAACTTAGTCTTCAAAACCAACTCAGGCTCAAACTCCTTTTGACAAACATTCCTACGAAGCGTACACCTCAAGCGATACTAAGACAAAAACTTCTCAAACGCAGGGCTTCACATTTATTTGGACTCATGAGCACCACGTGCCAAAAGCACAGGTCATTGTAAACAGTAGACTACTCTCTCCTGACAGGGCCTATGACACCAGACAGAGACTTAATAAAAAGATATCAGCTCTAAGAAACAAAGTCTCTGTGACGATATTTACAGACCCGAAAAACCCTTACCATTCTCAAAAATACGTGTTATATCCCTGCCGACGCCTCTACACTCTGCAGTCAAGGAATCTTTGCCAAGACTATCAGCATTCCTCCCAAACATTCTCTTCATCGAACTTCCACCCATTCACACAATGTCTTAAATGCTACAAATTCGGCACGACCAAAAACACATGCACATCTACACAAGTCTGCCTCCCAGATGTTCAGCAACTGGGCCACTTCTGAATACTTGCAACCTCCCCCTTAAATGTTCTTAAATGCGGTGGGTCACACACTGCAGTTGCAAATTCCTGCCCTTCTAGAAGCACATTCTCTCCTCCTCAGAGTAGCCAACCTCCCTTCCCTACCCAACCCTTCCCTGCACCTCCCTCCCACCATAACTCCCCTCCCTACCCCCAATGCCTGGGCCTCCCTATGCACTTGGTCGTACTCTCTACTCTACACACCTCAAACACCAACACAGCCTACAAGGCATTCTCCTTCTGCACCTACACCCACACTAGACTACAAAACTAACTGTCAAAACTAGCCACTGCTGCCACTCTTCGTTGTTATCTATAAACATACAACAGACTTACTCACATGTCCTTAAACACTAATCTTGTCTGCTAAACAATCTTCCTCTTTATTTATCCTCCTCCTGCTTCTCTCTAATGCTCCTACAACCTCTCCCTCCTTCCTCTCTCCCATCACCCACTTCCTACTCCCACAGCTCTCCCTCCTCCCTACCCCTCTTCACTATTTCTACACCTCCAACCCAACACCCCTACTGCTGTGCTAACGACCACCCCTCCCCCCACTTCCTTACTCACTTCCTCATCCCCTTCCAAAGCTTAACTTCCTCATCCCTTACTTAGCTACACTTCCTATCGCTTCCATAGCTTCCTCTTCTCATCCCTACCAAAGCTTCCACTTCCTCTGCATCCACCTTCGCCCACTCCACCAAACCAAAACTTGATCCAAGGTCCAACTCCCACCTCCTCCAGACAAAAATCACCACTCAACCTAAACCTGCCCCAACTTCTGACAGGAATACAAAAGAAACATAAAAAACAGATCCATCTTTCATCCCCCCCTCCAGAAACGGGTCCGTTGCACCTACAAAACACATACACTGATGGACCTCGATCACGGGGCTTTAATTCCAACTCCTAACCCCCGACATTAACTTTGCTATGACGAAACCATTAAAATCGTGTTTAAGGTGATTCAGTTCAACGTACGTTCTTACTTCTCAATTAGGACACCTACTGCCGAGCTCCTTGAAGCAGAGAGGCCACATATTGTTTGCTAAACAGTACATGCCTCAATGCCTCTAACGTATCTGCCATTATGGTTATATGCACTACAGTCTCCCTATGATCCTCACGATGGAGTTGCCATCTTGTCAAATCCAGCATAAAAACATGAATTTTCCCAACCCTTTTATACAACAACACTGTCTTGCGGTCAGAATACACACCACCTTGGCCCCTTTATCTTTTTCTCCACCTATGCTGCCCAAACACTATTCTCATCATGCACTACCTTTCCTTGACTTCAATACACCAACACACCACATACCTACTTGCTGTTATGAATGCCAAACACACGCCTTTCATCACAACAATAACAACCACTTGGCACCAATTATCAACTTCAACAACCACAAACACCTAGTTCACCTCGGCCAGATTTCAATACATTCTACAATCAAACTGCAAGGCAAACCCGAAACCATCATTCTGGCAAACCGAGCCAGCTCTCTCTTTCAACACTACATATCACACTGGCCCTATTACAGGCTCTGATAACTTCTCGTCATCTTGACACATCTCTCCAACCTTTCCTCATCCACGGCCACACCTTCCTTCTCCTACATGAACGCCGGACTGGGAGCCTTCAAACAACACATAGATAATACTACCTCACCTATGACTACAACAACAAACCCAATCTCTGACATTGACACTCCATTTTCTCTCATCCAAGACACATTTCACTAAGTAGCCAACACCGCAATACCAAAGAAAACACACCCACTACGCCTTATTTCCTTCAAACCCTCAATCAGAACAAAAAGACTTTATTATCTGTCAACACAATGCTTTCTCTACAACACACAACAGATTTAATCAAGTCCGATTAGATCACTCACTTACCTTAGAAACAACACCTACACGTTAGACCAAAGACACAACAATCACTGGTAACAACTCTTACTTCAAGCGGACAAACAGCGTATCAAAAAGCACCAAAGCCTTCTGGAAACTTTATCAAAAAAATCAGGAGGCCAACCACTCCCACAACAAATTCAAACAATTCACCCACAACAACACACACATCTCAGACCCGCAGGTGCCTACTAACATCTTCAACAGATCTGGGAGAACATCTTCCACCTTCACCCACCCCACCCTAACGCTATCAACACATGCAGAAATAGAACACTGGAAAATTACACACACACACATGAAACAACACCAGACAGCAACATCCATCTGGACTCTCTTACCTCCTCCCAAGAACTTAACACTCCTTTCACCAACACAGACGTTAAAACTCTCCTCAGACGCCTTCCTCCCAAGGCCCTGGTGCCTCTGGCCTAAACCACATTATCCTGAAACATCTTCCTGACTCTATCATTACTGCCTACACAAACCTCCTCAATGCCTCCCTTGCCTCTGGATACTTCCCTTCCCTCTTCAAAGCTGCTACTGCTATCATCCTTCCTAAACCCAAAAAAGACCACTCTGACCCTAGAAACTATCGCCCTATCAGCTTCCTCGAAACTTTAGGAAAAACTCTTTGAAAAACTCAGCAATCTCGCCTTCGCAGATACCTGGAACACAATTCTCTACTTTCTGATGGCCAGTTTGGCTTCAGAGCACACAGATCCACACAGGATGCCATTAACATCATTCTCAACTACATCCACATCAACACAAAAACAAGAAACAGGACAGCCCTGTTTGCAAAAGACGTTGAAAAAGCCTTTGACACTGTCTGGCACGAAAGCTCAAGTACAAACTCTGCACTAACTTCAACCTGCTCTCAATACTCGTAAACTCCTCTGCAACTTCCTAGACGGCGTACCATGAGAATCAAATTCCAAGCTGTTACTCTGACTACTTCACACTAAATGCCGGAGTACCCCAGGGATCTGTCCATCCCT
The DNA here is from genome assembly GCF_026875155.1 of Cherax quadricarinatus. NCBI lineage: Eukaryota > Metazoa > Arthropoda > Malacostraca > Decapoda > Parastacidae > Cherax > Cherax quadricarinatus. Next base: position 13,865,173 of record NC_069498.1, read on the forward strand.
ACCCTCTACATTTTATACACTAACGACATTCCAACACCTGTTACCACACTCCATCACACTAGCCTATGCAGACGACATTACACAACTTATCACCCATGCCAATATAGATACACTCACACACAAAACACAAAATGAGGTCGACAGGATAGCCATCTGGGAACAAAAATGTAGGATCAAAAACCATGCAAGGGTAAATCCAGATTCCTATTTTTAAACTACAGGAAACGTGATCCTCCATTCTGTCGAGTCAGTAAACAGCTGACACAGCACTACATCCCCATCACACAATTGTCACAGTCTTGGGTTAATCTTGACTACCTTCTTCGTTTACAGGGGACACATCTTCAAGGCATTTTGCACTAGCTAGTAAGCCTTGCGGGGCTTCTTACACGCTGAAACATGCTCTAACGCACCAAACTCCACCTTACAAATCCTATACGTCCTCTGATAACTTACTCTCCTCTAGCCCTCTCTCTTGCACAAAAAAAATTACCTTAAAAACTGCAGCGTGTCATTAGACCAAGACCCGGTGTGGTTGCCTTTATGTCCAGATGGAGGACTTTCACACAAGGAGTCTCTCCATGCCCAGTTAGACATCCCAGCGCTGATATCTGTACTGGAAAAGCCGCCAGTGACAGACAGGACTGACAAACTTGAGACACGTCATGACTATGGACCTCTTCCTGACGAAATGACATTCGCAATTCCCACAAACCAACACCTTTTCTACTTCTTGCATGATCCTGCTTCCTAACCTATTACAAATAACCTTGGATTCGCTGAAGTTACCATTCTCTGACCCACGTTAGCCTTAGCTCTTGGGTTAAGACATCGCCCAGTTCTACACTCGCATGTCCCTTCCTCCCCGCTCACCCCACCGGAGTCCCAACAGAAGAGCTGAATTTCTCTTCTCATATCTGTCCGACGATTCGGCCTTTCGCTGCTGGGTTAGCCTGGCTCTATTTCTACAACTAAGAACACTCCTCTCCAGCACTATTTTTCGTCTGTCTCGTCTTCCCCGCTTATCCCATTTGGGATCTTACCTGAACTTTCGTTCGTTCGTTCGTTACTTCAACTCCATATTGTTTCAGGACTATGGAAACATACTCTTCTCAGATGAGGGTCTGCACCTCAAAACTTCAAGGTTGATGGATGCTTACATGTCTTCAAGTCTTTCTGCTTCTATCAATTCTTTTCTGTATCGATGAAGACGAAGCTACTGTGTAGGCGGAAACGTTTCGAAATAAAGATACCTAACTACTTCAGTGATGGTGAAACGGCCGTTGTTTTGTTTTAATTGTATCGAAACGCGATCAGTGCTGATTCGATGCACTTGCGTCTGCGGAAATTAGTTTCTTTGATCACTCCTTGGGCCTCCTGAGTTTCATGAGATGATTGGTGGAATTTCGGTGATGTACACAGGCGTTGAACACCGTGTGTACAACAACTTCTCTATCCAGTCTATTATCTATTTGTCCAACCTATTTTTATGTTACCCAAGTAATAGCTTTTATATCCTTTTACTCATGTACGAATTAATTGCTCTACCATATTGTATTACTACTACTACTACTACAACTTTTGTCACTACTACTACTACTACTACTACTACTACTACTACTACTACTACTACTACCACTAGTATTGCACCTCACTCTGAGCCTTTATATACCCTCTGTGTCCATATACTGTTTGTAACGGCTTGACAAAGCTCCTGGAGAGCGAAACGTTGCCACAATAAAATGTCACATTAGTTGCACTTGCGTCATTTTAGGTAGACTGTTGAAGATTGAGACACTTATGCAGCATATGGGAATCTTTATTCAGGAAACGTTTCGCCACACAGTGGCTTCATCAGTCCAATACAAAGAGGAAGGCGTAAGGAGAGGAGGAGAATGAGGTAATCAGTCCCTCAACCTGGAGTCGATGTGTTCAGTCCATCAATCTTGTAGAATGTACAGCATAGGGCCGTAGACGTGGCTTATATACTGCAGTGAGGTGACGTGAAGCAGATGGAGGCGGGGTCATAGTGGTACCATCCACTAGTCGAAGTAGGTCTTCGTCCAAAGGTTGAACAAGTGTTGAAGAATTCTTTGTAACAAGACCCCATGATGCTGCCGTGTCTGACAGTTGTGATGAATGGTTTGAAAAACCGACAAGTTGAAGATTGAGACACTTATGCAGCATATGGGAATCTTTATTCAGGAAACGTTTCGCCACACAGTGGCTTCATCAGTCCAATACAAAGAGGAAGGCGTAAGGAGAGGAGGAGAATGAGGTAATCAGTCCCTCAACCTGGAGTCGATGTGTTCAGTCCATCAATCTTGTAGAATGTACAGCATAGGGCCGTAGACGTGGCTTATATACTGTAGTGAGGTGACGTGAAGCAGATGGAGGCGGGGGTCATAGTGGTACCATCCACTAGTCGAAGTAGGTCTTCGTCCAAAGGTTGAACAAGTGTTGAAGAATTCTTTGTAACAAGACCCCATGATGCTGCCGTGTCTGACAGTTGTGATGAATGGTTTGAAAAACCGACAAGTTGAAGATTGAGGACACTTTTGAGCATATGGGAATTTTTATTCGGGAAACGTTTCCCCACACGTGGCTTTCATCAGTCCAATACAAGAGGAAGGCTAAGGAGGGGAGGAGAATGGGTAATCAGCCCTAAACCTGGTCGATGTGTTCAGTCCAAAATCTTGAAATGTACGCATAGGGCCGTAGACGGGGTTTTATATACTGTAGTGGGGTGAGTGAAGAGATGGAGGCGGGGTCATAGGGGGTACCATCCACTATCGAAGTAGGTCTTCGCCCAAAAGGGTTGAAAAGTGTTGAAAAATTTTTTGTAACAAGACCCCTGATGCTGCCGGTTGAAGTTGTGATGAATGGTTGAAAAACCGACAAGTTAAGTTGAGACACTTTGCAGCAAGGGGAATCTTTATTCGGAAACGTTTGCCACACAGGGGGCTTCATCAGCCCCAATAAAAGAGGAAGGGAAAGGAGAGGAGGAAATGAGGAATCATCCCTCAACCTGGAGTCGAGGTTCAGTCCATCAATCTTGTAGAATGTAAAAATAGGGTAGTTGTAAAATTTTCGCCAAGCCCAAGCCCTGGCACGGCCCCAATCTTGCGACGCCCCGTCTCTGGCTCCGATGGAAAAAGGGTTTTCCCACAATGATGCGAGCTCCCGTCAAGCGCCCCTCTGGTCATTCAACTGGGCATCTCATAATAACCAATGTAACTATGGACATAGCGGGAGGAGTATGTCATTATACGGGAAAGCTTCTTGGTCTTTGCCCCCATGATACAAGTGGGGCCGCAGTCATCTCTGGGTCCTTTTCGGGGGGATATACCCCTAGTTGCCGCGGATGTCTCAGAGTTCGCACTCTAGAAGTTGTGTGTTGGGCCGCGGGACAACGTGCGACAGTACTGGCACATTCCTCCTCACCCTTGTCTCCATCATCGGGTTGGGGGGAAAGCCCAAAGACCCAAAGGATGGCGGACACTGCGTTTGGCCCATTTCTATCATATGGGGGGGGTTTTCCCCCGGGATCGTGTTGGGTACCATGTTGAGATGGGGAATCCCTAAGACCCCCCCCATAAGTTTCGGGCTCTGGCGCCACCGATGGTTGTCGTGGCTGTTGGGGGACGTAATCCAACTGTGGTATCTGTTCTCCCTTGGCTGCATATCTGGCCTCTTTCCCGGATGCCGATGGCTGGGGACCCAGTTCAATGTCGTTATTACCTGACTTCAAGGTGTATTAGCTAGGATCGGTGATGGGGGTGACATTATCCTGGGGTTGAGGATGGGAGAGGGCATTGTTGCAGGGGTGGAATCAACATGTATGACGGGTCGGAGTCGAGTCGTAGGGATTTTGCAAGCCTTCTGAATCCCCCACCAGCTCACTTGAAGGATCGTGCAGTGGTCAGGGAGCCAGCCTTGTGTGTGACCATTGGGGTACAGTCCAGCTGCTGCCTCTTCCTATCAGGTCGACAAAACCATCTGTGAAATACACTGCCCATGTGCCCCCCCTCTGCCAGTGCCATCTTGTCTCAGCAGATTGCTGAGGGTCCGACTGCAAGAACTTAGAGATGGGCAGCTGCTGAAAAAACATCGGTGGATCTGGGCCAGGGAGGTGGTGGATGGTACCCAGCAAAGGAAGGACAATCTTCTCACAGGCAGTGTACCCCCGGCTTCCGCCCGCAGCACAAAACGAACGAATCCGGGGAGTAGTCGTGAAGAGTGTGGGTTTTGTACATGGTTGTTAATATCCGTTTCCTTAGTGGGTCCTTGCTCCCGGGTGCAGAATCGGGGCCCCACTTTGCAGGCGTTTATGATTTTACCTGTCACAAGGAAGGAACCCGGGGCCTCAGATCTGAAAATCTGTGTTGGCCCAAGGGGCACCAAGCAATTTCTTATCGGGGTTTTTGTCGCCCCTCCCCCCTTTCCCTGCTCTGGGGGAAGAGATGAGCAAAACCGTGCACTTAGTCAATGAGCGAGGTATAGTTGTTTAGTACAAGCGAAGTAATCTTTGCTTCCCCCTGCAGGGGCTCGTCATGGCCTCATGGCGTTGAGCTGAGTAAGCACGTGCCCTGAATACCCGGCCGTTTTGAAAGGTCATTTTTATAAATGTAGATTCCCGTACGGGTGGGGCCTGTCCCCCAAGTTCTATATCCTGAATACGTAATCTATTATAGGATCGGGCCCCTTGAACATCATTGCAAGAGATTTCTCGGCCGAATCTTTAGGGGCCCAAATTCCTTGCAAGACGCGTAATTAGGTCCAAAGCTTCCCAGCCGTCGTTTTAAATTTTCCTTTTTTCCTTACTACTAGTGCAAGATCATCGCATGCGAAAGCTGGTACCACTAGAAAGGGAAGGCTCAAAGTTCCTCATAAGGGGTTAAAAAGGGTAGGGCTGAGACACCTTTCCCTTTTGGGGGTACCCTTTTCCGGGTTTTAAAGGAAAAAGTAGTGTCCCTGAAAACTGACCAGGCCCGCCTGCCCTAAAATAGGATTCTATCCCGGCCGGAGCGTCCTTTGATTCCCTTCCCACAGTATTGCCCGAATTGCGGGGGTGGCAGCTCAAATGCCTTCTCAAGGGCGAGGGGAGACGGATACTGGGTTTTTTTGCTATCAGCAATCGGGTTTGTAGGTGGTTATACTCTCTTTCCCCCCTCCTTTGGTGAAGCCCAAAATGTGATGTGAGAGGGGCCAAGTTTCCCCTAGGGGGCGGTTTAACACCATCCCCTCAGCTTGGTAAGCAGCTGGTCCGATAGGGTTCATACGCCCGGGTTTGGGCTTGGAATTGGTATATTGTAGCTTTCTTCCAACTGTGGGAGTGTCCCGGCCCTCCCGACTTGTTAATGACGTCTGTATGCCTATCCATCTGCCCCGCCCCGGGAATCATGGGGGTACGTCACACCCGATGCCCGGGCGTGTCCCCTTGTTCTTAATGGCACGTCGGGTTCAAGTCCCGGGGGCTACTCAGTCACATCTTCCGACTCACGCGTGTATCGTTGCTGGCGCTGTGGCAAAGATACGTCTGTTATTCCCGGGTGTCCGTGGGAGCGAGTGGAGGCTCCCCGGAAGTGAAAAGCTCCACTATTTTCGCTTCCTGGGGGTGGGTTCGGGGTTGCTGGTGGCCTCGGCTTGCTCTTGCCGTTGCTATGTTGAGCTTGCCCATATCTCAGATAAGGTGGTGTATGCCCGAATGTGGCACCATCCCCGCCTTTTTTTCAGTTTTTACTCGAAGGAGATTTGCGGGGTGCGCACAAAGGCTTAAGAGTATTCCTGTTCTCGCCGTAGGGTTTCGCCCGTATAGCTTCCAAAAAGGGAGTTATGCGGTGGTTTTTTGCTCCCCCATCGGTTGTAGAACCACCGCTCTTTTTTGTGGTTTCGTCCCGCGGACTTCTTTGGGGTTTGGGCCCCTTGCCTGGATGAGAACAGTGATTAGCCCTTTCAGCCGTATCACAGCTTCAATAGAAAAGTATGGGAACCCCATTATGAAGATAATCCCGGAAAAACCTTCCAGTTGGGCCCCCTTTTCGTCCCCTTAGGAGGCGCACAACTGTGGGAGGCCTGTTTATGTTGAAGGGGTGATACTGCAAAGTGGTCACTGAAAGGTGAGGATGAGTTTCCATTGGTCCGCTGCGAGTTGTCTTTACCCCAAGGAAAGGTCGAGGGGCCACCCAACGGGGTGTGGGGGTCTCCATTGTTTACAACTTTACCCCTTTGGTGGTACCATAGTGGAGGTACCACTTGACCCCCCCTCCATCTGCTTCACGTCACCCCCTACAGTTATAAACCACGTCTACGGGCCCTATGCTGTAACATTCTACAAGATTTATGGATGAAAACATCGATCCAGGTTTTAGGGGTGATTACCTCATCTCCCCCTCCCTTAGCCTTCCCTTTGTATTGGACGTGAACCCCTGTGTGGCGAAACGTTTTCCCGAATAAAGTTCCCATATGCTGATAAGTGTCTCAATCTTTAACTTTTCGGTTTTTTAAACCATTTATCACAACTGTCAGACACGGCAGCATCATGGGGTCTTGTTACAAAGAATTCTTCAACACTTGTTCAACCTTTGGACGAAGACCTACTTCGACTAGTGGATGGTACCACTATGACCCCGCCTCCATCTGCTTCACGTCACCTCACTACAGTATATAAACCACGTCTACGGCCCTATGCTGTACATTCTACAAGATTGATGGACACTGAACACATCGACTCCAGGTTTGAGGGACTGATTACCTCATTCTCCTCCTCTCCTTACGCCTTCCTCTTTGTATTGGACTGATGAAGCCACTGTGTGGCGAAACGTTTCCTGAATAAAGATTCCCATATGCTGCATAAGTGTCTCAATCTTCAACTTGTCGGTTTTTCAAACCATTCATCACAACTGTCAGACACGGCAGCATCATGGGGTCTTGTTACAAAGAATTCTTCAACACTTGTTCAACCTTTGGACGAAGACCTACTTCGACTAGTGGATGGTACCACTATGACCCCGCCTCTATCTGCTTCACGTCACCTCACTACAGTATATAAGCCACGTCTACGGCCCTATGCTGTACATTCTACAAGATTGATGGACTGAACACATCGACTCCAGGTTGAGGGATGATTACCTCATTCTCCTCCTCTCCTTACGCCTTCCTCTTTGTATTGGACTGATGAAGCCACTGTGTGGCGAAACGTTTCCTGAATAAAGATTCCCATATGCTGCATAAGTGTCTCAATCTTCAACTTGTCGGTTTTTCAAACCATTCATCACAACTGTCAGACACGGCAGCATCATGGGGTCTTGTTACAAAAATTCTTCAACACTTGTTCAACCTTTGGACGAAGACCTACTTCGACTAGTGGATGGTACCACTATGACCCCGCCTCCATCTGCTTCACGTCACCTCACTACAGTATATAAGCCACGTCTACGGCCCTATGCTGTACATTCTACAAGATTGATGGACTGAACACATCGACTCCAGGTTGAGGGACTGATTACCTCATTCTCCTCCTCTCCTTACGCCTTCCTCTTTGTATTGGACTGATGAAGCCACTGTGTGGCGAAACGTTTCCTGAATAAAGATTCCCATATGCTGCATAAGTGTCTCAATCTTCAACTTGTCGGTTTTTCAAACCATTCATCACAGGTAGACTGTTCCACTCATCAACTACCCTATTTCCAAACCAATACTTTCCTATGTCCTTTCTAAATCTAAACTTGTCTAATTTAAATCCATTACTGCGAGTTCTCTCTTGGAGAGACATCCTCAAGACCTTATTAATATCCCCTTTATTAATACCCATCTTCCACTTAAACACTTCGATCATGTCTTCCCTCATTCTTCGTCTAACAAGTGAATGTAATTTAAGAGTCTTCAATCTTTCTTCATAAGGAAGATTTCTAATGATATGTATTAATTTAGTCATTAACATGACTCACGAAATCGTAATGACACGATTGCAAACAAACCATACCAGGGCGGGGATAGAACCCGCAATCAGAGAGTCTCAAAACTCCAGACCGTCGCGTTAGCCACTGGACCAGCTAGCCACAATAAGATTCACCCAAAGGGTTGGTATATTTTACACCATAGGAAGGTTAGCATGGGCACCACTGTGGCCACAAATGCAGGGTTTTTACAGACGAATCCCCCAGCTAGCGTGGCCGTGACGAACTCTAGCTCAAGTCCCTAAAAGCCGTTAACATGACTCACGAAATCGTAATGACGCGAATGGTTAATTTAGTCATTCTCGCGAATGTCTTCTAACGAATTTATGTCCATTTCTGTAAAAGGAGACCAAAACTGAGCTGCATAATCTAGGTGAGGCCTTACTAATGATGTATAAAGCTTCAGTATAACCTCTGGACTTCTGTTGCTTACACTTCTTGATATAAATCCCAATAATCTATTTGCCTTATTATGTACGCTTGGGCCATTGCTGTCTTGGTTTAAGGTTGCTGCTTACCATAACCCCAAGTCCTTTCGCAATCTGTATGGCTAAGTTCTACATTATTTAACTTATAAGTGCTAGGGTTATGGACACTCCCGAGCTTCAAAACCCTTTGGGCATTTATCTACATTGAACTGCATCTGCACTTTTCTGACCAAGATTGTTTTAATCCTCCTGAAGTCCCTAACATCTACGTTTGAATCAAGTGTCTACCTACTTTTGTGTCATCGGAGAATTTGCTCATATCACTAGTAATACTCTCATCAAGGTCATTGATATATATTATAATCAACAAGGGGCCAAAGACTGACCCCTGTGGTACGCCACTTGTTACAGATCCCCACTGGGATTTAAACCCCATTTATGGACACTCTCTGCTTCCTGTCTATGACCCATGACTCGATCCACGAGAGCACTTTTCCCTGAATGCCATGAGCTCCCACTTTCTTTAACAGTCTTTGGTGCGGAACTCTATCAAAGCCTTACTAAAATCTAAGTAAATAATATTAAATTCTTTATCGTGATCAACAGCCTCAAAAGCTTTACTGAAGAAATTTTAATAAATTAGTTAGACAAGAACCGCCTCTCGTGAATCCATGCTGAGTATCATTAATCCAGATTATGATTATCCAGATGGCTTCTTATAATCTCAGCTAAAATTTGACTCTAGTAATTTGCCTACATTTGGGGGTCAGGGTTATTGGGAGGAAATTTGACAAAAATGACTTTTCAAAACCCATTTCACTAGCGAAATGGTTATAAAACGTGCTGTTGGAGTGTGAGCAAAGTAACATTTATAAAGGGGGTTTTCAGAGAAACGGCAGGCCGGACTTGAGTCCTGGAGATGGGAAGTACAGTGTCTGCACTCTGAAGGAGGGGTGTTTAATGTTGCAGTTTAAAAACTGTAGTGTAAAGCACCCTTCTGGAAAGACAGTGAGGGAGTAAATGAGGGTGAAAGTTTTTCTTTTTCGGGCCACCCTGCCTTGGTGGGGAATCGGCCAGTGTGATAATAAATAATAATTCACTAGTGACTGTGATGTTATAATTTATCTTCTTCAGGCCCACTATAAAAATTAATTACTGGGATATCGTTAGTGTCTTCATGTGTAAACGCCGAGAGAAAATAATTATTTAAAATCAAACACATTTCATTCTCTTCGCAGTAAGATGCCCATAGTTATTTTTAAGGGGACCTATCTTATCTCTAACTTTTGTTCTATACACCTGGAAAAAACCCTTTTTTGGGGTTTAGTTTTCGAATCCCTAGCAACTTTAATTTCCTAGTCCCGCTTAGCTTTTCGTACCCCCTTTTTAATGTCAATATACTGATTCATAAGATGACCCTCACCTCTTCTAATACGCCTATAAATTCCTTTTTCTACCCCCTAAAAGATATTTGAGCCTATTATTCATCCATTTTCGATCATTTCTATGTGATCTAATTTCTTTATACAGGATAAATGTTTTTTGGGCAGCATGTACAGTATTCAGAAAACTGTCACATTAATAGCTCTCTTCATTACCCCAGTAAACAGATGATAAGTGTTCTCTAAGCCCATTGTAATCTGCTAAGCGAAAAATCTGGGACCATTACTGAAACTATCCCTAGTATCATACTTCCACTCAATGCTAAGGTAATTGATTTGTGATCGCTTGTGCCGAGTTTCTCTGTAACTTCTAAATTATTAACAAGGGTTTCCTTGTTTGCCAAAACCAAGTCAAGCAGGTTATTTCCCTTTTAGGCTCTGTCACAAACTGCTCAAAAACAATCCGAACTACTTCTAAGAAGTCGTTTGATTCTAAATTCCCAGTCAAGAAATTCCAATCAATATGACTGAAGTTAAAATCTAGAATTACTACGTTAACCGTGCCTTGTGGACTTAAAAATTTTCCCTTTCCCATAGTAGTCTCCCTTGGTCCCCTCAAAGTTTGGGGGACGGTATATCACACCTAAAATTAATTTTTCATGCCCCTCTGAAAATTCTATCCAAACAGACGGTGTGTGTGTTACTTCAGACCTAATACCTGTTTTTATGCAACAGCTAAAGCGATCTCGGACATACAGTGCCCCCAATCCACCCCGTTCCGATATTTTCGGAAAAATTTTAAAAACCCGAATGTGACATTGAATTAAACCACGTCTCAGTTATGGCAAATACATCAATGTTACCTGCACTAGCAACTAATCTCAACTCATCCATCTTATTCCTAGCACTACGGGTATTGACCATAATTTATATATAAAGACCTTCCTTTTTCTTTACCCTTCTGCTCATTTCTGTTTTTCCACTAACCTATTACTATCCTTGTCACTAGTGCCACTGGATTTCCAATATTCACCTCATTCTGCCTATTACTAGTTCCCCTAGTACTCATATTACTACACTGGGACTTTCACTATTTTCCCCCCAAAAAACCCATACCATTAACTATTCCTAGTTTAAAGTTCAAACAGTCCCTCCACTGCAGTTGCAGTCCCCCCACCCGAGCCCTAGATAAGTGAACCCCATCCCGGCACACTGTCATTTCTGCCATAGAAGAGGTCCCAGTTGTCAATGAATGTTACCGCATTTTCCTTACAGTATTTGTCCAGCCAGCATTTGACACCAATTGCCCTGGACAACCATTCATTTCCAACTCCTCTCCTTGGCAAAATACCACATATGACAGGGTTCCCCTCCTTCCTCCTAATTATGTCTATTGCTGACCTGTACCTGCTAATCAGGTCCTCACTCCTACGTCTGCCAACATCATTGCCTCCAGCACTGAGACAGATAATAGGATTGCTCCCATTACCTCTCATGATGTCATCCAGATGGGCTAACAATATCCTCCATCCCAGCCCCAGGAAAGCAAACTCTGTCTCCTACACCTGTCCTTCAAGCAGAACGCCCTATCCATGTACCTAACTTGGCTATCCCCAACAACAATATTTTTACTTTCCTTGGTGTCGTTCGTTGTGACGTTCCCAGTAGTCGACTCACATTCGTCGGGTAGCACGGAGAATGATTAGATGTTTTCCACAACAGTTTCCACAGCAGTTTCTTTTTCTTCATCGTTTCTTTCCTTTCCCTTCTTCTTGATCGTTAACTTCGTTCCATGCTGTCCAGTCACTGTCCAGTTTCCTTCTTGACCTGAGACTCAAAACAGAGGGACTACTACGAATCCTCTTGTTTTTCTCAGTCAATCACCATATCTCCATATTCGCTACCCTCAATTCTTCCTTAAGCTGTTGGTAAAGTTGCTCGATGGAGGGCATCTTGGTTCAGTCCGCAGAGAGCACACTTGACACGTCCTAACTTGTATTGTTATTGTACTGTACTGTACTTCTATTATGTGTTATTTTACTGTGCTGATCTTCTGTGTTATTGTACTGTGCTGGTCTTCTGTGTTATTGTACTGTACTGGTCTTCTGTGTTATTGTACTGTGCTGGTCTTCTGTGTTATTGAACAGTACGGGTCCTGTATGTTATTGCCCTGTAGGATCTTCTATGTTATTGTACTGTACTGGACTTCTTTGTCATTTATCTGTACTCGTTTTCTTTGTGATTTTACTGTACTAGTCTTCTGTGTTATTGTACAGTACTAGTCTTTTGTGTTATTTTTACTGTACTGGTATTCTGATATTGTAATGAACTGGTCTTGTGTTATGGTACTGTACATGTCTTTTGTGTTATTTTATTGCACTGGTCTTCTGAGTTATACTCTACTAGTTTTCTTTATTATTGTAGTGAACTGGTCTTCTGTTTTATTGTACTACTCTCGTCTTCCGTGGTATTGTACTGTACTGGTCTTCTGTGTTATTATACTGTACTGATCTTGTGTATTGTATTGGATTGGTATTGTGTGTTATTGTTTCTGTACTGGTCTTATGTGTTGTTGTGCTTTAATAATGTTTTGTGTTATTTAAATGTACTTCTCTTCTGTGATATTGTACAGTACTGGTCTCTTGTGTTATTGGCACTGCACTAGTCTTCGTTATTTTATTGTACTGGTCTTCTGCGTTATTGTGCTGTATGGTTCTTTTATGTAATTGTACTGTAGTTGTCTTTGTGTTATTGCTCTGTACTGATCTTTCGGGTTTTCGTATTGTTTCTCCCTTTTTGATTTATTGTACCGTACTTCTTTTATGTATTATATGTACTGTTCTGGTCTTTCTGGGCTATTGTAGAGTACTGGTCTTCTGTTGTATTGTACTGTACTGATCTTCTGTGTTACTGTTCTGTTTTTCCCTCTTCTGTTGTATTGTACTGTACAGGTTTTTGTGTTACTGTACTGGACTAATGTGTTATTTTACTGTACTGACCATTGGTGTTATTATACTGTAATTATCTTCTGTGTTATTGTACTCTACTGGTCTTCTGCGGTTTAGTACAGTACTTATCTTGTGTGTTAGTGCACTGTACTAATTTTATGGATTATTTTATTGCACTGGTCTTCTGTGTTATTGTACTGTACTGATCTGCTATTTTATTGTACTGCTCTTGTGTGATATTTTACCGTACTCGTTTTCTGTGTTATTGTACTGTACTGGTCCTCTGTGTTATTGTACTGTGATGGTCTTTTGTGTAACTGTGCTGTACTGGTCATCTGTGTTATTGTACTGAACTGCTCTTCTGTGTTATTGCACTCTTCTGATCTTCTTTGTTAATGTACTGTACTGTTCTTCTGTGTAATTGTGCTGTTCTTTGTTATTTTACTGTATTGGTCCTCTGTGCTATTGTACAGTATTGGTCTTCTGTGTTATTGTATTGTACTGGTCTTCTGTATTATTGAACTGTACTGGTCTTCTGCTAATGTACTGTACTGGTCTTCTGTGTTATTGAATTGTACTGGTTTTGTGTCTTATTGAACTGTTCTGGTATTCTGCGTTGTTGTTTTGTGTTGGTCTTTTGTGTAATTGTACCGTAGTTGTCTTCTGAGTTATTGTACTGTACTGGTCTTCTGTTACTGTACTGTACTGGTCTCCTGAGTTACTGTACTGTACTGGTCTCCTGAGTTATTGTACTGTACTGGTCTTCTGTTACTGTACTGTACTGGTCTTCTGTTACTGTACTGTACTGGTCTCCTGAGTTACTGTACTGTACTGGTCTCCTGAGTTATTGTACTGTACTGGTCTCCTGAGTTATTGTACTGTACTGGTCTTCTGTTACTGTACTGTACTGGTCTCCTGAGTTACTGTACTGTACTGGTCTTCTGTTACTGTACTGTACTGGTCTCCTGAGTTATTGTACTGTACTGGTTTTCTGTTACTGTACTGTACTGGTCTCCTGAGTTACTGTACTGTACTGGTCTTCTGTTACTGTACTGTACTGGTCTCCTGAGTTATTGTACTGTACTGGTCTTCTGTTTACTGTTTCTGTACTGGGCTCCTGAGTTACTGTACTGTACTGGTCTTCTGTTACTGTACTGTACTGGTCTCCTGAGTTATTGTACTGTACTGGTCTTCTGTTACTGTACTGTACTGGTCTCCTGAGTTATTGTACTGTACTGGTTTTCTGTGTTATTGTACTGTACCGGATTTGTGTGTTATTTTACTCTACCGATCTTCTGTGCTATTGTACTGTAATGTTCTTCTGTGTTATTGTACTGTACTGGTTGTTTTTGTCACTGTACTGTACTGGTGGTCAGTGTTATTGTTCTGTCGTGGTCGTCTGTGTTATTGTAGTGTACTGGTCTTTAGTGTTATTGTACTGTACTGGTCGAGTTCGTTATAATACTTTATTGGTCGTCTGTGTTATTGTACTGTTCTGGTCTTCAGTGTTATTGTACTGTACTGGTCGTCAGTGTTATTGTACTGGACTGTTCCTCTGTGTTATTGTATTTTACTGGTCTTCTTTAAGAAGAACATAAGAACATATGAAAGAAGGAAGACTGCAACAGGCCTACTAACCCATGCAAAGCAGGTCCATGCCTCCCTCCTGGCCAAGAACAATGACCACCTATTCAGGTCACTTCCACTTAAGGAAGGAACACGGCACCAGACCTGGTAGCGAAAGCTAGTCATTTCCAATTCACACATACCACATCCATTCATGTATTTATTCAACCTATTTTTAAAACTACCCAACGTCTTAGCATCTGACGATACTCGGGAGTCTGTTCTAATCCACAACTCTGTTACCAAACCAGTGCTTTCCTATGTCCTTCCTGAATCTGTTCTTTTCCAAACTGAAGCCATTGTTGTGTGTCCTCTCTTGGCTGGATATTTTCAGCACGCTATATACGTCCCCTTTATTAATTCCTATTTTCCATTTAAACAACTCAATCATATACCCCCTAATTCTACGCCTTTCTAGAGAGTGCAGATTTAGGGCCCTCAGTCTATCCTCATAGGGAAGATTCTGATACATGGCATCAACTTTGTCATCCTCGAAGATTGAGACACTTATGCAGCATATGGGAATCTTTATTCAGGAAACGTTTCGCCACACAGTGGCTTCATCAGTCCAATACAAAGAGGAAGGCGTAAGGAGAGGAGGAGAATGAGGTAATCAGTCCCTCAACCTGGAGTCGATGTGTTCAGTCCATCAATCTTGTAGAATGTACAGCATAGGGCCGTAGACGTGGCTTATATACTGTAGTGAGGTGACGTGAAGCAGATGGAGGTGGGGTCATAGTGGTACCATCCACTTGTCGGTTTTTCAAACCATTCATCACAACTGTCAGACACTGCAGCATCATGGGATCTTGTTACAAAGAATTCTTCAACACTTGTTCAACCTTTGGACGAAGACCTACTTCGACTAGTGGATGGTACCATTATGACCCCACCTCCATCTGCTTCACGTCACCTCACTACAGTATATAAGCCACGTCTACGGCCCTATGCTGTACATTCTACAAGATTGATGGACTGAACACATCGACTCCAGGTTGAGGGACTGATTACCTCATTCTCCTCCTCTCCTTACGCCTTCCTCTTTGTATTGGACTGATGAAGCCACTGTGTGGCGAAACGTTTCCTGAATAAAGATTCCCATATGCTGCATAAGTGTCTCAATCTTCAACTTGTCGGTTTTTCAAACCATTCATCACATTTGTCATCCTCCTCTGTACGTTTTCCAGTGCATTTACATCCATTTTCTAATATGGTGACCAGAACTGTGCAGCATAATCTAAATGAGTCCTAACCAAGGGTATATAAAGTTGAAGAACAACCTGAGGACTTCTATTATTTATACTTCTTGATATGTAGCCAAGGATTCTGTTAGCGTTATTGCGAACACTTATGCACTGTTGTCTTGGTTTCAGATTACTACTAACCAGAACTTCTAAATCCTTTTCGCAATCAGTAGTATTAAAATCTACATTTTTCAGTTTGTAAGTGGCACGGTTATTGTTCTGTCCAACATTTAGAACTTTGCATTTG
Source organism: Cherax quadricarinatus (assembly GCF_026875155.1). Lineage (NCBI taxonomy): Eukaryota > Metazoa > Arthropoda > Malacostraca > Decapoda > Parastacidae > Cherax > Cherax quadricarinatus. The sequence continues at coordinate 13,881,006 of NC_069498.1, forward strand.
TCTATATTAAACTGCAACTGCCACTTCTCCGACCATTACATCAGTCTATTAAAATCATTCTGGAGTGCACTAATGTCCTCATGAATAAATTTGGGGACGTTCAAATTTTGGGTTTCATCAGCAAAATTTGCTTTGTCGCTATTTATTTCCTATCTCCGTGTTTATGAAATTGTAAACACAACACTGACCCCTGGGAACACGCTTGGGGTGCCCCTTTCTGATTTTCCCCCATTTATGGAAGCTCTTCGTTCCTATTTGTCAAATGCCTCTACCCAGGAAAAAATTTCTCCTATTTTCCCGTGTCCCCTTAATTTTCTAAAAAAATCTTGTGTGGAATCTATCGTACCCTTAGAATTACATGCAAAATATCATATTCACTGTTATTGTACTGTAAAATACATTTTTAAAAAATGCTTGAGGCATTAAAACGCTAAAAAAAAATGTGCAAAAGTGGTGTTTTACTGCGTATTTCGACGTTTAAAGGGCGTTTTGAACGCTTATCTCTCAAACCTCATTTTTAGCTAAAATACAGATTTTCGAATTTTAATCAGGATGTTGCTGCAATTAAATTTTATTTAAAAAGTAGCTAAATTATTTTTTTTTTTTGGGGGAAAGTGGTGTTCAAAAATATCAAAAAAAACTTGAAGCAAAAAAAATCAGAAAAAATTTTAAAAAATTGTGCTTCACTGCATATTTCGCGTTTTAAAAGAGCTTTTTAAACGCTTTTAGACAGCCAATTTTTTAGCTAAAATGCATGGATTTTTACATTTTTTTTAATCAGAATTATTGCTGCAGTTTGAATTCTATGCTAAAAGAGCAAAATTATGTAAAGTAAAAGGACAAAGTGCAATAATGTGACATTTATTTGGAAAACGTTTCGCTCTCCAGGAGCTTTATCAAGCCATAAAAAACAATACATGGAAAAGGGGGTATTAAAGGCTCGAGTGAGGTGAATACTAGTGAGGTCAATGTTCACTAGGGTAGTAGTAGTAGTAGTGTAGTTGGTAGTGACAAAAGAATCAATATGGTAGAGAAATTTTAATCGTCTGAGAAAAAGGATATAAAAGCTATTACTTGGGTAACAAAAAATAGGTTGGACAAATATAAACGGGAAGAGCAGTTGTTTCAGTGTTCACCCTGTGCTTTGTGTTTAACAGGAGAGACTATGTGATGGCAGGGTTTCTGTTTTCAGGAGGATTTTTGCTAAGACTTGGGGAAATGGTGAAGCTGCCGTTTTTTTTTTAATTGTATCAAAACAGCGATCTTTGCTGATTCAAGGCCTTGCGGTGCAAAAATTAGTTTTTTTATTAAAAAGGGGTCTCTGAATTTCAAAAGATGATTGGGGGAAATTTCGGTGTTTAACAGGCGTTGTTTATTTTGTCGTTCCACATGCGTTTGGGTTCTTTGAGGCGGGTTTGAAACCCGCCTCAAGAACACATATTTTTGTCACTACCACACACTATACTATACTATACCACTAGTGAACATTGACCTCACTGTTTTCACCTCACTCTGAGCTTTATATACCCCTGTGTCCATGTATTTTTTGTAATGGCTTGAAAAAGTCCTGGAGAGCGAAACGTTGCCACAAAAAATGTACTTTAGTTCACTTGTGTCCTTTTATTTACATACTCGGTAATTCTCCCAAATTTATTACGGCTAAATTATTATTTTTGTGAAGACTTTGTTAATACATATTTTAACGAAAAAATGGAGTTTTAAGGAAATATTTTAAAAAAAGCCTTAATCTTTAAAATTCCCAAAAAAAAATAAAATTTTCGATAATTTTTTAATAAAATATATTACATTTTATTAAAAATATCCCAAAGAATTCCAACAAATAAAAATAATTTTGAATTTCATGTTTTTTAAAAAATTGAAACACTAAAAACTCAGAAAAAAGTATTAAAGGGGTTTTTATTGATATTTTTACATATAGACATTTTGAAAACTTTGGAGCAATTCCAATTTTCAGCTAAAATACGGATTTCACACTTTATAAACAAATTACTGCTGCAATTGAATTTTATGCTAATGTAAGCTATTTGACGATATTTTTTTGAGTAGCAAATATTGCAAAAAATATAATTTTCGTCATTTTTCAACATTTAAAAATTTTATAACAATTTTTAAAAAAAACCCACAAAAAATTTTCTGAAGCAATAATAATTTTTTTATATTTTGAAAATAAGAACATAAGAATGTAGAACACGGGAAGGCCACGGCCATAGAGGGAGGTCCCTTTCAAAAAGAATTACCCAAGCTCTCAAGAAATAACTCCCCCACCCCCAACACCAAACAAACCCCGCCCCTCCCGTCATATATTTGCCAGTCTCTTTTTAAAGCTTCCCAAGGTCCTACCCCTATCACCCACGGGAAGCTGTTTTCCCCGCATCTACAACTCTGTTAGAAAACCAGTACTTACCCAGTCCTTTCTAAATCAAATTTATCCAAATTAAAACCATTTTTCCTGGTTTTTTTACCTGGTTCGACACCCTCGTACTTTTTTAAAGTCTCCTTGTTTATGCCGCATCCCCTTATACATTCAATGAAATCTCCCTCATTTTTAAGCCCCTCCCGGGTGGAGATTTTAAAGGGTTTAAGTCTATCTTATACGGGGGTTCCTTACACAGTAAATCATTTTAGTATTCTTCTCTGTATGTTCCTAAAGGTCTATGTCCACCTGTAGTAAGGGGACCAAAATGAGCAGCTAATCTAAATGGGCCTCACTGTGATGTATGAGCGTAAAAAAAATTTTGGACTTCTGTTACTTAACTTTTTGAGATAAATCCAAGTAATCTGTTGGCCTTTTTGCGCACATGAGGGACTGCTGTCTTGGCTTTAGATTTCTCTTACCATGACTCCCAAGTCTTTTTCCATTCGGTTGACCAAGCTCTACTTACCTTTATTAAGCTTCGAGGGTTTTTTTATTCCAAGGGCAATACCTTTCCTTTCCCATTAAATTCACTGCCATTTCTCAGACCAAGACATTAATTTGTTCAATCGTCCTAGTTCTTGTTCCCCTAGAGTGAATTTACGGCCCATCTTTGTATCATCAGCAAAATTAACATGTCACTAGAATCCCTTTATCAAAGGGCATTAATGTAAATTTGAACAAAAGGGCCTAAAACGATCCTTGTGGAACGCCCATGATAATCCCCCTCAGATTTCACTCCATTAAGGTAATCTCTCTTTCATTTGGAAGCCATGCCTCAAACCATGCTAAAACTTTACCTCCATCCATGAGCGCCCCTTTTCTTTAAAAGTTCTTGTGGGTACCTTTTCGAAGGCTTTACTAAAAACCAAATAAACAAAATCATATTCCAACACTGTCAATGCCTCAAATGTTCTATTTAAGAACGTCATAAGTTTGTCAGGCAGGAACGACCTCCGTGAATCCATGCTGAGTTCATTTATCAAGTTTTGCCTTCAAGGTGACTTTGATAATGTCAGCTATAATTAAATTTTAAAAACTTGCCCACTATAGATGTAGGTTATTGGACGGGAATTTGAAGGGGTGGACTTTTCCCCTGATTTGAATATAGGAACCACATTAGCCATCTTCCACAACTCTGGCACAACACTGGTAAGGATGGACGCATTGAATACACTCGTTAATGGCTGACTAACCTCCATCTTGCATTCCTTAAGTACCCTTGAAAACAACTCATCGGGTCCGGGGACTTATATTTGTTTCAGTTTGTCTATCTGTTTAATAACCATGTCCCTCGTGACAGTAATATTAGTTAACTTAAATTCATCAGGAACTAAATAATTGTTAATTACTGGAATCTCATTTACATCTTCCTGTGTAAAAACTGACAAAAATAGTCATTAAATAAGGAACACATTTCCAGTTCATTATCCGTCAGCTGTCCATTCCCAGATTCAGAGGTCCTACTTTTTCCTTCACCTTCGTCCTATACACTTGAAAGAACCCCTTTGGATTAGTCTTTGATTCATTAGCAACTCTAATTTCATAGTCACGTTTAGCCTTTCTAATCGCCTTTTTTACTTCTCTTTTAAGCTGAACATATTGGTCAGTAAGGTTAACCTCTCCTCTTCTGATGTGCCTATAAATCCCCTTTTCTCCCCTAATAGATGCTTTAGCCTCTGTTAACCCATTTGGGATCGTTATTATTAGACCTAATTTCTCTCTGGGGAATGTATATACTCTGGCACTGTGTACATTATTAAGAAAACAATCATAAAAGCAAATCCCTTCATATTCATAAGTATGATTATCGTCAATAAAATCATTAGCTAGATAACCCAATCAAGATTAGACAGATGTTCCCTAAGTCCATTATAATCGGCAGAACGAAAATCGGGGATTTTTACTGTATTATCATTATTCTTGCATTCCCAATTAATGCTAAAGGTGATGGATTTGTGATCACTTGCGCCAAGCTCTTCAGTGATCTCCAGATTATTCACGAGTGTTTCCTTATTTGACAAGACTAGGTCTAGCAAATTATTACCCTGGTAGGTTCAGTTACACTCTGTTTCAGAAAACAGTCCTGAACTGTTTCCATGAAGTCACTGGACTCTAGATTACCTGTCAAAGAATTCCAGTCAATTTGGCTAAAGTTAAAGTCCCCTACTATGACTACGTTACTGTGTCCAGAAGCCCTAACAATTTCGTCCCAAAGAAGTCTCCCTCTATCGTGATCCAAGCCTGGAGGTCGGTATATTACACCTAGAATTAGTTTTTCTTGACCCTCCACGAACTCTACCCAAACAGACTCTGTTACTGCTCCATCTATTTTTATACCTTTTTTATGCAACAATTAATATTTTCTCGAACATACAATGCAACTCCTCCCCCCTTCCCATTACATCTATCCACATTGAATAACTTAAATCCCTGAATATTACACTTAACAGTCATATCCGACTCTTTAAATCATACCACGTTTCAGTTAATGCAATGATATCAAAGTTCCCAGCACATGCTACCAAACGTAGTTCATTAATTTTATTTCTTGCACTTCGACTGTTAGCATAAAATACCATCATATGTTTTTTCTTCTGCACATTTTTCCTATTCATCTTTGTTTTTACACAATTTCTGAAATTATCATTACCCAGAGTTACTCCATGACAGTTACTATTAAGATTCTTAATATCAGAGCATAAGTCAATATATCCATATTCATTATTAATCATTTCAAAACCCATACCTCTAACTAATCCTAGTTTAAAGTCCTAACAACCCCCTCAACTGAGTTAGCAAGAAAACCCACACCTGCCCTGGATAAGCGAACCCCATCCCTGGCATACATGTCATTTCGGCCATAGAAGTTGTCCCAGTTGTCAATGAATGGTACTGCATTATCCTTACAGTGTTTTTTCCAGCCAAAAAATTAATACCAATTGCTCTGGACAACCATTCATTACCAACACCTCTTCTTGGCAAAATGCCACATATAACAGGGCGCCCCCCCTTCTTCCTAATCATGTCTATAGCTGTCCTGAACTTTCTAACTAAATCCTCACTTCTACGCTTGCCTACATCATTGCCTCCAGCACTGAGGCAAATAATAGGATTGATCCCATTACCGTTCATGATGTTGTCAAGCCGGCTAACAATGTCCTCCATCCAGCCCCAGGAAAGCATACCCTTTGTCTCCTACTCCTGTCCTTCAAGCAGAATGCCCTATCCATGTATCTAACCTGGCTATCCCCAACAACAACAATATTCTTACCTTCCTTGTTGTCGTTCGTCGTGACGATCCCAGTAGTAGACTCACATTCGTCGGGTAGCACCGAGAATGCGTTGGAGGTTTCCACGGGAGTTTCCACAGCAGTCTCTTTCTTCTTCATCGTTTCTGGCTTTCCATTCGTCTTCTTGATCGTCAACTTCGTCGTCCCCTGCTGTCCAACCACTGACCACGATCCCTTCTTGACCTGAGGATCGAAAACAGGAGGGAGATAACTACGAATCCTCTTGTATTTTTCCTCGGTCCAATCGCCGTATCTCCATCTTCGCTGCCTTCATTCTTCCTTAGTTGCTGGTAAAGTTGCTCGATGGAGGGCATCTTGGTTCAGTCCACGGGAGCAAACAAGACACTTCTTCACAGAGTTAAGTACAGGTCAGCACTCAAAGTACAGGTCACCACTCAAGAGCACACAAACAGGTCTTCACTGAGCTAAGTACACGTCACCACTGGAAACACTAAAAAACACAAAATGTGCTAAAATGTTTTACTCAATATTTCGAAGAATTAGAGCATTTAGAACATTTTTCACACAAGTCACATTTAATAGTTAAAATATGCTCATTTTCACACTTTTAAATCAGAATTACTGCTGCAATTGAATTCTGTGCTAAATGTAAGCTAAATTATGCAATTTCTGTGAAGTACTTTTTCAATATATTTTTTATCTAAAAAAAATTGTAGTTTCTCTAGAAATGTTTGAAAAATCTTTTAATGTCAATAAGATGCCATAAAATTAATTTTCGATTCATTTTTCAAAAATTTTAAATTATTTTACATATTTTTAAAAAGTCGCACTAAAATTCGATAAAAATGAGTTTAATTCTGAATATATTTCATATTTTTTTTCAAAATACTTGAAACATTAAAAAACTTCAGGAAGAATTGCTATAATGATGGTTTTACTGCATATTTCCACGATTGAGAACAATCTTACGCTTTTCGACAAACCTCATTTTTTCTAGCTAAAATTAACAAGACTTTCAAACTTTTAAACAGAATTACTGCCTGCAATTAAAGTTTATGCTAAAAATTAAGGCTAAATTTGATATTTTTGGTGAAACAGTACTTTGTCAATGCATGTTTTAACTAATAAAAAATCGAAGTTTTTTCAAGAAATGCTTTAAAAACGTCTGAATCGCCGAAATATTCCAAAAATATAATTTTCGATTATTTTTCATAGTTTATAAATATTTTAATACATTTAAAAAAAATGACACTTAAAAGTCGATATAACCAATGATAATTTTGTATATTCCATAGTATTTTTAAAAAATACTTGAAACATTAAATACACTCTAGAAAAATGTGCTTAAAATGGTGTTTTTTTGCATATTTCGACGAGTTAAGAGGAATCTGAACGCTTTTCCGAGAAGAAGAAACTAAATTTTTAGCTAAAACGAGGGCAGCGGATATACGGAATCAGGCTAACTTAGCAAGGTTAAAACATACAAAGGAAGCGAATTGTTGCTAGGGTTGCAAAGTGTCCAGTATAGAAAACATGTAAGTGTGTAAAAAAAACAGTATGAGGAGAAATATATAATGAAGTGAATTTGAAGGTTTTGCAGGATCGGTGGTGAAATATGTTGTGATCAAAAGTGAAGACAACCATTGATGGTCGACTTTATAACCGGATGAGTGATTGTTTTGTGTGTTGTATATAGTGTTAACTTGTATTTGATTACTGTACTGGAGAGGATAACGTGTTGATGAGAGAAGAATATGGAATTCCTGAGAAGCTGTTAAGTGAAGGTTTTTTGGGAATTTTGATGTAATAATAGTTTTGGGAACTGAATGTCAATACGGGGAGACACTGTGGAAGATGTTATAAGACACTACAGCATGTAACAACAATACATCAGCATACAAGAATGATAATATACAAGAACAGTAAAGTAACAAACAAGAACAGTGCACTAACGTATAAAAAAGCACCGTAAACCACACAGGCAGTGCAGTAATACAGAAGAAAAATACAGTAACACAGTAAAACGATACTCTAATATGCAAGAACGGTAATTTGATGAACAGTATGGTAACAAGTATAATAACTTTAAAACAATGCTGTTACAAAAGAACAATACACAAATAATCCGCACATAAAACCATTATGATCCAATCACTATATTGTATTTTTTTTCAAAACCAGTACAGTAATAAATAAAAACAGCTCAGAAACCCAAAAAAATAGTAAAAGAACAGACGAGAACTGTGCTGTAACACACAAGAACAGCAGAGTAACATAGGGAAGTACAGCAACACTAAAGTATCTACAACAACATACAATAACAAAACAATCATATATAGTAACAGTAGAGGAACATACTTCAGTAGCAAATATATAGTACATGTAAGGTACACTAACAGTAAGACCTGCCGGCCAAGTCATAAGATGCGTCGCTGAAATTCTCTTTTATCAGGTCGTCGAGTCTCCCAGATTGAAGATTTTATTTTCTTCACCAGAGTTTCATTGTTTTATCTGAGAGTGCGAGTGTGTAGTTATCTGAGAGTGCGAGTGTGTAGTTAAGTGAGAGTGCGAGTGTGTAGTTATCTGAGAGTGCGAGTGTGTAGTTATCTGAGAGTGCGAGTGTGTAGTTATCTGAGAGTGCGAGTGTGTAGTTATCTGAGAGTACGAGTGTGTAGTTATCTGAGAGTGCGAGTGTGTAGTTATCTGAGAGGGGTGCGAGTGTGTAGTTATCTGAGAGTGCGAGTGTGTAGTTAAGTGAGAGTGCGAGTGTGTAGTTATCTGAGAGTGCGAGTGTGTAGTTATCTGAGAGTGCGAGTGTGTAGTTATCTGAGAGTGCGAGTGTGTAGTTATCTGAGAGTACGAGTGTGTAGTTATCTGAGAGTGCGAGTGTGTAGTTATCTGAGAGTGCGAGTGTGTAGTTATCTGAGAATGCGAGTGTGTAGTTATCTGAGAGTGCGAGTGTGTAGTTATCTGAGAGTGCGAGTGTGTAGTTTATCTGAGAGGTGGAGTGTGTAGTTATCTAGGAGTGCGAGT
>NC_069498.1:13890226-13920291 GCF_026875155.1 Cherax quadricarinatus
CTTGACAAAGCTCCTGGAGAGGAAACGTTGCCACAATAAAATGTCACATTAGTTGCACTTGCGTCATTTTAGGTAGACTGTTCCACTCATCAACTACCCTATTTCCAAACCAATACTTTCCTATGTCCTTTCTAAATCTAAACTTGTCTAATTTAAATCCATTACTGCGAGTTCTCTCTTGGAGAGACATCCTCAAGACCTTATTAATATCCCCTTTATTTAATCCCCATCTTCCACTTAAACACTTCGATCAGGTCTCCCCTCATTCTTCGTCTAACAAGTGAATGTAATTTAAGAGTCTTCAATCTTTCTTCATAAGGAAGATTTCTAATGATATGTATTAATTTAGTCATTAACATGACTCACGAAATCGTAATGACACGATTGCAAACAAACCATACCACGGGGGGGATAGAACCCGCAATCAGAGAGTCTCAAAACTCCAGACCGTCGCGTTAGCCACTGGACCAGCTAGCCACAATAAGATTCATCCAAGTTGGTATATTTCTACACCATAGGAAGGTTAGCATAGGCACCACTGTGGCCACAAATGCAGGGTTTTTACAGACGAATCTCCAGCTAGCGTGGCCGTGACGAACTCTAGCTCAAGTCCCCTCAAAGCCGTTAACATGACTCACGAAATCGTAATGACGCGAATGGTTAATTTAGTCATTCTACGCTGAATGTCTTCTAACGAATTTATGTCCATTCTGTAAAATGGAGACCAAAACTGAGCTGCATAATCTAGGGGAGGCCTTACTAATGATGTATAAAGCTTCAGTATAACCTCTGGACTTCTGTTGCTTACACTTCTTGATATAAATCCCAATAATCTATTTGCCTTATTATGTACGCTTAGGCATTGCTGTCTTGGTTTAAGGTTGCTGCTTACCATAACCCCCAAGTCCTTTCGCAATCTGTATGGCTAAGTTCTACATTATTTAACTTATAAGTGCTAGGGTTATGGCCCACTCCCGAGCTTCAGAACCTTGCATTTATCTACATTGAACTGCATCTGCCACTTTTCTGACCAAGATTGTTTAAATCCTCCTTAAGCTCCCTAACATCTACGTTTGAATCAAGTGTCCTACCTATCTTTGTGTCATCGGAGAATTTGCTCATATCACTAGTAATACTCTCATCAAGGTCATTGATATAATTATAATCAACAACGGGCCAAAAGACTGATCCCTGTGGTACGCCACTTGTTACAGATCCCCACTCGGATTTAACCCCATTTATGGACACTCTGCTTCCTGTCTATGAGCCATGACTCGATAAATGAGGGCACTTTTCCCTGAATGCCATGAGCTGCCACTTTCTTTAACAGTCTTTGGTGCGGAACTCTATCAAAAGCCTTACTAAAATCTAAGTAAATAATATTAAATTCTTTATCGTGATCAACAGCCTCAAAAGCTTTACTGAAGAAAGTTAATAAATTAGTTAGACAAGAACCGCCTCTCGTGAATCCATGCTGAGTATCATTAATCAGATTATGATTATCCAGATGGCTTCTTATAATCTCAGCTATAATTGACTCTAGTAATTTGCCTACATTTGAGGTCAGGGTTATTGGGAGGTAATTTGACAATAATGACTTTCATAACCATTTCACTAGCGAAATGGTTATGAACGTGCTGTTGGAGTGTGAGCAAAGTAACATTTATGAAGGGGTTCAAGAAACCGGCAGGCCGGACTTGAGTCCTGGAGATGGGAAGTACAGTGTCTGCACTCTGAAGGAGGGGTGTTAATGTTGCAGTTTAAAAACTGTAGTGTAAAGCACCCTTCTGGCAAGACAGTGATGGAGTGAATGATGGTGAAAGTTTTTCTTTTTCGGGCCACCCTGCCTTGGTGGGAATCGGCCAGTGTGAAAATAAATAATAATTCACTAGTGACTGTGATGTTACATAATTTATCTTCTTCAGGCCCACTATAAAAATTAATTACTGGGATATCGTTAGTGTCTTCATGTGTAAACGCCGAGAGAAAATAATTATTTAAAATCGAACACATTTCATTCTCTTCGTCAGTAAGATGCCCATAGTTATTTTTAAGGGGACCTATCTTATCTCTAACTTTTGTTCTATACACCTGGAAAAAACTTTTTGGGTTAGTTTTCGAATCCCTAGCAACTTTAATTTCCTAGTCCCGCTTAGCTTTTCGTATCCCCTTTTAATGTCAATATACTGATTCATAAGATGACCTCACCTCTTCTGATACGCCTATAAATTCCTTTTCTTCTACCCCTAAAAGATATTTGAGCCTATTATTCATCCATTTTCGATCATTTCTATGTGATCTAATTTCTTTATACAGGATAAATGTTTTTTGGGCAGCATGTACAGTATTCAGAAAACTGTCACATTAATAGCTCTCTTCATTATCCCCAGTAAACAGATGATAAGTGTTCTCTAAGCCCATTGTAATCTGCTAAGCGAAAATCTGGGACCATTACTGAACTATCCCTAGTATCATACTTCCACTCAATGCTAAGGTAATTGATTTGTGATCGCTTGTGCCGAGTTTCTCTGTAACTTCTAAATTATTAACAAGGGTTTCCTGTTTGCCAAAACCAAGTCAAGCAGGTTATTTCCCTTGTAGGCTCTGTCACAAACTGCTTCAAAAAACAATCCTGAACTACTTCTAAGAAGTCGTTTGATTCTAAATTCCCAGTCAAAAAATTCCAATCAATATGACTGAAGTTTAAAATCTAGAATTACTACGTTACCGTGCCTTGTGGACTTAACAATTTCCTCCCATAGTAGTCTCCCTTGGTCCCCATCTAAGTTTGGGGGACGGTATATCACACCTAAAATTAATTTTTCATGCCCCTCTGAAAATTCTATCCAAACAGACGGTGTGTGTGTTACTTCAGACCAAAATACCTGTTTTTATGCAACAGTTTAAAGCGATCTCGGACATACAGTGCCGCCATCCACCCCGTTCCCGATACTTCGGAACAATTTAAAACCCTGAATGTGACATTGAATTAAACCACGTCTCAGTTATGGCAAATACATCAATGTTACCTGCACTAGCAACTAATCTCAACTCATCCATCTTATTCCTAGCACTACGGGTATTGACATAATTTATATATAAAGACCTTCCTTTTTCTTTACCCTTCCTGCTCATTTCTGTTTTTCCACTAAACCTATTACTATCCTTGTCACCTAGTGCCACTGGATTTCCAATATTCACCTCATTCTGCCTATTACTAGTTCTCCTAGTACTCATATTACTACACTGGGACTTCACTATTTTCCCGCCAAAACCCATACCATTAACTATTCCTAGTTTAAAGTTCAAACAGCTCCCTCCACTGCAGTTGCCAGTGCCCCCACCCGAGACCTAGATAAGTGAACCCCATCCCTGGCACACATGTCATTTCTGCCATAGAAGAGGTCCCAGTTGTCAATGAATGTTACCGCATTTTCCTTACAGTATTTGTCCAGCCAGCAATTGACACCAATTGCCCTGGACAACCATTCATTTCCAACTCCTCTCCTTGGCAAAATACCACATATGACAGGGTTCCCCTCCTTCCTCCTAATTATGTCTATTGCTGACCTTTACCTGCTAATCAGGTCCTCACTCCTACGTCTGCCAACATCATTGCCTACAGCACTGAGACAGATAATAGGATTGCTCCCATTACCTCTCATGATGTCATCCAGACGGCTAACAATATCCTCCATCCCAGCCCCAGGAAAGCAAACTCTGTCTCCTACACCTGTCCTTCAAGCAGAACGCCCTATCCATGTACCTAACTTGGCTATCCCCAACAACAATATTTTTACTTTCCTTGGTGTCGTTCGTTGTGACGTTCCCAGTAGTCGACTCACATTCGTCGGGTAGCACGGAGAATGCATTAGATGTTTCCACAACAGTTTCCACAGCAGTTTCTTTCTTCTTCATCGTTTCTACCTTTCCATTCTTCTTGATCGTTAACTTCGTTCCATGCTGTCCAGTCACTGTCCAGTTTCCCTTCTTGACCTGAGGACTCAAAACAGGAGGACTACTACGAATCCTTTTGTTTTTCTCAGTCAATCACCATATCTCCATATTCGCTACCCTCAATTCTTCCTTAAGCTGTTGGTAAAGTTGCTCGATGGAGGGCATCTTGGTTCAGTCCGCAGAGAGCACACTTGACACGTCCTAACTTGTATTGTTATTGTACTGTACTGTACTTCTATTATGTGTTATTTTACTGTGCTGATCTTCTGTGTTATTGTACTGTGCTGGTCTTCTGTGTTATTGTACTGTACTGGTCTTCTGTGTTATTGTACTGTGCTGGTCTTCTGTGTTATTGAACAGTACGGGTCCTGTATGTTATTGCCCTGTAGGATCTTCTATGTTATTGTACTGTACTGGACTTCTTTGTCATTTATCTGTACTCGTTTTCTTTGTGATTTTACTGTACTAGTCTTCTGTGTTATTGTACAGTACTAGTCTTTTGTGTTATTCTACTGTACTGGTATTCTGATATTGTAATGAACTGGTCTTGTGTTATGGTACTGTACATGTCTTTTGTGTTATTTTATTGCACTGGTCTTCTGAGTTATTATACTCTACTAGTTTTCTTTATTATTGTAGTGAACTGGTCTTCTGTTTTATTGTACTACTCTCGTCTTCCGTGGTATTGTACTGTACTGGTCTTCTGTGTTATTATACTGTACTGATCTTGTGTATTGTATTGGATTGGTATTGTGTGTTATTGTACTGTACTGGTCTTATGTGTTGTTGTGCTTTAATAATGTTTTGTGTTATTGTACTGTACTTCTCTTCTGTGATATTGTACAGTACTGGTCTCTTGTGTTATTGCACTGCACTAGTCTTCGTTATTTTATTGTACTGGTCTTCTGCGTTATTGTGCTGTACTGGTCTTTTATGTAATTGTACTGTAGTTGTCTTTGTGTTATTGCTCTGTACTGATCTTCTGGGTTTTCGTATTGTACTCCTCTTCTGATTTATTGTACCGTACTTCTTTTATGTATTATTGTACTGTTCTGGTCTTCTGGGCTATTGTAGAGTACTGGTCTTCTGTTGTATTGTACTGTACTGATCTTCTGTGTTACTGTTCTGTTCCGGTCTTCTGTTGTATTGTACTGTACAGGTTTTCTGTGTTACTGTACTGGACTAATGTGTTATTTTACTGTACTGACCATTGGTGTTATTATACTGTAATTATCTTCTGTGTTATTGTACTCTACTGGTCTTCTGCGGTTTAGTACAGTACTTATCTTGTGTGTTAGTGCACTGTACTAATTTTATGGATTATTTTATTGCACTGGTCTTCTGTGTTATTGTACTGTACTGATCTGTTATTTTATTGTACTGCTCTTGTGTGATATTTTACCGTACTCGTTTTCTGTGTTATTGTACTGTACTGGTCCTCTGTGTTATTGTACTTTTTTTATGGTCTGTCTGTTTGGGTTTTTGTTTCTGAACTGCTCTTCTGTGTTATTGCACTCTTCTGATCTTCTTTGTTAATGTACTGTACTGTTCTTCTGTGTAATTGTGCTGTTCTTTGTTATTTTACTGTATTGGTCCTCTGTGCTATTGTACAGTATTGGTCCTCTGTGTTATTGTATTGTACTGGTCTTCTGTATTATTGAACTGTACTGGTCTTCTGCTAATGTACTGTACTGGTCTTCTGTGTTATTGAATTGTACTGGTTTTGTGTCTTATTGAACTGTTCTGGTATTCTGCGTTGTTGTTTTGTGTTGGTCTTTTGTGTAATTGTACCGTAGTTGTCTTCTGAGTTATTGTACTGTACTGGTCTTCTGTTACTGTACTGTACTGGTCTCCTGAGTTACTGTACTGTACTGGTCTCCTGAGTTATTGTACTGTACTGGTCTTCTGTTACTGTACTGTACTGGTCTCCTGAGTTACTGTACTGTACTGGTCTTCTGTTACTGTACGGTACTGGTCTTCTGTTACTGTACTGTACTGGTCTCCTGAGTTACTGTACTGTACTGGTCTCCTGAGTTATTGTACTGTACTGGTCTCCTGAGTTATTGTACTGTACTGGTCTTCTGTTACTGTACTGTACTGGTCTCCTGAGTTACTGTACTGTACTGGTCTTCTGTTACTGTACTGTACTGGTCTCCTGAGTTATTGTACTGTACTGGTCTTCTGTTACTGTACTGTACTGGTCTCCTGAGTTATTGTACTGTACTGGTTTTCTGTGTTATTGTACTGTACCGGATTTGTGTGTTATTTTACTCTACCGATCTTCTGTGCTATTGTACTGTAATGTTCTTCTGTGTTATTGTACTGTACTGGTGGTCAGTGTTATTGTTCTGTCGTGGTCGTCTGTGTTATTGTAGTGTACTGGTCTTTAGTGTTATTGTACTGTACTGGTCGAGTTCGTTATAATACTTTATTGGTCGTCTGTGTTATTGTACTGTACTGGTCGTCAGTGTTATTGTACTGGACTGTTCCTCTGTGTTATTGTATTTTACTGGTCTTCTTTAAGAAGAACATAAGAACATATGAAAGAAGGAAGACTGCAACAGGCCTACTAACCCATGCAAAGCAGGTCCATGCCTCCCTCCTGGCCAAGAACAATGACCACCTATTCAGGTCACTTCCACTTAAGGAAGGAACACGGCACCAGACCTGGTAGCGAAAGCTAGTCATTTCCAATTCACACATACCACATCCATTCATGTATTTATTCAACCTATTTTTAAAACTACCCAACGTCTTAGCATCTGACGATACTCGGGAGTCTGTTCTAATCCACAACTCTGTTACCAAACCAGTGCTTTCCTATGTCCTTCCTGAATCTGAACTTTTCCAAACTGAAGCCATTGTTGTGTGTCCTCTCTTGGCTGGATATTTTCAGCACGCTATATACGTCCCCTTTATTAATTCCTATTTTCCATTTAAACAACTCAATCATATACCCCCTAATTCTACGCCTTTCTAGAGAGTGCAGATTTAGGGCCCTCAGTCTATCCTCATAGGGAAGATTCTGATACATGGCATCAACTTTGTCATCCTCCTCTGTACGTTTTCCAGTGCATTTACATCCATTTTCTAATATGGTGACCAGAACTGTGCAGCATAATCTAAATGAGTCCTAACCAAGGGTATATAAAGTTGAAGAACAACCTGAGGACTTCTATTATTTATACTTCTTGATATGTAGCCAAGGATTCTGTTAGCGTTATTGCGAACACTTATGCACTGTTGTCTTGGTTTCAGATTACTACTAACCAGAACTTCTAAATCCTTTTCGCAATCAGTAGTATTAAAATCTACATTATTCAGTTTGTAAGTGGCACGGTTATTGTTCTGTCCAACATTTAGAACTTTGCATTTGTCTATATTAAACTGCAACTGCCACTTCTCCGACCACTACATCAGTCTATTAAAATCATCCTGGAGTGCACTAATGTCCTCAGTAGAATGAATTGGACGTTCTATATTGGTTTCATCAGCAAAATTTGCTTATGTCGCTATTTATTTCCTCATCTCCGTCGTTTATGTAAATTGTGAACTACAACACTGACCCCTGTGGAACACCGCTTGTGACGTGCCCCCGTTCTGATTTCTCCTCATTTATGGAAGCTCTTCGTTGCCTATTTGTCAACCATGCCTCTACCCAGGAAAAAATTTCTCCTCATATTCCGTGTGCCCTTAAGTTTCCTCAAAAATCTCTGATGTGGAACTCTATCGATAGCCTTACTGAAGTCTACATGCAAAATATCATATTCATTGTTATTGTACTGTACAATACATATTTAGAAATGCTTGAGGCATTAAAACGCTCAGAAAAATGTGCTAAAGTGGTGTTTTACTGCGTATTTCGACGATTTAGAGCGTTTTGAACGCTTATCTCTCAAACTTCATATTTTAGCTAAAATACATTGATTTTCGAACTTTTAATCAGGCATGTTGCTGCAATTAAATTTTATTTAAAAAGTAAGCTAAATTATGTCTTTTTTGGGGAAGCTGGTGTTCAGTACATATCTAAAAATACTTGAAGCATGAAAAAACTCAGAAAAATTTGTTAAAATTGTGCTTCACTGCATATTTCGACGATTTAGAGCATTTTAAACGCTTTTAGACAGACCTAATTTTTTAGCTAAAATGCATGGATTTTTACACTTTTTAATCAGAATTATTGCTGCAGTTGAATTCTATGCTAGAAGTAGGCTAAATTATGATATTTTTGTGAAGTACTTTGTTAATACATATTTTAACGAAAAAATGGAGCTTTTAAGGAAATACTTTAAAAAGCCTTGAATCTTTGAAATATGCCAAAAAAATAAAATTTTCGATAATTTTTCAATATAAATATATTACATTTTATTAAAAATATCCCACAAGAATTCCATACAAATAAATAATAATTTTGAATATTTCATGTTTTTAAAAATACTTGAAACACTAAAAACTCAGAAAAATGTGTTAAGGTGTTTTATTGCATATTTTTACGATATAGAGCATTTTGAAAACTTTTGGAGACAATTCTCAATTTTCAGCTAAAATACATGGATATTCACACTTTATAATCAGAATTACTGCTGCAATTGAATTTTATGCTAATGTAAGCTATATGACGATATTTTTCTGAGTAGTCGAAATATTGCAAAAAATATAATTTTCGATCATTTTTCAACATTTAAAATTATATAACATATTTTTAAAAAAATCCCACTAAAATTCTCTGAAAGTCAATAATAATTTTGTATATTTCATATATAGTTTTTTTTTTTTAAATACTGGAAACACTAAAAAACACAAAATGTGCTAAAATGTTTTACTCAATATTTCGAAGAATTAGAGCATTTAGAACATTTTTCACACAAGTCACATTTAATAGTTAAAATATGCTCATTTTCACACTTATAAATCAGAATTACTGCTGCAATTGAATTCTGTGCTAAATGTAAGCTAAATTATGCAATTTCTGTGAAGTACTTTTTCAATATATTTTTTATCTAAAAAAAATTGTAGTTTCTCTAGAAATGTTTGAAAAATCTTTTAATTGTCAAAAGATGCCAAAAAATATAATTTTCGATCATTTTTCAAAAATTATAAATATTTTACATATTTTTAAAAAGTCGCACTAAAATTCGATAAAAATGAGTAATAATTCTGAATATTTCATATTTTTTTTCAAAATACTTGAAACATTAAAAAACTCAGAAGAATATGCTAAAATGATGTTTTACTGCATATTTCCACGATTTAGAACAATCTTAACGCTTTTCCGACAAACCTCATTTTCTAGCTAAAATTAACAGACTTTCAAACTTTTAAACAGAATTACTACTGCAATTAAAGTTTATGCTAAAATTAAGCTAAATTATGATATTTTTGTGAAGTACTTTGTCAATGCATATTTTAACTAAAAAAAATTGAAGTTTTTTCAAGAAATGCTTAAAAAAGTCCTGAATCGCCGAAATATTCCAAAAAATATAATTTTCGATTATTTTTCAAAGTTTATAAATATTTTAAACATTTAAAAAAAATGACACTAAAAGTCGATATAAACCAATGATAATTTTGTATATTTCATAGATATTTTTAAAAATACTTGAAACATTAAATAACTCAGAAAAATGTGCTAAAATGGTGTTTTATTGCATATTTCGACGAGTTAGAGGAATCTGAACGCTTTTCCGAGAAACCTAATTTTCTAGCTAAAACGAGGGCAGAGGATATACGGATCAGCATAACTTAGCACAGGTTAAACATACAAAGGAAGCGAATTGTTGATAGGGTTGCAAATGTCCAGTATAGAAACATGTAAGTGTGTAAAACAACAGTATGAGAGAAATAAATAATGAAGTGAATTTGCAAGGTTGCAGGATCGGCTGGTGAAATATGTTGTATCAAAAGATGAAGACAACCATGATGGTCGACTTTATAACCGGAGAGTTATTGTTTTGTGTGTTGTATATAGTGTTACTTGTATTATTAATGTACTGGAGAGATAAGTGTTGATGAGAGAAGAATATGGATCCTGAGAAGTGTTAAGTGAAGGTTTTGGGAATTTTGAGTCATAATAGTTTTGGGAAACATGAATGTCAATACGGGAGACACTTGTGGAAGATGTTATAAGACACTACAGCATGTAACAACAATACATCAGCATACAAGAATGATAATATACAAGAACAGTAAAGTAACAAACAAGAACAGTGCACTAACGTATAAAAAAGCACCGTAAACCACACAGGCAGTGCAGTAATACAGAAGAAAAATACAGTAACACAGAAAAACGATACTCTAATATGCAAGAACGGTAATTTGATGAACAGTATGGTAACAAGTATAATAACTTTAAAACAATGCTCTTACAAAAGAACAATACACAAATAATCCGCACATAAAACCATTATGATCCAATCACTATATTGTATTTTTTTTTTTCAAAAACCAAACCGAAAAAAATAAAAACAGCTCAGAAACCCCAAAAAAATATAAAAAACGACGAGAACTGTGCTGTAACACCACAAGAAACAGCAGAGTAACATAGGGAAGTACAGCAACACAAAAGTAACACAACAACAAAATACATAACAACATCATATATAGTAACAGTAGAGGAACAACTTCAGTAGCACAATATATAGTAACATGAACGGTACACTAACAGTAAAGACCTGCCGGCCAAGTCATAAATGCTTCGCTGAAATTCTCTTTTCTCGTTCTTCGAGTCTCCCAATTGAAGATTTATTTTTATTTTCCCCTTCAACCAGAGTTTCATAGTTTTTATCTGAGAGAGCGGAGTGTTTATTATCTGAGAGTGCGAGTGTGTAGTTTAAGTTAAGTGCGAGTGTGTAATTAGTCTGAGAGTGCGAGTTGTGTAGTTTATCTGAGAGTGCGAGTGTTGTAGTTATCTGAGAGTGCGAAGTGTGTATTATCTGAGAGTTGCGATTGTTTATTATCTGAGAGACTGTGAGAGTAGTGTAGTTATCTGAGAGGGCGAGTGGTGTAGTTACCTGAGAGTGCGTGTGTAGTATCTGAGACTGTCGAGTGTGAAGTTATCATGAGCCTGATCAAGTGTTAATATCTGAGAGTGCGAGTGTGTTAGTTATCTGAGAGTGCGAGAGTGTAGTTTATCTAGGAGTGCGAGTGAGAAGGTTTATGCTGAGAGGGCGAGAGTGGTAAGTTAACTGAGACGTGGCGAGTGTTGTAGTTATCTGAGGGCTAGTGTGTATTATCATGAGACTGGGCGAGTGTGTAAGATATCGAGATGGGCGAGTGTGTAGTTTAACTGAGAGTGCGAGAGTGTAGTTATCTGGAAAGGGGGAAATTGGGCGAGTGTTAGGCAATCTGAAGTGCGAGTGGTGTAGTTATCTGAGAGAGCGAGTGTGTAGTATCTGAGAGGGCGAGTGTATGTAGTTATCGATAGTGTCGAGTGTGTAGTTATCTGAGATGCGAGATTGTTGATTATATCTGAAAGTTGCGAGTGTTAGATTATCTGAGAGTGCGATAGTGATAAGTTTATCTGAGATTGCGAGTGTTTAGTTTCTGAGAGGGCTATGTGTAGTTATCTGAGACTAGCGCAGAGTGTAGTTATCTGAGAGGCTGAGTGTGAGTTACAGAAGAGCGAGTGTGTAGTTATCTGAAGAAAGCGAGTGTGTAGTTATCTGAGAGTGCGAGTGTGTAGTTTACTGAGAGTGCGAGTGTTTTAGTATATCTGAGCGGGCGAGTGTGAAGTTATCTGAGATGCGTAGTGTGTAATTTATCTGAGCGGTGCGAGTGTGTCGTTATCTGAGAGTGCGAGTGTGTAGTTATCTGAGAGTGCGAGTGAGTAGTTATCTGAGATGCTCGAAGCTGCAGAGTGTAGTTTATCTGAGAGTGCGAGTGTGTAGTTATCTGAGAGTGCGAGTGTGTAGTTATCTGATAGTGCGAGTTGTTGTAATATCGAGAGTGCGAGTGTGTAGGTTATCTAAAGTGCGAGTGAGTTAGATTATCTGAAGATTGCGAGTGTGTATTATCTGAGAGTGCGAGTTGTGTAATTTATCTGAGAGTGCGATTGTGTAGGATATCTGAAGAGAGCGAGTGGTGTAGTTAATCTTAGAGTGGCTAGTGTGTAGTTTATCATGAGAGTGCGAGTGTGTAGTTTATCGAGAGTGCGAGTCAGTAGTTATTGATAGGTGCTCTGAGAGTAGTTATCTGAGAGGTGCGAGTGTGTTAGTTATCTGAGAGTGCGATGCCGTCGTTTATCTGATAGTGCGAGTGAGTTAAGATATCTGAGAGTTCGAGTGGTGTAGTATATCTGAGAATGCGATTATGTAGTATAACCAGAGAGTGGGAGAGTGTAGTTATCTGAGAGTGCGAGTGCGTAGTTATCAGAGAGTGGCGCGTTCTTAGTTAACTGAGAGTGCGAGTGCGTAGTAATCAGAGATGCGAGTGTGAAGTTAATCAGATAGTGTGCTAGTGTGTAGTAATCAGAGAGTGCGATGTGAAGTTATCTAGAGATTGCGGAGTGCGTAGTTATCTGAGAGTGGCGAGTGAGTTGTTAACTGAGAGTGTTAGTGTGTAGCTATCTGAGAGTGCGAGTGTGTAAGCTAAGTGAGAGTGCGAGTGTGTAGCTACAGAATTGCGAGAGTGGTAGTTTATCTGGTAGTGCGAGTGTGTAGTTATCTGAGAGTGCGAGGTGTGTAAGTTACTGCTAGAGCGAGTGTGTAGTTATCGTGAGAGAGCGATTGTGTAGTTATCTGGAGAGTGCGAGTGTGTAGCTATCTGAGAGTGCGAGTGTGTATGCTATCTGAGAAGAGGCGAGAGAGTAGCTAACTGAGATTGCGATGTGTGTTGTATATCTGAGAGAGCGAGTGTGAAGTTACCTGAGATTGCGGTGTGAAAAGTTATACTGAGAGTTCGAGTGAGTAATATATATCTGAGAGTGCGAGTGTGTAGTTATCTGAGAGTGCGAGATGTGAGTTATCTGATGAGTGCTAGTGTGTAGTTATCTGAGAGTGTGAGTGTGTAGTTATCTGAGAGTGTGTGGGGGGCGAGTAGTGTAGTTATCCTGAGAGTGCGAGTGGGTATTTATCTGAGAGTGCGAGTGTGTAGTATCTGAAGAGTGCGAGTGGTATTTATTCGAGAGTTCGCGTGTTGTAGTTTTCTGAGAGTAGTGAGAGTGTGTATTATCTAGAGAGTGCGAGTGTGGTATTACTGAAAGTGTCTAGTGTGTAGTTAAATCTAGAGTGCGAGGTGTATTATCTGAGAGTGAGAGTGTGTAGTTATCTGAGAGTTGCGAGTGGTAGTTAACTGGAGTGAGAGGTGTGATAGTTATCTGAAGTGCGAGTGTGATAGTTTTAACTGAGAGTGTCGAGTGTGTAGTTATACTGAAGTGCAGAGTGTAGTTATCTGAGAGTGCTAGTGTGTAAGTTATCTGACGTTGCGAGTGTGTAGTTATCAGAGATGCGAGTGTGCAGTTATCTGAGAGTGCGAGTGTGAAGTTATCTGAAGCTGCGAGTGTGTAGTTCTCTGAGAGTGCGAGGAGTTAGTTTATCTGAAGTACGAGTGTGTAGTTATCTGAGAGTGCTGAGTGTGTAGTTTATCTTAGGGATCGCGAGTGTGTGAGTTAACTGAGAGTTCGAGTGTGTAGTTTATCTGAGAGTGCGAGTGTGTAACTTATACTGAGAAGTGCGAGTGTGTAGTTATCTGAGAGTGAGAGTGCGTAGTTACTTAGAGTGCGAGTGTTTATTATCTGAGAGTGCGAGTGTGTAGTATCTGAGAGTGCGATGTGTCGCTATCTGAGAGAGCGAGTGTGTAGCTATCTGAGAGTGCGAGTGGTGTAGTTTATCATGCGATGTGCGAGTGTGAAGTTCTCTGAGAGTGCGAGTGTGTAGTTATCTGAGAGTGCGAGGTGAGTAGTTATCTGAGAGTGCGAGTGTGCAGTTATCTGAGAGTTGCAGTGTGAAGGTTATCTGATTGAGTGGCGAGTGTGTAGTTATATGAGAGTGCGATGTGTAGTTAGCTTGGAGAGTTCCGAGTGTGTAGTTTATCGTGAGTCGACGAGTGTGTAGTTAACTGAGAGCGCGATTGTGTAGTTATCTGAGAAGCGAGTGAAGTAGTTATCTAGAGTGCGAGTGTGTACTTAACCTGAGAGTGCGATTGTGTAGTTATCTAGGTGAGTAGAGTGAGGAAGTTATCTGAGAGTGTCGAGTGTGTAGGTATCTGAAGTGCGAGTGTGTAGATATCTGAGAGTGCAGTGAGAAGCTAACTGAGGTGCGAGTTGTGTAGCTATCCAGAGAGTGCGAAGTGTGTAGTTATCTTGCGATGTCGAGTGTGTAGTTATCTGAGAGAGCAGTGTGTAGTTATCTGAGGTGCGAGTGTGTAGCTATCCTAAGAGTGCGAGTGTGTAGCTAACTGAGATTGCGAGTTTGTATCTATCTGAGAGTGCGAGTGTGTCGTTATCTGAGAGTTCGATGTGTGTAGTTATCTGAAGATGTTGCGAGTGTGTAGTAATCAGAGAGTGCCGATTGTGTATTAACTGCAAGAGCGAGTGTGTAGCTATCTGAGAGGTGCGAGAGTGTATTATCTGAAATTGCGAGTGTGCAAGTTTATCTGAGCTGCGAGTTGTGTACTATCTGATAGTGCGAGTGTTTAGCTATCTGAGAGTGGAGTGTGTAGTTCTCGTGAGAGTGAGAGTGTGTTATTAACGAGAGTTCGAGTGTGTAGTTATCTGAGAATGCGAGTGTGTAGTTATCTATAGTTGGCGAGTGTGTCGTTTATCTGAGAGTGAGAGTTGTGTAGTTATCTGAGAGTGCCGATGTGTAGTTATCTGAGAGTGCGAGTTTGTAGATATCTGCGTAGTGCTAGTGTTTAGTATATCTGGAGAGAGCGAGTGTGAGTTTACAGAGAGTGATAGTGTGTAGTTATCTGAGAGTGCGAGTGATAGTTATCTGAGAGTTGCGAGTGTGTAGAAATCTTGAGAAGAGCGAGTGTGTAAGTTATCTGAGAGTGCGAGCGTGTAGTTATCTGAGAGTGCGAGTGTGTACTTATCTGAGGTGCAGAGTATGTAGTTATCTGAGAGTGAGAGTGTGGTAGTTAACTTAGAGTGCGAGTGTGAGTTATCTGAGAGTTCGAGTTTGTAGTTATCTAGAGTGGAGCGTGTAGTATCTGAGAGTGCGATTGTTTAGTTATAGTGAGAGTGCGAGTGAGAAGTGTATCTGAGAGTACAAGGTGTATTTATCTGATGTGTGCGATTGTGTAGGTTATCAGAGCGCGAGTGTGTAGTTATCTGAGAGTGTCGAGTGGGTAGTTATCTAGAGTGCGAGTGTGCAATTTAACTGAGAGGTGCGGGTGTGAATTATCTGAGAGGAGAGTGTGGTAGTTTATCTGAGAGTGCGAGTGTTTAGATATCTGAGAGTGCGAAGTGTGTAGTTAACTGAGAGTAGCGAGTGTGTAGCTCTATCCTGAGAAGTGCGAGTGTGTAGCTATCTGAAGTGCGATGTTGTAGTTATCTGCGAGTGCGAGTTGTGTAGTTATCTGGAGAGTGCGTATTTATAGATTCTGAGAGATGTTCGAGTGTGTAGTTATCTGAGAGTGTTATGTGCAGTATCTTGAGAGTGCGAAGTGTGTATTTATCTGAAGTGCGAGTGTGTAGTTATCTGAGAAGTGCGAGTGTGTAAGTTATACAGGAGTTCGGAGTGTGTAGTTAACTGAGAGTGGGCGAGTGTGGTAGTTATCATGAGAGCGCGAGTGAGGTAGAATATCTGAGTGTGCAGTTTTAGTTATCTGAGAAGCGAGTGTGAACTTATCTGAGAGTGCGAGTGTGTAAGTTACTGAGAGTGAGAGTGTGTATTTATCTGAGAGGTGCGAGTGTGTAGTTATCTGAAGTGCGAGAAGTGTAGTTATCTGAGAGTGCATTGTGTAGCGAACTGAGAGTGCGAGTTGGGTTAGCTAACTGAGATTGCGAGTGGTGTAGTTATCTGCGCGTGCGAGTGTGTAGTTTCTCTGAGAGTGCGAGATGTGTAGTAAACTGAGAGTTGCGAGTGTGTAGCTATACTAAGATAGGTCGAGTGTTAGCTAACCTGAAAGTGCGAGTGTGTATCTAAACAAGAGATTGCGAGTGAGTCGTGATAGTCTGAGAGTTCGGAGGTGTAGTTATCTGAGAGGCGAGAGTTGTGTAGTTATCAGATGAGTGCGGAGTGTGTATTATCTGCAAGTGCGATTGTTGTAGCTATCATAGAGTGCGAGTGTTTAGTTAACAGAGATTGCGAGTGAGTAGTTTATCTGAGGTGCGATTGTGTAGCTATCTGAGATTGCGAGTGTGAGTATCATCTGAGAGTGCGATTGGTAGTTAACATGAGAGTAGCCGAGTGTGTATTAACAGAGAGTGCGATCGTTGTTATTATCTGAGAGTGCGAGTGTGTAGTTAACTGTAGAGTTGGGAGTGTGTAGTATAACTGAGAGTGAGAGGTGTGTAGTTATCTGAGAGTGCTAGTGTGTAGTTTATCTGAGAGATGCGAGTGTGTATTTATCTGAGAGTGCGTAGTGTGTAGTTATCTGAGAGTGAGAGTGTGAAGTTTAGCTGAGAGTGGGCTAGGTGTGTAGTTATCAGAGAGTGCGAGATGTAGTTATCTGAGAGTGAGCAAGTGTTTTAGTTATACTGAGAGAAAAAAAGGCGAGTGTTGTAGTTTAACTGAGAGTGAGAGTGGAGTGTAGTGTAAATCTGAGAGAGCGATGAGTAGTATATCTGAGAGAGCGAGGTGTGTCGTTATCAGAGAGAGCGAGTGTGAATTTATCTTAGAGTGCGAGCGCGTATTATCTGAGAGTGCGAGTGTGTACTTAACAGAGAGAGCGAGTAAGATATTTATCTGAGAGTGAGCGTGAGAAGAGTATCTGAGAGTGCGAGTGTGAAGTTATACTCCGAAGTAGCGAATTTGTATAAGTTATATCTGAGAGTGCGAGGCGTGTAGTTTATCTCAGAGTGCGAGTGTGTATTTATCTAGAGAGAGGCGAGAGTGTTTATCTAGAGTACGAGTGGTGTAGTTACTGAGAGTGCGATGTGTAGTTATCTGAGAGTGAGCGAGTGTGTAGTTATCTGAGAGAGCGAGTGTTAGTTATCTGAGAGTGCGAGTGAGTCGATTATCCGAGAGTGCAAGTGTTGTAGTTATTTGCGAGAGCGAAGTGGTAGTTATCTGATAGTGCAGCGTTAGTTCTCTGATGAGTGCGAGTGTGTTGTAAACTATAGAACGAGTTATTAGTTAACCAAGAGTGCGAAGTGTATAGATATCTAGAAGAGTGCAGTGTTTAGTTATCTGAGCGTGCGAGTGTGTAGTAACTGAGAGTTGCGATGTGAGTTATCTGAGAGTGCGAGTGTGTAGTTAATCCGAGAGTGCGAGTGTGTTAGTTTATTTGCGAGTGCGAGTGTGTAGATTACTGAGAGAGGCGATGTGTAGTAAATCTGAGAGAGCGAGTATGTGTAGCTAACTGAGATTGCGAGTGTGTAGCTAATCTGAGAGATAGTCGAGTGTGAAGCTATCTGAGAGTTGCGATGTGGGTAGTTATCTGAGAGTGCGAGTGGTAGTTTATCTGAGAGAGCAAGTGTGAGTTATCAAAGAGTGCTATTGTGTAGATTATCTGAGAGTGCGAGTGATAGAATTAAGAGAGTGCGAGAGTGAATTATTCTGAGAGAGCGAGTGTTAAGTTTATCTGAGAGTAGCGATGTGTAGTTATCTTGAGAGTGCGAGTTAGAAGATATCTGAGAGGTGCGAGTGTGTAGTTATCTGAGAGTGCGAGGTTGTATTATCTGAGGAGTGCGAGTGTGTAGTTATCTGAGAGTGCGATGTGTAGTATCTAGAGTCCGAGTGTAGTAGTAATCTGAGAGTGTTGGAGTGTGTATATATCTGAGAATTGCGAGTGTTGATAGTGTTATCTGAGAGTGAGCGAGTGTGTAGTTATCTGAGAGTGCTGAGTGGTGTAGTTATCTGAGAGTGCGAGTGTGTAGTTAATCTGAGAGTGCGAGTGAGTAGATTTTCTGATAGTGCGAAAGTGTAGTTTAACTGAGCTACTAGT
The DNA here is from genome assembly GCF_026875155.1 of Cherax quadricarinatus. Taxonomy (NCBI): domain Eukaryota; kingdom Metazoa; phylum Arthropoda; class Malacostraca; order Decapoda; family Parastacidae; genus Cherax; species Cherax quadricarinatus. The sequence continues at coordinate 13,908,230 of NC_069498.1, forward strand.
GAGTAGTTATCTGATGATGCGAGTGTGGTTAAAAAAAAAGTTATCTGAGATTTGCGAGTGTGTAGCTATTTGAGAGTGCGAGTGTGTGAAGTTATCTGAGACTGGCGAGTTTGTATTAATCTGATAGTTTGAGAGTGTGAGTTACTGAGAGTGCGAGTGTGTAATTAACTGAGAGTGAAGTGTGTAGTCTAACTCAGAGTGCGAGTGTGTAGTATATCTGAGAATGGAGTGTGTAGTTTATACATGAGAGTGCGAGTGTGTAGTTATCTGATAGTAGAGAGTTTGTAGATATCAGAGAGTGCGAGTGGAGGGGTAGTTAACTGAGAGTGCAGAGTGTGTAGTTATCTGAGAGTGCGAGTGAGTAGATTATCTGAGAGTGCGATGTGTAGTTTTCTGAGAGTTCGAGTGAGTAGTAATCTGAGAGTGGCGAGTGTGTAGTTATCTGAGAGTGCGAGTGTGTAGTTATCGAGAGTGCGAGTGTGGTAGTTATCTGAGAGTGCTAGTGTGTAGTATGCTGAGAGTGAGAGTGTGTAGTTATCTAAGAGTGCGGAGTGTGTATGTATAAACTGGAGTGCGAGTGTGTATGTGTATCTGGAGAGTGAGAGTGTTTAAAGTTATCAGAGAGTGCGAGTTGTTAGTTAAACTGATAGTGCAGTGTTAGTTATCTGAGAGTGCGAGTGTATGTAGTTATCTGAGAGTGCGAGTGTGTAGTTAACTGAGAGTGGCTATTGGTAGTTATCTGAGAGTGCGAGTTTGTTAATTATTTGAGAGTGAGAGTGTGTGAATTTTATCTGAGAGGCGAGTGTGTATTATTTCCTGATAGTGCGAGTGAGTGTATTATCTGAGAGTGCGAGTGTGTTGTTATCTGAGCGTGAGAGTGTGTAGTATCTGAGAGTGCGAGTGTGTATTTATCTGATAGTTGCGAGTGTTTAGTTATCTGAGAGTTGCGAGTGTGTAGTTTAATCTGAGAGTGCGAGTGTGTAGTTATCTGAGAGGCGATTGTGTAGTTATCTGAGAGTGCGAGTGTGAGTTTATCTCTGAGATGGCGAGTGTGTAGTTATCTGCGATTTCGATGTGTAGTTATCTGAGAGTTCGAGTGTTGTAGTTATGCTGAGAGTTGCGAGTGTGTAGTTATCTAAGAGTGCGAGTGTGTAGTTTCAGAGAGTGCGAGTGGTGTAGTTAAACTGAGCGTTCGAGTGTGTAGTTATCTGATAGTGCGAGTGGTGTAATTATACTGATAGTGCGATGTGTGAATTAACTGAGAGTGGCGAGTGTGTCGTTATCTTAGGAGTGCGAGTGTGTAGTTTTTTGCGAGTGCGAGAGTGGTAGTTATCTGAGAGTGCGATGAGGTAGTTATCTGAGAGTGCGAGTGTTGAAGCTATCTAGCTTGCGAGTGTGTAGCTATCTGAGAGTGCGAGTGTGTAGCATCTGAGAGTGCGAGTGTGTAGTTATCTGAGATATGCGAGTGTGTAGTTAATCTGCGAGTGCACGTGTAGTAGTATAACTATGAGTGCGAGTGTTTAGATTATATCTGAGAGTGCGAGTGTGTAGTTATGAGATGCAGTGTGTAGATAATCTGAGAGTGCGAGTGTGTATTATCTGAGATGTAGCGAGTGTGTCGTTAACTGAAATCGCAGTTTATTATCTGAGAGCGAGTGTGAAGTAAAAACTGAGAGAGCGAGTATAGTGTATTATCTGAAGTGAGATGATGTAGTATATCTGAAGTGCGAGTGTGTATTATCTGAGAGGTGCGATGTGTAATTTATTGAGAGATGCGAGTGTGTAGTTAACTTGAGAGTGCGAGTGTGAATGAATCTTGAGAGTGCGAGTGAGTAGTCTATCTGAGAGTGCGAGAGTGTATTATCTGAAGTGCGAGTGTGTATTATCCTGAGAGTGCTAGAGTGTAGTTGACTGAGATGTGCGAGTGTTTAGATATCTGAAGATGCGAGTGTTGTAGTTATCTTAGAGTGCTAGTTGTTTATTTATCTGCAGAGTGCGATGTGTGATAATAAACTGAGAGTGAGAGTTTGTAGTAATCTGTATAACGTGCGGAAGGAGTGTAGTATATCAGATAGTGCGAGTGTATAGTATATCTGAGAGTGCCGAGTTGTAGTAATCTGATAGTGAGAGATGTGTAGTTATCTGAGAGTGCGAGAGGTTAGTTTGTATCAGAGAGTGCGAGTGTGATAGTATATCTAGAGTGCGAGGGTTGTAGTAATCTGAGAGTGAGCGAGTGATGAAGTTATCATAGAGTGCGATGTGCGTGTAGAAATCTGAGAGATGCGAGTGTATAACTGTCTGAGAGTGCGAGTGTAGTATTTATCTGAGAGAGTGCTAGTGTGGTAGTTATCTGAGAGTGCGAGTGTTGTAGTTATCTTTGAGTGCGAGTGTGTAGATATCTGAAGTGCGAGTGTGTGTAGTTAATGTGAGAGTAGCGAGTGATAGAAGTTTATCAGAGAGATGCGATTGTGAGTTAATCAGAAGTGCGAGTTGTGATAGTTATCTGAGAGTGCGAGTAGTGTAGTATATCGGAGACAGTGGCGAGTGTGTAGTTAACTGAGAGTGCGAATGTGTATTTATCTGAGAGTGGCGAGTTGTAGATCACCTAGAGAGTGCGAGTGAGTAAGTTTCAACTAGAGAAGTGCGAGTGTGATAGCTCATCTGATGAGTGCGATATGTAGTTATATCTGAGAGATGCGAGTGTGTAGTAATCTGAAGTGCCGAGTGTGTAGTTTATCTGAGAGTTCGAGTGATAAAGATACTGATAGAGGCGAGTGTGTAGGTATCTGAGAGTGCTAGTGGTATTTATCTGAGAGTGCGATTTGTGTACATACCTGAGAGATGTCGAGTTTGACGTAATCTGAGAGTGCGAGTGAGGTAGTTACTGAGAGTGCGAGTTTTGTAGTTATCTGAGAGTTCGAAGTGTGTAGTTAATCTGAGAGAGGCGAGTGTGTAGTTATCTGAGAGTAGTAGCGAGAGTGTAGATATACTGAGAGTACGAGTGTGTAGATTAATCTTGACGAGCGAGTTGTGTTGATAGAATCTGAGAGTCACGAGTGTGATATTTATCTGATAGTGCGAGTGTGTAGTTATTCTGGAGTGTCGATTGTGTAGTTATCTGAGAGTGCAGTGTGAAGTTATCTGAGATGTTCGAGTGTGTAGATTAATAGCTGAGAGTGCGAGTGTGTAGATTATCAGAGAGATGTGCGAGTGTGTATAAATTTGCGAGTGCGAGTGTGTTAGAGCTATCTGAGAGAGCGAGTGTGTAAGTTATCTGAGAGTGCGAGATGTGTAAGCAATCTGAGATTGCGAGGTGTAGTAATACAGAGAGTGTAGCTAGTGTGTAGATATCTGAGAGTGCGAGAGAGTAGCTATCTGAGAGTGCGAGAGTGTAGCTATCTGAGAGTGCGATGTGATAGTTATCTTAGAGAGCGAGAGTGTTAAGTTAATCTGAGAGTGCTAGTGAGTAGCTAAGCCTAGAGAGTGCTAGAGTGGTAGTTAACTTCGAGTGTCGATGAATAGTGAAGCTATCTGAGAGTAGCAGTGTGTATATCATGTCTGAGAGTGCGAGTGTGTAGTTGATCTAGAGTGCGAGGAGTGAAGTCATCTGAGAGTGCGAGTGTGTAGAGTATAACTGAGCGTGCGAGTGTAGTAGCTTATCTGATGAGATGCGTAGTGTGTAGTTATATGAGAGTGAGATAGTGTAGCTAACATTAAGTGCTAGTTGTGTAGTTAACTGATGAGTGCGTAGAAGTGTAGTTATCCTGAGCGAGCGAGTGTGTAGATAACAGAGATTACGGAGAGTATAAGTTAATCAATGTACAAGCAACCATCAAAAAGTCAGACAAAGAGTACTCTGGTAAAAGAACAAAACATAAACGAACTATAATACCCAAAAAAAAAAATGACAATTCTTAACTATAGACCGTAAGAAGAATATGCAAGAGTCTTTTATAATTCTTAATCAAATACAGGTTTCTCTCACATGTCACATAAAAGTACCACCATTTCTCATAATTGAAATCTTGAAACTACTCTATAACAATATTCCACATTTGGATAATATTTATAATTCAGTCAAAAATTATATTAACTTAAGAATTTATTCCTTATACATGTCTGTAACCATATAATTTTAATTTTAACTGATGAGTACAAAGAGTAGATAAGAATGATATGAGAATGTGTAGTATGTTTTGTGTACGTTAAGTAAGTTGAAGAGAAACTGTGTAACTGAAACAACAGGATATGAGTGATGAAACTGTTGAAATGGAGTGTTGTTTGATATGATGTGTGTGTGTGTGTGTGTTAGTGAGTGTTACTCACCTAATAGTGTATGCAGGGGACGAGTACTCATCTCCGGCCCGCCTCTTCACTGATCGCTACTGGATCCTCTCACTCTCTGCTTCCTGAGCTTGACAAACCACTTCTTAAAATTCCGTATGGATACATGCCCTCCACTACTTCACTTTCCCTTGCTAAGGCTATTCCACGTTGCGACAACTCTAGACTGAAGAAATACTTCAAACGTCCCTATACTCTTCATGAGTCCATCCGCTTCCAGTTTGTGACCCCTAGTCCCTCTTTGTCCCCTCTCTTGAACATCCAATCACTGTCCACCTTGGTCAATTTCCCGCAGTAATCTTGTAAGTTCGTTATCATGTCTCCCCCCTGACCCTTTCTGATCCTCCCAGTGGTCGTCCAGTCCGATTTCCCTTAACCTTTCTCGTACGACATTCCCTCTGATCTCTGGAACTAGCCTTTTTGCCAACCTTTGTTACTTTCTCTAACTACATGACGTGCTAGACCAGTAGTGGGTTCCAGACTGGGCTGCATACACCATATGGGCCTAACCATACAACAGTGTACAGAGTCTTGAAACGATTCCTTTATTAAGGTATCGGAACGCTATCTCAGGTTTGCCCAGGCGCCGATATGCTGCAGACGGTTAATTAGGTTGATGTTGTGGCCTCCGGTGATTTGCTCAGAGTTAGGTCACCCCAAGGTCCTTTCTTCCCTTAGTGAGGTCTGGGAAGTTCTTTGTCCACCTAGCCATACCTGTCTGCGGTCTTCTTTGCCCCTCCCCAATCTTCATGACTTACGCATTTGGGCTGGAGAATTCGAAGCCAGTTAGACCCATGTCCACCTTCCCAGGTCTCTTTGCAGTCCGCCCACCCTCGTCCGATTTAATTCTTCCATCAATTTCACGCATCGCGAACGGGGACACTTCGGGTCTTTTCCTTCCATCATGTCGTTCACATTATCAAAAATAGCACTGGTCCTAGAACTAAACCCCTTGGGCCCCCCGCTCGCACGGGCGCCCCTGGATACCTCTTCCCGTACCGCTCTTTTTTGCCCCCTTCAGGTTTAGATAAATGAAAAATAACAAGAGGAAACTGTTAAATTGTTTAATAATAATTTCTAGCTAAACTTTATCTTCCAAAAAAAAATTTTAGAATGTCTTCTTTACCTGACCCACAAAGTCTCACTAGTCACTTTTCACAATTTTACAAAGGTGTCTGCAAAAAGCCGAAAACCAACATTTTCTATAAAAATCGAAATAAAAATTCCTGAATTCCCAAACATTTAGGAAGTCCCCGACTTTTTTTAGAAAAAAACATAATTATAACAACCGTGAGGGAAAAGTGTACAATGACTTATACAAATTTGTTCACAAAATGTGTGTGGGGCTAGGGGGACTGTGTGTGTGTGGGGTGTGTGTGTGTGTTGGGGGTGTGTGTGTGTGTGTGTGTTATAAATTCCCTTATAGTGTAAAAGGGGAAATTTTTTTCATACATAGTATGTTGCAGCGCTGAGCGTTGTTTTGTGGTTTAGAAAGATGGGAACCGCAAGTTTCCTTTTTGGAAATGACAAATGAGTGTGAAAATAAGTGTGTGTGTGTGTAATAAATTTTTATTTATTAAAACAAATTAACATGCATCAAACATATGTGTAAATTTCCCAGGATAACCCAAAAATGGCAAAGTGACTTATTTCCTTTTGGGGGGGCCTTGTAAGTTTAAAGCTTATTACAGTTCTCGTTTAGGGGGACAAACAAATTAACACACAGAACTCATAAAGACACAATAAAAATATTCACAAAGACATTTAAACTACAAATTAAGTACAAAAAACCATATTTAATATAAATGAAATATAATAAAAATAAATAGAACTTCCAAAAATACATTGAATAGCCTGACCTTGGTTAGGGAACATGGACGGCAGCATGGCTGCGTCTAGCTGACTTACGGTCCAGGCTGTCTTGGTGGAGTGTAATTACAGGACGCAGTTTTCTGTGTCCCCTCCTGTAATTCCACCCACCTGGACAGTCTCTACCGTAGACCAGCTAGACAAGACCTCGTTCTCATCTAGCTAGATCACTGGGGGTGGCTGAGCTGACTCGGGATACATAACCTGGGAGCTGAACTGGAAATACTTAAGGAAAGTGAGGAAACATCCGGGGCCCACGACGAATCTGGACACATTTACCTAGAAAGGCAAGGATACCTTGGGGAAGTGGGAAAGGGAGAATATCTGAAGGCGGACAGATGGACTCCTGGACACATGGACCTGGGAAAGACTGGGATACTGGTTGTTGTGGCAGACCTTAGGGAAGTGGGGAAGGGAGAATATCTGATGGGACACAGAAGAACTCCTGGACACATGAACCTGAGGAAGCATCAAAAAAACACAGTAAATGGATGTGTGTACCTTAAAGACGAACCCACTGGCCTCCACGTGGCAAGTCTGGTAACTCAGAAATAACTCTGAGGCTGACAGTGGTCGCAAATAAAAATAAGGATAATTTAGATGTCTTATCAACTGACATGTGACTATTTTTCATTTTGAACAACCTTAAAATTACCTAAATCAAGCAAGCAGATATTACTAATATACTGATAGCAGATGATATGTTGGATGATCTCTGTCACACACGCTACAGTGATTTGAATTAAAAAGAGCAAAAGGAAGGAGTTTTGTATTGGACCTGATTAAAACAAAACTTATACCACCATCTAAAACAATGGTATCCAAGGATTCCAGTCTCCAGAGTTTTTTAAAACATTAACTACCACCTCTCGCAAAACAGATGGTTGATGATTAGTTGAAATTATGGCTGGCTGATGAGGGATAGTTAATAAATTGCTAGTTTCTTCTTTCTGTCCCAAGATTAGTAGATCTCATAAACTCACGAAGTTCCATTTTCATATATGTGTGCTTTTCCACTACTTCTTCTTCCTCCTCCTCCTCCTCCTCCCACTGTCTTCTCTCTCCTTTCTGTATTCATCCTTCTCTATGTCCTCGGTATTCACTTCCACACACTGGCCTTTCTTTCACAATGCCCATTTACTGTATTATTTGACCCCGCCTCTCTTTTTCCCTCCTCTCTCTCTCTCTCTCTCTCTCCCCACATACACACACCACACACCACACACATACACACAACACACACACACACACACATACACACACACACACACACACATAACACATACACACACACACACACACACACACACCACACACATACACACACACACACACACAAAACAACACTACACACACAAAACACACACACACACCACGCATACACATACACACACACACACACACACACACAACACACACCACAACACACACACACACACACACACACTAACACACACACACACACATACACACACACACACAACACACACACACACACACGCATACACAACACACACACATACACAACATACACACACACACACAAAATAAACACACATACACACACACACACACACACACACACACACACATACACACACACACACACACACACACCAACACATACACACACACACAGACACACACACACACACACACACACACACATCCACAAACACACACACGTATACCTACACACACACACACACACACACACACACACACCATAACAACACACCACACACAACACAACACACACACACAACACACACACACACACACACACACACGCATACACATACACACACACCAAAAACACGTGCACACATACATACACACACACACACACCACGCACACACACATAAACACACAACACACATACCCACACACACATCACAAACATACTACACACACACACACACACACACAACACACACACATCACATACACATACACATACACACACAGCACACTCCCACGTATGCACATACACACACACACACATACACACACACACACACACACACACACACACTCACACACACACACATACACGCACACACACACACACACACACACAGGTTTGCCACAGGTATGCAGCACCTGTTTGGACCCCACACTTGATCAAGCATGTCCAGATATAAGAGAAAGTGCAAAGGTTTGCCACAAGGTTAGTTCCAGAGCTAAGGGAAATGTCCTACGAAGAAATCGGCCTGACGACACTGGAGGACAGGAAGGTCAGGGGAGACATACAAAATACTGCGTGGAATAGACAAGGTGGACAGAGACAGGATGTTTCAGAGAGGGGACACAGAAGCAAGGAGTCACAATTTAAAGTTGAAGACTCTGAGTCAAAGGAATGTTAGGAAGTATTTCTTCAGTCATAGAGTTGTCAGGAAGTGGAATATTCACAATTTTAAGACGAGGTATATAAAGCTCTTGCGCAAGGTAGAGAGAAGACCTAGTAGCGCTCAGTGAAGTGGGCTGGGCCATAAGCTGAGTCTCACCCCTGGAACCACAATTAGTGATTACAATAGTGAGTATAGACGGCCATGACTGACTATGTACCTTGCAAACGACCTATTAGGTTAGTACACACATGCGCGGTGCGGGCAACCACACCTGACAAAGGTGGATATACATGCGAAAAGTCCGCTCAGTTTTTAGTGGACCACACAGTAATGAGTTTTGAATTCCGGTTTGGTAGTAACAGTAAAGAGAGAGAAGGGCAGCATGGAAAGGATGTTGGGATAAGCGAAAGTTCTAAAGAGGTGGAAGAAACAGTCCTGAGGCAAACCGAATAGTGTTTGTTGAAAATAGTAACTAGGCAGAGTAAAGCAGGGTACTGAGATGATGAAGTACGTGACGTGAAAATGCATAGAGGCAGTGTGTAAAATGAAACCCAATAACAAAAAAATCAATGATAGAACAGAGTGAGCCAACTGGATTACCTAAGATGTAGAAAGGCCAAAGCAAAATTTACTAAGAACATGGAATAATATAGAACTTATGAAAAGAAATTGAACTGAGGAGGCAGAGACGAATATGCAGGTGTTATAATAGAAGCTCAACGGTAATTTTGAGAAAAAATAGAGGTTGAAAGCAAAATTCAACCCAATTGTTATGTAGTCATATGACAAGAAAGACAACAGTAAAGAACCCGACTGAAGAAGGAAAGAGGGACGTTCATGAGGAATGGGCGGGAAGTCTGTAAGGTGCTCAGCAAGAGATTTAGGGAGGTATCCTCAGAGATTTAGGGAGGTATCCTCAGAGATTTAGGGAGGTATCCTCAGAGATTTAGGGAGGTAGCCTCAGAGATTTAGGGAGGTATCTTCAGAGATTTAGGGAGGCATCCTCAGAGATTTAGGGAGGTATCCTCAGCAGAATTAGGATGGAAACCAACAAAACAAAGTGGAAGAGTACACCAGCGAGCGTTGGACACAATACATACAACTGGGGAGGAGGGGAAGAAGCTGCTGTGTGAGCTACTTGCCTTGACAGCTGTGGGACAGATAATATCTAGCAACACTCTTCCTCAAGTCTAACATACAGAGCAACTGCTGGAGGTGACAAAGACAACAAATGTAGAACCAATTTTAAAGAAAATAGAAAAACAGGAAGCATTAAACTACAGATCATTGTTACTGTAATGATATGGATAAGATTATCTGGAAAAGAGTGGTGAAACACCTAAGAAAGAGTGGGTTTATAAACGACAACCAGTACGGTTTTAGAGATGTTAAATACTGTGTCAAGGTAACAGAAGTAAGACAGAAGAGAGAGAGAGAGAGAGAGAGAGAGAGAGAGAGAGAGAGAGAGAGAGAGAGAGAGAGAGAGAGAGAGAGAGAGAGAGAGAGAGAGAGAGGGGGGGATGTTGACAACCAAGTGAAAGCCTTCACTGGACACATCCTTAATCTGCAACAAGAACACATTCCTCACCGGCAATATGTGACAAAGCCTACAGATCAGCCTTGGTTTGGCTTTCGTTGTAGAGAGGCTGCTACTGCTAAGTACAAAGCATGGCGAAGGTATAAGAGACATCCTACCACCTATAACAGGAACTTGCACATGCAAGCCTGTAGCATAGGGGTGATTTCAAAAGTGGGCCATTGCTAAAATGGGAGGTGACACTAAAAAAGTTAGCATCAGGTAGGGTAGGCTCCAAAACCTGGTGGTCCCTGGTCAAAACAGACAAGGTTATCTGCCTGATGAACTTATTCCACCTCTAAATCAACAGGAAAGGGGCCACCCTCTACTATAGTCAAGAGAAGGCGGACCTCTTTTCTGAACACTTTGCTACCAAAATGCAAGTTCCTGATCCAGCAAGGGACCCTCCTTGGGTTTGCTGCAAGAACTGTGTCAAAACTGTCAGTGGTGACAAAAGGCAGGAGGGGGTGCATTTCCTTCTTAAATCACTTGAAACCCGGGAAAAAGGGTGTGGCCCAGACAAGTTGAGCCCAAGATTGTTGAGAAGATGTGCAGACGAGCTAGCAGCACCTCTAACTCGCATCTTTCAGCACTACCTAGTACAGTGCAAAGGCCCTCTCCATGGAAAGAGGCAAATGTAGTCCCTGTTCACAAAAAGAAGAGCAGAGCAGAAATCAGCAACTACAGACCATGTCACTCCTGTCAATCACTGGTAAGATCCTTGAGACAATAATCTCAAACAAATGACAGATTTTTTTGACTACCACTCACGTACTTTGTGATCGTCAATATGGCTTCAGGGAAAAGGGTTTCTCTGCTGCTGATCTGTTGTTAAACCCTCCACTAAGTGGCACCAGTCACGGATAGAATCCAAAGTCACTGTGTGGTAGCACTGGACATTGCTGGCGCTTTCGACCGGTGTGGCACCAGGGCCCTTTGCAAAACTTCAACACGGGGAATTTGCAGCTCTACGCATTCTCCTCAGTATTACCTTCATGGTAGATCCTAAGTTAGTCCTCAAGGGAAGGGAAAATCAGAAAGGGCATCCTTTTGGGGCAAGCTCCACAAGGAAGTGTCGGGGTCCCTGTTATGGAATTCTACTTCAACGACCTTCTTCATCTCATCCCCCAAAACACATGCATTGCAGCGACTGTACACTGACATTCCTTTTCCAAAAAAGAAATCCACTGCTCTAAGGGTACATAATCCCAGCTAAGCTATATCAGCTTGGGGAAATAGGGCAATCATTTGCAAAACCCAGAAAAAACCAAATGATGATCGTCCTAGCACCATATGGTAATGCGGTGCGTATAAGATGAATGGGACGATGTTGGCACCGGGGAAGAATTGATACCTTTGGGGAAAATTTTACTCCAAAATAAACCCGAAAACCCGTTGTAAATCTTTTCAAACAAGGCACCAGGGAAGCTTAAGCACTTCGCCGTATCTCGCACTTTAAAAGTAGGGGTTTTAAGACCCGTGCAGCACAAGTACTCACACCTTGATAGCCCCTTTCTTGGTTTGCCGCCCCCCTCTCATCTTACTGCTTTACAGAGTAAGAACAAGCAAGACGTCTCATCTCTCGCCTGGACCCATCCTGGAAGATCTCCATTTCACAGACCTTCACATAAGGGATGGGGTGGCCTTACTGTTTATCAAGGCCAATATTGTCAAAAACCACACTTTGGGTCCACTTTGAGGCAGTGGAAACAAGCTTTTTTTGCCCCAAAACCAGAAAGCAGCAACTTTTTACTCTGGCTTACCCTTCTCCAAAACATCCTCCATCTGAGATCATACAACCCAGGATGACTCAGATGGGAACACATTCGACGCATAAGATGTCAACGAGATAAGCAGTTGATCAAATAAAAAGCTGGCCCCCAATGGCTCCAACTTTATCCTGTTCCCCCACTTATGTCTC
>NC_069498.1:13920791-13937561 GCF_026875155.1 Cherax quadricarinatus
AGTGTGTAGTTACAGTGTTCTAGTCTTCATAAAAAAGTCAGAAAAGTGAAGATGTGAAAAGAAAAAAACAGAAAGAGACTTATTTAACAAATATTTTTATGACAATTCTTTACTTTTCGTAAGATAATTTGCAAGAGTCTTTTATGTCTTATCTAATACAAGTGTCTCTCACTTGTTACTTATTTGTATCATCACATTTCTCATTATTGATATCTTGAAAATACTCTATAACAACATTCCACATTTGGTTTATTTAGAATTCAGTCAATATTATTACTTAAGAATTTATTTCCTTTTCATTGCCTGTACAGTATAATTTAATTTTAACTGATGTGTAAGAAAGTGTAGATAAGTGTATGAGAATGTGTGTATGTTTGTGTACGTTAGTAAGGTGTGTGTACCTGTGTAACTGAAACACAGGTATGAGTGTGATACTGTTGCTATGTGTGTGGTGTGTGTGTGTGGTGTGTGTGTGTGTGTGTGTGTGTGTGTGTGTGTGTGTGTACTCACCTAATTGTGGTTGCAGGGGTCGAGACTCAGCTCCTGGCCCCGCCTCTTCACTGATCGCTACTGGATCCTCTCTCTCTCTGCTTCCTGAGCTTTGTCATACCTCTTCTTAAAACTACGTATGGTTCCTGCCTCCACTACTTCACTTGCTAGGCTATTCCACTTGCTGACAACTCTATGACTGAAGAAATACTTCCTAACGTCCCTATGACTCGTCTGAGTCTTCAGCTTCCAGTTGTGACCCCTTGTCCCTGTGTCCCCTCTCTGGAACATCCTATCTCTGTCCACCTTGTCAATTCCCGCAGTATCTTGTATGTCGTTATCATGTCTCCCCTGACCCTTCTGTCCTCCAGTGTCGTCAGTCCGATTTCCCTTAACCTTTCCTCGTACGACATTCCCCTGAGCTCTGGAACTAGCCTTGTTGCAAACCTTTGTACTTTCTCTAACTTCTTGACGTGCTTGACCAGGTGTGGGTTCCAGACTGGTGCTGCATACTCCAGTATGGGCCTAACATACACAGTGTACAGTGTCTTGAACGATTCCTTATTAAGGTATCGGAACGCTATTCTCAGGTTTGCCAGGCGCCCGTATGCTGCAGCGGTTATTTGGTTGATGTGTGCCTCCGGTGATGTGCTCAGTGTTATGGTCACCCCAAGGTCTTTCTCCGTGAGTGAGGTCTGTAGTCTTTGTCCACCTAGCCTATACTCTGTCTGCGGTCTTCTTTGCCCCTCCCCAATCTTCATGACTTTGCATTTGGCTGGATTGAATTCGAGGAGCCAGTTGCTGGACCACATGTCCAGCCTGTCGAGGTCTCTTTGCAGTCCTGCCTCATCCTCGTCCGATTTAATTCTTCTCATCAACTTCACGTCATCTGCGAACAGGGACACTTCAGAGTCTATTCCTTCCATCATGTCGTTCACATATATCAAAAATAGCACTGGTCCTAGAACTGACCCCTGTGGGACCCGCTCGTCACAGGCGCCCACTGTGATACCTCTTCCCGTACCATGACTCGTTGCTGCCTCCCTGTCAGGTGTTAGATAAGTGAAAATATGAGACAAGAGAGAAACTTGTTAAATTGTTTAATAATAATTTCTAGCTAAACTTTATCTTCCATAAGATAATTCATGATAGTGTCTTCTTTACCTGACCCACAAATGTCTCAGCTAGTCACTTTTCACAACTTTCACAAAGGATGTCTGCAAAATGCCGAAAGCCAACATTCTCTATAAGAATATCGAAATATATAAAGTTCCTGAATTCCCAAACATTGAGGAAGTCTGACTTTTTTGAGAAGACAAACATAATTATAACAACCGTGAGGAAGAGTGTACATATGACTGTATACAAATTTGTTCACAAATATGTGTGTGTGTGGCATAGGGACGTGTGGTGTGTGTGTGTGTGTGGTGTGTGAGTGTGTGTGTGTGTGTGTTGTGTGTGTGTGTGTGTGTGTGTGTGTGTGTGTGTGTGTGTGTGTGTGTGTTATAACATTCATTATAGTGTAAGAGGGGATAAGTGTGTTTCATACATATGTATGTGTGTCAGCGCGTGAGCGTTGTTTTGTGTGTTTATGAATGATGGTGAACCAGCAAGTTTCCTTTGCGGAAATGAACAAATGAGTGTGAAAATAAGTGTGTGTGTGTGTAAGTAAGTAAGTTTATTTAGTTACACAAATTAACATGCATCATATCATATGTGTAAATTTCCCAGGATAACCCAAAAATGTCAAAGTGACTTATTTCCATTGTGCGGGGCGCTTGTAAGTTCAACGCTTATTACAGTTCTCGTTGAGGTGGACAAACAAATTAACACACGAGAACTCATAAAGACACAATAAAATATTCACAAAGACATTTAAACTACTAATTAAGGACAAAAAACCATATTTAATATAAATGAAATATATAACATAAATAGAACTTCCAAAAATACTTGAATAAGCCTGACTTGGTTAGGGAACTGCGGCAGCATGCTGGTCTAGCTGACTTACGTGCGCACAAGCCTCTACACGTAGTCTTGGTGAGAGTAACATTAAGGCGCATATTAGTTTTCTGATGTCCCCCTCTAAATCAAACACACCCAAAGAGACATAAATATAAATAAACATTTTTTAACTCCTGTAAAACAAACAAAAAAAGAAATTCAAAAAATACAATCCCTTTAAACTAAAACACAAAAAAAAAACCACTAAAAAAGACAATAAACTACAACAGCCCTATCCTTCCTTGTATTCCCACACCACCTGGATCAGTTCATAACGTAGACCAGTAGACAAGACTCGTTCTATTAGCTAGATCAACTGGGGTGTGAGTGACTTGGGCATAATAACCTGGGGAGAGGCTGAGATGGAACATTGGACTAGGAAAGGCCAAGGATACTTGGGGAAGTCGGGAAGGGAGACTATCTGAAGGCGGACGTTGGATCCTGGGACACATGGAACTGGGAAAGACTGGGATATGGTTGTTGTGGCTGACCTTAGGGAAGTGGGAAGGGAGAATATTGATTGGGGACACAGATGAACTCCTGGACACATGAAACCTGAGGGAAAGCATCAAAAAAAACACAGTAAATGATGTGATGTACCTTAAAGACGACCCACTGGCCTCACGGGTAGGTCTGGTAAATCAGAATAACTCTGAGGCTGGACCGTGGTCGCCAAATAAAAATAAGGATATTTAGATGTTCTTATCAACTGACATGTGACTATTTTTCATTTTGAACACCTTAATAATACCTAAATAAGCAAGCAGAATTTACTAATATTACTTGATAGCAGATGATAGTTGGATGATCTCTTGTCACACACGCTACAGTGCTTTGTTTTAAATTAAAAAGAGCAAAAGGAAAGAGAGTTTTGTTATTGGACTGATTAAACAACTTATACCACCATCTAAAACAATGGTATCCAAGGAGGATTCCAGCTCAGAGTTTTTACAACATTAACTACCACTGTCGCAAAACAGATGGTTGATGATTAGTTGAAATTATGGCTGGCTGATGAGGGATTGTTAATAAATTGCTAGTTCTTCTTTCTGTCCCAAGTTAGTAGATCTCATAACTCACGAAGTTCCATTTTTCATATATGGGTGGGCATTTCATACTTCTTCTTCCTCCTCTCCTTCCTCCCTCTCCTCACTGTCTTCTCTCTCCTTTCTGTATTCATCCTTCTCTATGTCCTCGTTATTCACTTCCACACACTGGCCTTTCTTTCCACAATGCCCATTACTGTATTATTTACCCGCTCTCTTTTTCCCTCTCTCTCTCTCTCTCTCTCTCTTCACACATACACACACACACACACTCACACACACACACACACACACACACACACACACACACACACATACAATACAACACACCCACACACACACGCCATACAATACACCAACACACACCACACCACTACACACACACACACACCAAACACGCACGCAACACATGCACACACACCACACACGTATAACACAAAACACCACACACAACACACACAACATATACACACACACAACCCACGCATACACATACACCCACACACACACACACACACACACACACACACACACACACACACACACTTATACACACACACACACACGTATACAATACACACAACACACCCACACACACACACACATCCACACACACACACACACGCATTACACCTACACAAACATACACGTATCAATACAACACACACACATACAACACATCCAACACACACACACAACACACAACAGACACAACACCCACACACACGCATATACCATACACCACACAACACCACACACACAACATACACATCCACAAAACCACACACGTATACACATACACACACAACACACCAAACCACACACACACACCATACACACACAAAAACACACACACTCACACACCACCACACACACCACACACACCACACAACACACACACAACATCACACACACGCTACACATACACACACCACACACACGCATACACATAACACACACACACACAACACGCACCACACACATACACACACACACACATACACACACACACACACATCCACACACACACACGCACACACACACTTACACATACACATACACACACACACACACACGTATACCATGCACACACCACACACATACACACCACACCCACACACACACACACAATCACGCAACAACACAACACACACACAACACAGGTTTGCCACAGGTTATGCAGCACCTGTTTGGACCCACATTGATCAAGCCGTCCAGATTTAGAGAAAGTGCAAAGGTTTGCACAAGAGTTAGTTCAGAGCTTAGGGAAAAGTCTACGAAGAAATCGGCCTGACGACACTGGAGGACAGGAGGGTCAGGGGAGACATACAAAATACTGCGTGGAATAGACAAGGTGGACAGAGACAGGATGTTTCAGAGAGGGGACACAGAAGCAAGGAGTCACAATTTAAAGTTGAAGACTCTGAGTCAAAGGAATGTTAGGAAGTATTTCTTCAGTCATAGAGTTGTCAGGAAGTGGAATATTCACAGTTTTAAGACGAGGTATGATAAAGCTCATGGAGCAGGGAGAGAGAAGACCTAGTAGCGCTCAGTGAAGTGGCGGGGCCATAAGCTGAGTCTCAACCCCTGGAACCACAATTAGGTGATTACAATTAGGTGAGTATAGGACGGGCCATGACTGACTTGTACCTTGCAACTACATATAGGTGAGTACACACATGCGCGTGCGGGCAAAACACACCTGACAGAGGTGATATTACATGCGAAAAGTCGCTCAGTGTTAGTGACCACACAGTTATGAGTTTTGAATTCCGTTGGGAAGTAAACAGTATAGAGAGAGAGCAGCATGAAAGGATGTGAGGAAGCGGAAAGTTCTAAGAGGGTGAAGAAACTGTCATGAGGCAAATCCTGAATAAGTTGTGTATGAAAAGAGAACTAGAGAGTTTAGTAATGCAGGGATGAGATGATGAAGTACGTGGACGGAAATGCAGAGAGGCTGTGGGTAAAATGAAACCAGTAACAAAAAATCAATGTTAGAACAGATGTGAGCAAATGTTTTACCTAGAGATGTAGAAAGGCCAAAGCAAAATGCTACTAGAACATGGAAAACTATAGAATTTATGAAAACAAGAAATTGAAACTGAGGAGGCAGAAGACGAGACAACGATTTGCAGGTGTTAGACTACAAGGGGGGGGGAAAGGGGGGGGAAGCTCACCGGTTAATTTGAGAATTAAAATAGAGTTTTGAAAGCAAAAATTGCAACCAATTGTTTATAGGTCATATGACAAGAAAGACAACAGTAAAGAACCAGATTGAAGAAGGAAAGAGGAAGTTCATGAGGAATGGGCCGGGAAGTCTGTAAGGTGCTCAGCAAGAGATTTAGGGGGGAATCTCAGAGATCTAGGGAGGTATCCTCAGAGATTTAGGGAGGTATCCTCAGAGATGTAGGGAGGTTGCTCAGAGATTTAGGAGGATCTTCGAGATGTAGGGAGGCATCCTCAGAGATTTTAGGGAGGTATCCTTCAGCAGAATTAGGATGGAAACCAACAAAACAAAGTGGGAAAGAGCTCACCAGCGAGCGTTTGGACACAATACATACAACTGTGGAGGAGGGGAAGAAGCTGCTGTGTTGAGCTCTTTGCCTTGACAGCTGTGGGACAGATTAAGATATCGCAACCACTCTTCCTCAGTCTAACATACAGAGCAACTGCTGGAGGTGACAAAGAAACAAAATGTAGAACCAATTTTAAGAAAATAGAAAAAACAGGAGCAATTAAATACAGATTCATTGTTATGTAATGATATGGTTAAGATTATCTGGAAAAGAGTGGTGGAAACACCTTAAGAAAGAGTGGGTTTATAAACAACAAAAGTCGGATTTGAGAGTTAAATACTGTGTAGTGTAAAGAAGTAGGACAGAGGAGAGAGGAGAGAGAGAGATAGAGGGTGTGATGAAGAGAGAGGAGGAGAGAGGGCGAGAGAGAGAGAGAGAGAGAGAGGGAGTGAGGGAGAGAGAGAGAGAGAGAGAGAGAAGAGAGAGAGAGCGAGAGAGAGAGAGAGAGAGAGAGAGAGAGAGAGAGAGAGATAGGAAGCTTGCATCTTCTTTGACTGTAGGAAGGCTTTTGGCATGTGAAACCAGTTAGGAGATATTATGCAGTATACTGGTGAATATTGCATAAAAAACTGTCCATATATAATGTCAGGTTTCGGGATTGTTCTGAAACCGGACGCATATTATTCCTGGTCAGTCAGAGTGGCCAGGAGAGGAGAGTGAGGTGTGTGTGTGTCAGTTTGTGGAGCTCAGCACCTGCAGCAAGATGTCCTAAGACATCAAGGTTTGTTTTTCGAGGGATGGGTTTTTTTTGTAAGTTTATACCATATGTTATTGTATTGTTTTAAGTGCTCTCATTTTTACCTGTAAGGCTCTAGTGTGCAGAGGCCTGTTTAAGTTTTGTGAGAGTACTTTTATTGTATTTTTGTCTGCTGGTAGACAGACCAGCGGAAGGGGGAGTGTCATAGAGGCCTCCCTGCTTACCTATTTTGTATTTACTTTACTAATCGTAGTGTGCTAGTGAGGTAATGTGAGTACTGGGTAAAGGTGAACTGGAGTCTGGTGATGCTGAGATGTAGTAGAATAGGTTGTATGTTGTGTACTATTGACCATTATGTTATGACCAGTATGTTGTGTACATTGACCATTTAAGATTATGCTTCATTATTTGTGTGAAGGTACAAGTGGCCCTAGCGTGGTTCTTTCTCTTTTCTATTTTAATAATATAAATGCCCTAGATAGGCAGTCGTTTACCCTTTAGGAGCCACGACTTTTATTTACGTTACTCAGTCAAAAAAGGCATAACATGTTGGCCTGCATGGAAGAATTATCAAATTTAGAATGATAATTAACATTTGAAACCTGGAGAGTCAATATTTAAAGGAAGAATTAAATACTTATATTAATAACTTTTTTCATGTGTAATTAATACAACTATTTTTCTGCCTGATTTTTGAGTGTGCACATTTAGTGGTTTAGGGAGTTATTTAATAATAATAATTCTCTGTGAATAATAATAATTTAATGTATCTGTGTTCTTTGCACATGGCTACATTAATTTCTAGTGTAATTAACAAGTGTTTTGTGCTATTTTGTAGAGAATCTAGTGAGTAGATACATCGTATTATTATGTAGCAACTTTGTTAATATATTTTCAGGTGACTCTTGAGCACCGAGATTTACCACCTGAGATTCTTGAAAAAGTCTCCGAACAGTTGAACTTGGATACCTCAGCTCTCCCTCATGTCTCACACCATCATCATTCTCACTCACCAATGTTTGTGATGAATTTAGATGAGGTAAGCTTTCATTGTACATCACTTAGAGAAAGCTCATGCCAGGCTTAAAACCCAGCATCTTCTTTGAAATAAAAGGTTCAGGTAAACAACCATACCACGGGTGGGGGTTGAACTCGTGGCGAGTGAGTCATAAAACTCCAGGCCAGCTAGTAAGCCACTGTGCCAGCTGGCTACAAAAGGATTTGTCCAACTAGGTATATTTATACACCATTGGAGGTTAGCACAGGCACCACTGTGACTACAAATGCAAGTTTTCACAGATGAATCTCTCGCCAGCGTGGTCACACTGGTGCCTCTGCTAACCTCTTTATGTCAAGTTTTGTAACTTGACAGCGAATTAGCAATGAGAGAAGCATTCAGAAAACGCGTGCATGTATTAAATAATACTGTAATATAATAAAAAAAACACTGAATAAACAAACGGTTCATGTACTTCGTAATAAGCAAAAAAAAAAATGATAATGAAAGGCATCAGTAGAATGTTTCATGAAAACTGAAACCATAATCATTAAAACCATTAGTAAAGAAAAAACTCTACTTCAAGACATTAGTAACAAGGATGGATGTGTCGCTGTACTCGTTCAGTAAAGTGTCTAAACCTGATGAGGTGAGAAAAATATGAAAGCAAGGAATGGAGATTGAGTTTTGGTTGGTTGTTGTGATAAGAGGTGACTGATGGAGCGTTAGAGTCTGAAGAAAATGAGGCGATTAGAGCATTACCAGGTTATGAGTTTCATCAGACAAAATATTAAGGTTTAAAACGAAGATTATTATGGAGGTAATTCACAGATGAAAATTAGCGACAGAGATAGAGAGACTAATGTTACTAGAATCAGCTGCTGTTCTGTTTGTCAACTTCTGAGAACGTTGTAGGTGTACAAAGAGCAGCTGTTACATCCATGTAACCAATGTTCTGAGACACAGTTGTGAGTACAAACTGAGCAAGCTGTTACATACCATGTAACATTGTTCTGAGACACAGTTGTGTGTACAACTGAGCAGCTGTTACATACCATGTAACACTGTTCTGAGACACAGTTGTGTGTACAACTGAGCAGCTGTTACATACCATGTAACACTGTTTCTGAGACAAACAGTTGTGGTACATACTGTGGCTGTTTACATTACCTGTTAACACTGTTTGGACACATTGTGTGTACAATGAGAAGCTGGATACCATACCATGTAACACTGTTCTGAGGTCACAGTTGTGGGTGTACACTGAGCAGCTGTTACATACCATGTATCATTGTTCTGAGACTAAGTTGTGTGTACAAATGAGAAGCTTGATACATACATGTAACATTGTTCTGAGACACAGTTGTGTGTACAACTGAGCAGCTGTTACATACCATGTAACATTGTTCTGAGACACAGTTGTGTGTACAATAGCTGTCAGTTACACTATAATACAGTACTAAAGAACAGTAGTGTGTGCACCTCAGCAGCTGACAGACAAAATGTAATATAACACAAAAAAGGCCAGCACAGTACCTGTCTGGAAAGTTATACAAAACCGCACATAGAAGAGAGTAGCTTACCACGACGTTTCGGTCCGACTTGGACCGAAACGGAATTATATTCAGCTCAACAGGTGTCAGTTACTGTATAATGCTTTACTGAGAGGCAGTAATGTATTCAGCACCCATCAGTTATTGTGTAACATTGTTCGTAAAAGTTATATTGTGTTCATCTCAGCTTTCGTTTGCTTCCATGTAACAATGTACTGAGACGAAGTAGTGTGCTCAACTAAGCATCTGTCAGCTTGTACATTGATCTCTTCGCTCTCGGGCCGAGATGTTGTGCTGCGCCTTAGCTCCCGCATTGGTCACACAACCTTGGTGGAGACCGGACGTTGGCTGTTGTGCTTCTGTCTGTTGGTAGCACTGCCAGATTTTCACAAGCACAAGCTGTCAGGCGACGAATCAACACTGTGTGTATAGAGGTGCATCTGTTCTGCTGCCTGTTATTTTGTGATATATTATGGCATCACAACGACGTTCTGTATGGATTCGCCTTTAACGGTTGCTGCGAGGATATTGTGAAATTCGTTGCGGTGGCGACGTTTGACAAGTGGTGAACAATTCCGTACGTGTGTATGCCGGTTTACCCTGGTTTGGAAGTGCGAATGAGGGACGGATCTATGTATTATACTTGGATAAAATTACGATTGTTCCTTTGAGGCGGATTAAGTATGGACATTAAAGCGGACGTTCGAGGAATATGGAGTCACACACCAAGCACGATTGGAAGGTGGTCAGATGATATGTATGGCTGGACTGCGAGAGGATCTTTTACCTCAAAATATCCTTGGCGGGAAGACCAATACGTCATATGTGGCTCTGAGTGGAATTTAAAAATTCGGGTATATGTACATACGCCAGGCAAAGGGAACCTGTCGAATGCATGGCGCGTTTAACAAATGGCTGCGCAGTGTCCACGACCATCGGTTCAACCGGGTCACATGGAGAGATGGGAAAAGGAGTGGTCAAAAGGAGAGAGAAGGTGACGTCCCAGTCTACAGGAGGCATCTTCGGTGCTCGTAGGACGTGGAATGAGATTGTGGATGACATCCGGTGGATGTGTTACATTAACGGAGGTAGTCACTCAGGCTATGAGGACCATACACATGGAGGTTGCCCGTGGGAAAAGTGGATTTGGGTAGTGACAGTTTTGGACTGCCATAAACACTGTTATACAGCAATTTCTGGAGATCAGAATGAGGGAAGAACACCTGAGTACAGATCAGATGGGAAAACATTTGGGATAAGGGAGGATTTCATGGGGGTGAAGCATTGTGGGTAGTGGGAGATGGGCACCCACAGGGGAAGATTTTGTGTTTGGAAGCTTGTGGTGAGGTACACAAGGTAGCAGTACGAATGAAGAGACGCTCACTGTAGCGGCTTCACGCATAAGAGGGGAGCGGGTTAGCCTCAGACAGTGATGTTCTCCTTACACTGCACAAAGATCGGTAAAAAGCACTTAGTGGATGTGCCTTGGAAAGTCCCCGGATGGGGGGAAGGGCAAGGGGAAGGGATAAGACGATCCTAGAAAGGACAGTGAAAGTATATTGTTCAAAAATGTAAGAAAAACGCATGGACAGCCGTCGATTGGCAAACCCCCGATAGCGTTTTTAAGTACTATTTAACATTGAATATAAATGGCCTAAGGGCCGATGTAAGGCGGAAGAATGTTTCAGTGCCTTTTTTAGGACGATATGGGAATAAGTCATCTTTTACAAGAGCTTAATTTTAAGCTTGGATGGGATTTCTTAGTTGACGGGGTAGAAAAGTTTTATGCTGGGTTACAGGAAAACTCAAGGGGAGGGGCTGCTGTTTTAATAGCGGAGGCCAGTCCATTTCAAATGTTCAATGGGAAGAAGGGTGGGATGGAGAACTAGTATGGAATGGATGGGTCATGGGGTGGGGTTCGTATATGTTTTTGTAAAGTGTACATATTCTGCAGATTGCAATAGGACGCGTTAAAGAGGATTTTGTGTTGGGATGTTCGCATTTATCATATGCGGGAGTTTGCTGTTTATACATTATTTGTGGGGGATTAGAATTGTTGTACTACGTAGAAAGATGTGGAGTCGAGGGGAAACGGTTGTTGTTGTGGTGGAGGTCCTAAGGGGATGTTTTAGGGGGATGTCGGCTTAGTGGATGTAGTGAGGGGGATGGGTGGTGGGTGGTTGGAGCATACTTATGTGAGGAGCGGTTATGTGGCACGATTAGATCTAGATCGCATTTATGTCTCTCCAATGATACACATGGAGGAAAGTGTTGTATGTTGGGTTTGGATCATAGAGGGGGTAGTTGTCGGGAAGCGGGGACGGGGTGATTTACCAAAATGTTGTATGAGTTACTGGAAAATTAATGTGGCTTGTTAGAGGATTTGGAGGGTGGTAAATTAGTTATGTGGAATGGTGGAAAAAAAAGGAGTGGAATAAAGAAAGCAGGGAGGTGGGGTGTTATATTACAATGGTGGGAGGAATATGCTAACGGGGAATCGGTAGTTTTTATATGAGGAAAGGGGGGACGGGATTACAGAGGTATTTGGAGGGGCAGTTAAAGCAGTGTTATGAAGGTTATCGTGGTGGGGTATTTCCGGTCTAGAGATTGAGGGTTAAGACGCAATTGTGGAGATGCAGAATGCAAGGTTTTGATGGTGAGCGATTAAGAGGTGGGTTGGAGGATGTTTTTATAGGCGTCAGCTTGCGCTCTGCGGCGATTAAAGATCCGGTAAAAGGGTTAATGATATGTTGAAGTTGGAAGTACATCTGGACGTGGGAGGATACACAGTGGGACAGTGGTTAGTAACCACTGAAGGTATAAGTGGTTTTGCTGCACTCTCAGATAGCTACACACTCGCAATCTCAGATAGCTACACACTCGCACTCTCAGATAACTACACACTCGCACTCTCAGATAACTACACACTCGCACTCGCAAATAACTACACACTCGCACTCTCAGATAACTACACACTCGCACTCTCAGATAACTACACACTCGCACTCTCATAAACTACACACTCGCACTCTCAGATAACTACACACTCGAACTCTCAGATAACTACACACTCGCACTCTCAGATAACTACACACTCGCACTCTCAGATAACTACACACTCGCACTCTCAGATAAATACACACTCGAACTCTCAGATAATTACACACTCGAACTCTCAGATAACTACACACTCGCACTCTCAGATAACTACACACTCGCACTCTCAGATAACTACACACTCGCACTCTCAGATAACTACACACTCGCACTCTCAGATAACTACACACTCGCACTCTCAGATAACTACACACTCGCACTATCAGATAACTACACACTCGCACTCTCAGATAACTACACACTCTCACTCTCAGATAACTACACACTCGCACTCTCAGATAACTACACACTCGCACTATCAGATAACTACACACTCGCACTCTCAGATAACTACACACTCTCACTCTCAGATAATTACACACTCGCACTCTCAGATAACTACACACTAGCACTCTCAGATAACTACACACTCGCACTCTCAGATAACTACACACTCGCACTCTCAGATAACTACACACTCGCACTCTCAGATAACTACACACTCGCACTCTCAGATAACTACACACTCGCACTCTCAGATAACTACACACTCGCACTCTCAGATAACTACACACTCGCACTCTCAGATAACTACACACTCTTACTCTCAGATAACTACACACTCGCACTCTCAGATAACTACACACTCTCACTCTCAGATAACTACACACTCGCACTCTCAGATAACTACACACTCGCACTCTCAGATAACTACACACACGAACTCTCAGAAAACTACACACTCGCACTCTCAGATAACTACACACTCGCACTCTCAGATAACTGCACACTCGCACTCTCAGATAACTACACACTCGCACTCTCAGATAACTACACACTCTCACTCTCAGATAACTACACACTCGCACTCTCAGATAACTACACACTCGCACTCTCAGATAACTACACACTCGCACTCTGAGATAACTACACACTCTCACTCTCAGATAATTACACACTCGCACTCTCAGATAACTACACACTCGCACTCTCAGATAACTACACACTCGCACTCTCAGATAACTACACACTCGCACTCTCAGATAGCTACACACTCGCACTCTCAGATAACTACACACTCGCACTCTCAGATAACTACACACTCGTACTCTCAGATAACTACACACTCGCACTCTCAGATAACTACACACTCGCACTCTCAGATAACTACACACTCGCACTCTCAGATAACTACACACTCGCACTCTCAGATAACTACACACTCGCACTCTCAGATAACTACACACTCGCACTCTCAGATAACTACACACACGCACTCTCAGATAACTACACACTCGCATTCTCAGATAACTACACACTCACACTCTCAGATAACTACACACTCGCACTCTCAGATAACTACACACTCGCACTCTCAGATAACTACACACTCGCACTCTCAGATAACTACACACTCTCACTCTCAGATAACTACACACTCGCACTCTCAGATAACTACACACTCGCACTCTCAGATAACTACACACTCGCACTCTCA
The DNA here is from genome assembly GCF_026875155.1 of Cherax quadricarinatus. Lineage (NCBI taxonomy): Eukaryota > Metazoa > Arthropoda > Malacostraca > Decapoda > Parastacidae > Cherax > Cherax quadricarinatus. The sequence goes on from NC_069498.1 coordinate 13,934,748, forward strand.
GATAACTACACACTCTCACTCTCAGATAACTACAAACTCGCACTCTCAGATAACTACAGACTCGCACTCTCAGATAACTACACACTCGCACTCTCAGATAGCTACACACTCGCACTCTCAGATAACTACACACTCGCACTCTCAGATAACTACAAACTCGCACTCTCAGATAACTACACACTCGCACTCTCAGATAACTACACACTCGCACTCTCAGATAACTACACACTCGCACTCTCATAACTACACACTCGCACTCTCAGATAACTACACACTCGCACTCTTAGATAACTACACACTAGCACTCTCAGATAACTACACACTCGCACTCTCAGATAACTACACACTCGCACTCTCAGATAGCTACACACTCGCACTCTCAGATAGCTACACACTCGCAATCTCAGATAGCTACACACTCGCACTCTCAGATAACTACACACTCGCACTCTCAGATAACTACACACTCGCACTCGCAAATAACTACACACTCGCACTCTCAGATAACTACACACTCGCACTCTCAGATAACTACACACTCGCACTCTCAAATAACTACACACTCGCACTCTCAGATAACTACAAACTGTAAGGCGGAGAATGTTCAGTGCCTTTTTAAGACGATATGGGATACAGGTCATCTTTTTACAAGAGCATAATTTTAAGCTTGGATGGGATTTCTTAGTTGACGGGTAGAAAGTTTATGCTGGGTATACAGGAAAACTCAAGGAAGGTGCTGCTGTTTTAATAGCGGAGGCCAGTCCATTCAAATGTTACATGGGAAGAAGGTGGGAAAGGAGATAGTAGGATGGATGGGACATGGGGTGGGGTTCGTATATTTTTGTAAGGTAAAATTTTCCGCAGATAGAAATAGGGGGGTTAAAGAGATTTTGTGGGGGATGTTCTCATTTATCATATGCGGGAGTTTGCTGTTTATACATTATTTGTGGGGGATTAGAATTGTTAATACGTGGGAAAGATGTGGAGTCGGGGAACTGGGTGTTTTGGGGGGAGGTCCAAAGGGGATGTTTTAGGGGGGTCGGCTTAGTGGATGTGGGGGGGAAGGGGGGGGTGGTGACATATTTATGTGAGGACGGTTTTGGGGCACGATAGATCTAGATCGCTTTTTATGTCCTCCAATATACACAGGAAAGTGTGTATTTGGGGTTTTTTTCGGACATGGGGGTTTGGGGAAGCGGGACGGGGTTTTCCCCAAATTTTTTTTATAGTTACTGGAAACTTAATGGAGCGTTTTTAGGATTTGGAGGGTGGAAAAGTTAGTGGAATGGGGAAAAATGAGGGAATAAAGAAAACCAGGAGGTGAAAATTTCCCAAGGTGGGGGAAAATATGCAAAACCGGGGAATTGTAGTTTTTTATGGGGAAAAAGGGGGGTTACAGAGGTATTTGGAGGGATTTAAAAGCAGTTTATAAGGTTACGTGGGGTTTTTCCGGCAGGAGATGGGGTATAAAGACGCAATTGCTGGAGAGCAGAATGCAAATTTGATGGGGAGGTTAAAGAGGGGGGTTGGGAGGATGTTTTATAGGGGGCCCCTTTCGCTCTGCGGCATTAAAGATCCGGTAAAGGGGAATGAAAATGTTGAGTTGGAATACCTGGACGTGGGGGGATAACAGTGGGGGGCAGTGGTTAGTAACCACTGAAGGATAAATGGTTTTGCTGATAAATAGTTTGAGATATATTGAGACGGGGAACAGAAAGTTGGGGGAAAATTGCATTTTTTGGAAAAGGGATGTCAGAAGACGGGGGGAGATAGAGGGGCCCCTAAAAGAAGAGGAGGTGTTGACAGCGTTAAAGGGGGTATGTAGGAAAACGCCTGGAACAGTTGGAATCCCGAATGATTCTTTTTGAGTAACGGGAGGTCCCGAAAAAGCTTTGGTGCGTTAAGAATGAAATGAGGTAAAAGGGGAAGGGTTTACCCGGAGTTTTCCTGGGGAGAGTTCCGGGGGGCACGCCCCCGGCCCGTCGTGACCCGGGGCCTCCTGGTGGATAGGAGCCGACAAACCCGGCTTTTACTGCTGGCTGCACACAAACCCAAAGTACACCACGCCCGGGTGATCAGGAAAACCCACTTTAGGTGCTTGTCCAGTCCAGCTTGAAGACTGCCAGGGGCTGTTGGTAATCCCCCTTAGTAGCTGGGAGGGGAGTTAAAAAGTCTCGGGCCCCCGACACTTATTGTATGGGCTCTTAAAACGTGCTGTGCACCCCCCTTTTTATTGGGGGATGTTTTCACGTCTGCCAAGTCTTTTGCTTTCGTTTGAGTGATTTTCGTGTGCAATTCGTACTAGTCCCTCTAGGATTTTCCAGGGGTATAAATATGTATCTTTTCCCTCCTGCGTTCCAGGGAATACAGTTCAGGAACCTCAGCGCTCCCAGAATTGAGGTTTTATCTCCCTTATGCGCGCCGTGAAAGGGTTTTCTGTCATTTTTTTTTAGGTCGCAAATTTTACCCGCCTTTAAAGGGGCTGTTGATATGAGTATAGTAGAGTATGAGTTTGAGTATGAGATAGTATGTCGCAACGAACAGGGTCCTTGTCATGATTGTGAAGGGGGAAAATGCGAGTTCATCCTGATTATAGGGGTTTAAACGTTAATGTGCACGGTTATTTTTGTTTGCAAAAATTTTAGGAAAAAAGGTTACCAGTATTATGGGAGGGTTTTAAGATACGGGGCAAAAAGGTTGCCGGGGCAAAAAAGGTTTTTTGAGCATTTGGGGGTAAAGGACGTATGATATCTAGGTGGGGGTAGGGTGTACTTTCTTTGGGTTGGAAGGGTGCTTTTATTGTATAGAGAGAGA
>NC_069498.1:13938061-13940561 GCF_026875155.1 Cherax quadricarinatus
AACAATATTCCACATTTGGTTTATTTAGAATTCAGTCAATATTATTACTTAAGAATTTATTTCCTTTTCATTGTCTGTACAATATAATTTAATTTTAACTGATGTGTAAGAAAGTGTAGATAAGTGTATGAGAATGTGTGTATGTTTGTGTACGTTAGTAAGGTGTGTGTACCTGTGTAACTGAAACACAGGTATGAGTGTGATACTGTTGCTATGTGTGTGTGTGTGTGTGTGTGTGTGTGTGTGTGTGTGTGTGTGTGTGTGTGTGTACTCACCTAATTGTGGTTGCAGGGGTCGAGACTCAGCTCCTGGCCCCGCCTCTTCACTGATCGCTACTGGATCCTCTCTCTCTCTGCTTCCTGAGCTTTGTCATACCTCTTCTTAAAACTACGTATGGTTCTTGCCTCCACTACTTCACTTGCTAGGCTATTCCACTTGCTGACAACTCTATGACTGAAGAAATACTTCCTAACGTCCCTATGACTCGTCTGAGTCTTCAGCTTCCAGTTGTGACCCCTAGTCCCTGTGTCCCCTCTCTGGAACATCCTATCTCTGTCCACCTTGTCAATTCCCCGCAGTATCTTGTATGTCGTTATCATGTCTCCCCTGACCCTTCTGTCCTCCAGTGTCGTCAGTCCGATTTCCCTTAACCTTTCCTCGTACGACATTCCCCTGAGCTCTGGAACTAGCCTTGTTGCAAACCTTTGTACTTTCTCTAACTTCTTGACGTGCTTGACCAGGTGTGGGTTCCAGACTGGTGCTGCATACTCCAGTATGGGCCTAACATACACAGTGTACAGTGTCTTGAACGATTCCTTATTAAGGTATCGGAACGCTATTCTCAGGTTTGCCAGGCGCCCGTATGCTGCAGCGGTTATTTGGTTGATGTGTGCCTCCGGTGATGTGCTCAGTGTTATGGTCACCCCAAGGTCTTTCTCCCTGAGTGAGGTCTGTAGTCTTTGTCCACCTAGCCTATACTCTGTCTGCGGTCTTCTTTGCCCCTCCCCAATCTTCATGACTTTGCATTTGGCTGGATTGAATTCGAGAAGCCAGTTACTGGACCACATGTCCAGCCTCTCCAGGTCTCTTTGCAGTCCTGCCTCATCCTCGTCCGATTTAATTCTTCTCATCAACTTCACGTCATCTGCGAACAGGGACACTTCAGTGTCTATTCCTTCCATCATGTCGTTCACATATATCAAAAATAGCACTGGTCCTAGAACTGACCCCTGTGGGACCCCGCTCGTCACAGGCGCCCACTGTGATACCTCTTCACGTACCATGACTCGTTGCTGCCTCCCTGTCAGGTGTTAGATAAGTGAAAATATGAGACAAGAGAGAAACTTGTTAAATTGTTTAATAATAATTTCTAGCTAAACTTTATCTTCCATAAGATAATTCATGATAGTGTCTTCTTTACCTGACCCACAAATGTCTCAGCTAGTCACTTTTCACAACTTTCACAAAGGATGTCTGCAAAATGCCGAAAGCCAACATTCTCTATAAGAATATCGAAATATATAAAGTTCCTGAATTCCCAAACATTGAGGAAGTCTGACTTTTTTGAGAAGACAAACATAATTATAACAACCGTGAGGAAGAGTGTACATATGACTGTATACAAATTTGTTCACAAATATGTGTGTGTGTGGCATAGGGGGACGTGTGTGTGTGTGTGTGTGTGTGTGTGTGTGTGTGTGTGTGTGTGTGTGTGTGTTATAACATTCATTATAGTGTAAGAGGGGATAAGTGTGTTTCATACATATGTATGTGTGTCAGCGCGTGAGCGTTGTTTTGTGTGTTTATGAATGATGGTGAACCAGCAAGTTTCCTTTGCGGAAATGAACAAATGAGTGTGAAAATAAGTGTGTGTGTGTGTAAGTAAGTAAGTTTATTTAGTTACACAAATTAACATGCATCATATCATATGTGTAAATTTCCCAGGATAACCCAAAAATGTCGGACAAAGTGACTTACTTCCATTGTGCGGGGCGCTTGTAAGTTCAACGCTTATTACAGTTCTCGTTGAGGTGGACAAACAAATTAACACACAAGAACTCATAAAGACACAATAAAATATTCACAAAGACATTTAAACTACTAATTAAGTACAAAAAAAACATATTTAATATAAATGAAATATATAACATAAATAGAACTTCCAAAAATACATTGAATAGCCTGACCTTGGTTAGGGAACTGGACGGCAGCATGGCTGCGTCTAGCTGACTTACGGTCCAGGCTGTCTTGGTGAGTGTAATTACAGGACGCAGTTTTCTGTGTCCCCCTCCTGTAATTCCACCCACCTGGACAGTCTCTACCGTAGACCAGCTAGACAAGACCTCGTTCTCATCTAGCTAGATCACTGGGGGTGGCTGAGCTGACTTCGGGATACATAACCTGGGGAAGGCTGAGACTGGAAGATATCTTAAGGAAAGTGAGGAAGACATCCGGGGGCCCACGGACGGAATCCTGGACACATTGACCTAGGAAAGGCAAG
>NC_069498.1:13943061-13969440 GCF_026875155.1 Cherax quadricarinatus
AAAAACCCCCCCAAAAAAAAAAAAGGGGAAAAGGGGAAAAAAGGCAGAACAAAAAAAAAAAGAAAACAAACGAGGGGGGGGAAAAAAAGGGAAAAGCAGGAAAAAAGAAGGAGGGCCGCAGAGGTGAGGGGGGAGAAGAAGGGAAAAAAAAACACTAACCCAAAAACCCCAAAACCCAAAAACCCCCCAAAACCCCCGTCCCACCCAACCCCCAAAAACCCCCCCTTCCCCCATTCCCCCCCAAACCCCCCCAAACCCACCAGGGGGGGAAAAAAAAAAAATTAACACCGCATGGTCAAAAAAGGGGGGGGAAAAAACCCCAAAAAAGTCACCGGCAAAAGCCCCGAAACCAAAAAAAGGAAAACAGTGCCCCCCCCTCCAAACCAGGGAAGGAACGGGGGGTGGGGGGGTTTTTAAAAACCCAAAAAGGGTGGAAGGGAAAAAAAATGCAGAGAAATGAACAATAAAAAAACCTCTATCCCGGGGTTTGGGGTGTTAAAACGAAAGGGGGAGGAAAGGGAAAAAAACAATAGACATTTTCACATGGCTAATCCCCATCACAGGGAACTCCATCGGGAACCAAAGGGGAAAGATGGGGGAAAATTGGCCCAATGGGGCCAAAAAATTGGGGGAAAAATATGGGGGGGAGGGGAAAAAGTAAACATAAAGGGGTAAAAAGGGGGGGCCGGGTGGATAGATTATTAACAGAACCGAGGACATCACGAAAGCCCCGGGGCCAGGGCCAGGGGGTGGAAAAAAAAGGGAAGGGGGAAAAAACGGAAACCAAGAAACAAAAGAAAGGGCTCAAGGGGAAAAAATACCAAGGGGTTAGTGGGAAAAAATGGGGGAAAAAAAAAGGGGGAAAAATTAAATAAAATGAAGGAGGGGGTGAAATTTGTACCAAAAGGGAAAAAGAAAAGAAAAAAGGATGAGGTTTAAAATGCAGGGGGCAAAAACCGTTGCTAGGGGTGGGAAGAAAAATAGAAGCAAAGGACCCGGGGGAAAAAGGAGAACAGTGTAGAGCCAAATGAAAAATGCACAGATAAAAGGGGAGGCCCCAAAACAATATGAAAAGAACATACAGCGAAAGAAATTGGAAAAAATTTTTGTACGCACATCGGAGGAAAAACAACATTTTCAAGGACCAGGTTTCAGGCTAAGGGAAGGAGGAGAGAAAAAACGGGAAAGCCCCGGGAATTATGGGGAAAAAAAAAAGGGAAGTTCCAAAAAAGGTTACAAGGAGACAGAAGGGACTCCAAAAAGACGGAGGGGGGGGCACACCCCCAGTGCGGGACACAGTGCACACAACCGAGGAAGAAGTGAAGGGGCTTCTGAGTGACTAGATACCTAAAAAAGGCAATGGGGCCAATAACATCTCCCCATGGGTAGGGGAGAAGGGAAGGGGGCCTATGTTCCCCCTAAAAACAATATTAAACATCTATCGAAACAGGGAGATTGCCTGAGGCAGGGAAAAAGCAGCAAATTTGTCCCAATTTTTAAAAAAAAGGAGACAGACATGAAGCATTAAACTACAACCAAAGGTCACTGACATGTTTTTGCAAAATCTGGAAAAGATTATCAGGAAAGAGTGGGGGAACACCTAAAAAGGGAAAAAAAAAACTCATCAAAAAGCAGCCAGCATGGTTTCAGGGACGGAAATCCGGGTTTCACAAACCTACTGGAGTTCTATACATGGTACAGCAGTAAGACAAAGAGAGAGGGGTGGGGGGGTTTTGCATTTTTTGGGACTGAAAGAAGGGTTTGACACAGTTCCACAAAGAGATTGGGCAAAACCGGGGGCCCAAGCAGGGAAAACAGGAACAAAGGCAAATTTTTTTCAAAAAACGAGGGTTGGGTTTTTTTTTTTCAAGTGGGCACCTGTGCCCAGCGGGGTCCCCAGGGGTCGGTCCTAGGACCAGTGCTTTTTTGATTTTTTGAACGACATGAGGAAAGGGAATAGACTCTGGGTGCCCCTGTTTGCAGATGACGTGAATTTGATGAGAAGAATACACTCGATCGAAGACCAGGAGAACTACAAAGGGATCTGGAAGGCGCAGAACGGGTTTTCCAGCAATTGGCTCCGGGAGTTCAATCCCCCAAGTGCAAAGTCTGAAATTGGGGAAGGGGGCAAAGAAGGCCGCGACGGAGTACAGTCTAGGGTCAGAGACTACAAACCTCACTAAAGGAAAAAGATCTTGGGGTGAGTTTAACACCAGGCACATCTCCAAAGCCACACAACCAAAAAAACTGCTGCAGCATATGGGCCCTAGCAAACCTCAGAACAGCTTTCCGACTCTTAATAAGGAATCGTTCAGGACCCGTACCCCGTATACTTAGGCCCTATTGGATATGCGGCCCAGTTTGGAACCACACCAGCCAAGCACGTAAAGAAACTAGAGAAAGTGCAAAGGTTTGAAAACAAGACAGCCCCGAGCAAAAGGGGTTTTTAACCCTACGGGGAGAGGTTAAGGGGAAACAACCTGACGACACTGGAGGAAGGAAGATGGGGGGGGACATGATAACGAATACAAAATCTGAGGGAATTGACAAGGTGGAAAAAAACGGGAGTTCCAGAGTTTGGGGACACAGTAAAAAGGGGGACCAGTTGGAAGCTAAAGACACAGAAATCCAGGGATGTTAGGAAGTATTTCTTCACCACAGAGTAGTCTAAGTGGAATATTTTGGGGAAGCGATGTATGGAGGCGGGATCCATACATGCTTTAAGCAAGGGGTACGATAAAGAAAGGCTCAGGGAGAGTGCCCAGTAGCGATCAGTGAAGGGGGGCGGGGCCAGGAGCTGGGACTCGACCCCCCCAAACCCTAAACCCTGGGTGGTACAACAGGTGATACACACACACCACACCACAAAACACACACCACCACACACGCACACACAAAAATCACCACACCACACACACCCACACACGGGTTTGCCACAGGTAGCAGCCCCTGTTTGGACCCACCTTGATCAAGCATGTCCAGATATAAGAGAAAGTGCAAAGGTTTCCACAAGGTTATTCCCAGAGCAAAGGGGGAAATGCCCTAAAAAGAAATGGGCCCCTGCGACACGGGAGGACAGGGGGGTCAGGGGAGACATACAAAATACGCGGGAATAAACAAGTGGACAAGACGGATGTTTCGGAGGGGACACAGAACAAGGAGTCACAATTTAAAAATTGAAGACTCTAGTCAAAGGAAGTTGGAATATTCTTCAGTCATAGAGTTGTCAGGAAGGGAATATTCACAGTTTTTAAAACGAGGTTGAAAAGCCATGGGCGGGGGAGAGAAGGACCCAGTAGCGCTCTGAAGGGCGGGGCCATAAGTGAGTTAACCCCCCGGAACCACAATTAGGGGATTTCAATTAGGGATAAGGACGGGCCATGACTGACTTGTACCTTTCAACAAAATATGGTGAGTACACCATGCCGGGGGCGGGCAAAAACAACCTGACAAAGGGGGATAGAGTAAAGCAGGGAATGAGATGATGAAGTACGTGGACGCTAAAATGCAGAGAGGCAGTGGGTAAATGAAACCAGTAACAAAAAATCAATGATTAGAACAGAGTGGAGCGAAATGGTTTACCTAGAGATGTAAAAGGCCAAAGCAAATGTACTAGAACATGGAAAAATAGAATTATGAAAAACTAGAATATTGAACTGAGTAGGCAGAGACGAATAAGCAGGTGGTTAGAAGAGGAAGCTTCAACGTAATTTGAGAATAAAATAGAGTAGAAAGGCAAAATTCAAACCCAATTGTTATATAGTTCTATGACAAGAAAGACAACAGTAAAACAGACTGAAAAGGAAAGAGGAGTCGTTCAAATGAGGAATGGGCGGGAAGTCTGTAAGGTGCTCATCAGAGATTAGGAGGTATCCTCGGAGATTTAGGGAGGTATCCTCAGAGATATTAGGGAGGTATTCCCTCAGAGATTTAGGGAGGTAGCCTCAAAGATTTAGGGAGGTAATCTTCAGAGATTTAGGGAGGCATCCTCAGAGATTTAGGTAGGTATCCTCAGCCAGAATTCGGATGGAAACCAACAAAAGCAAGTGGAAAGAGTACACCAGCGAGCGTTGGACACAATACATACAACTGGGGAGGAGGAAGAACTTGCTGTTGAGCTACTGCCTGACAGCGTGGACAGATATATCTAGCAACACTCATTCCTCAAGTCTAACATACAGAGCAACTGCTGGAGGTGAACAAAGACAACAAATTAGAAACCAGTCTTAAAGAACATAGAAAAACGAACATTAACTACAATCATGTTACTGTAATGAATATGGATTAAGATTTCTGGAAAAGATGGTGAAACACCCTAAGAAAGAGTGGTTTATAAACGACACCTGTACGGATTTGGAGAGTTAAAATACTGGTGTCAAGGTAACAGAATAAGACAGAAGACGAGAGAGAGAGAAAGAGAGAGAGAGAGAAGAGAGAGAGAGAGAGAGAGAGAGAGAGAGAGAGAGAGAGAGAAGAGAGAGAGAGAGAGAGAGAGGAGAGAGAGAGAGAGAGAGAGAGAGAGAGAGAGAGAGGGAGAGAGAAGAGAGAGAGAGAGAGATAAGAGAGAGATAGATGAGAGAGAGAGAGTGAGAAATAGAGAGAGAGAGAGAGAAGAGGATAGAGATTGGAAAGCGCATCTTCTTTGACTGAGGGCAGGCTTTTGGCATGTGAAACAGATAGGAGATATTATTCAGTTATACTGGTGAAATATTGCATAAAAAACAGTCCAATATAAATGTCAGGTTTCGGATTGTTCTGAAACCGACCATATTATTCCTGGTCAGTCAGAGTGGCCAGGAGAGGAGAGTGAGGTGTGTGTGTGTCAGTTTGTGGAGCTCAGCACCTGCAGCAAGATGTCCTAAGACATCAAGGTTTGTTTTTCGAGGGATGGGTTTTTTTTGTAAGTTTATACCATATGTTATTGTATTGTTTTAAGTGCTCTCATTTTTACCTGTAAGGCTCTAGTGTGCAGAGGCCTGTTTAAGTTTTGTGAGAGTACTTTTATTGTATTTTTGTCTGCTGGTAGACAGACCAGCGGAAGGGGGAGTGTCATAGAGCCTCCCTGTTTACATATTTTGTTTTACTTACTAATAGTAGTGTGCTAGTGAGGTAATGTGAGTACTGGGTAAAGGTGAACTGGAGTCTGGTGATGCTGAGATGTAGTAGAATAGGTTGTATGTTGTGTACTATTGACCATTATGTTATGACCAGTATGTTGTGTACATTGACCATTTAAGATTATGCTTCATTATTTGTGTGAAGGTACAAGCTGGCCCTAGAGTGGTTTCTCTTTCTATTTTAAATAATATAAATGCCCCTAGACTAGGCAGGTCGTTTACCCTTTAGGAGCCACGACTTTTATTTACGTTACTCAGTCAAAAAAGGCATAACATGTTGGCCTGCATGGAAGAATTATCAAATTTAGAATGATAATTAACATTTGAAACCTGGAGAGTCAATATTTAAAGGAAGAATTAAATACTTATATTAATAACTTTTTTCATGTGTAATTAATACAACTATTTTTCTGCCTGATTTTTGAGTGTGCACATTTAGTGGTTTAGGGAGTTATTTAATAATAATAATTCTCTGTGAATAATAATAATTTAATGTATCTGTGTTCTTTGCACATGCTACATAATTCTAGTGTAATAGTAACAAGTGGTTTTTGTGCTATTGTTTGTATAGAATCTAGTGAGTAGATACATCGTATTATTATGTAGCAACTTGTTAATTTATTTCAGTCCTCTTGAGGCACCGGCAGAGAGATTTTACCACCTGAGATTCTTGAAAAAGTCTCCGAACAGTTGAACTTGGATACCTCAGCTCTCCCTCATGTCTCACACCATCATCATTCTCACTCACCAATGTTTGTGATGAATTTAGATGAGGTAAGCTTTCATTGTACATCACTTAGAGAAAGCTCATGCCAGGCTTAAAACCCCAGCTCTTCTTTGAAATAAAAGGGTCAGGTAAACAACCGCATACCGACGGGGGGGGTTGAACCGTGGTCGAAGTGAGATCAATAAAAACTCCAGGCCAGCTATAAGGCAGCCCCCCCCCCACTGTGCCACTGGCACAAAATGATTTGTCCAACTAGGTATATTTATACACCATTGAGAGGTTAGCACAGGCACCACTGTGACTACAAATGCAAGTTTTCACAGATGAATCTCTCGCCAGCGTGGTCACACTGGTGCCTCTGCTAACCTCTTTATGTCAAGTTTTTGTAACTTTTCCAGCGAATTAGCCATGAGGAGAAGCATCAGAAAACGCGTCATGTATTTAAAATAATACTGTAATATTTATAAAAAAAACATTGAATAAACAAACGGTTCATGTACTTCGTAATAAGCAAAAAAAAATGATAATGAAAGGCATCAGTAGAATGTTTCATGAAAACTGAAACCATAATCATTAAAACCATTAGTAAAGAAAAACTCTACTTCAAGACTTAGTAACCAAGGATGAAGGTGTCGCTGTACTCGTTCAGTAAAGTTTCCTAACAGACTGAGGTGAGAAAATAATGAAGCCATGGAATGAGATTGAGATTTTGTGTTGATGAGATGAGAGGATGACTGATGGAGCGTCCTAGAGTCCTGAAGAAATGAGGCGACTTAGAGCAATACCAGGTTCTGAGTTTCTCAGACAAAATATTAAAGGTAAAACGAAGATATATTATGGAGGTAATTCACAAGATGAAAATCTAGCGAACAGAGATTAGAGAGACTAATGTACTAGAATCACCTGCTGTTCAGTTTGTCAACTTCTGAGACACAGTTGTGTGTACAACTGAGCAGCTGTTACATACCATGTAACATTGTTCTGAGACACAGTTGTGTGTACAACTGAGCAGCTGTTACATACCATGTAACACTGTTCTGAGACACAGTTGTGTGTACAATTGAGCAGCTGTTACATATCATGTAACATTGTTCTGAGACACAGTTGTGTGTACAACTGAGCAGCTGTTACATACCATGTAACATTGTTCTGAGACACAGTTGTGTGTACAACTGAGCAGCTGTTACATACCATGTAACATTGTTCTGAGACACAGTTGTGTGTACAACTGAGCAGCTGTTACATACCATGTAACCTGTTCTGAGACACAGTTGTGTGTACAACTGAGCAGCTGTTACATACCATGTAACATTGTTCTGAGACACAGTTGTGTGTACAACTGAGCAGCTGTTACATACCATGTAACATTGTTCTGAGACACAGTTGTGTGTACAATAGCTGTCAGTTACACTATAATACAGTACTAAAGAACAGTAGTGTGTGCACCTCAGCAGCTGACAGACAAAATGTAATATAAACAACAAAAAAGGCACAATACCCTGACTGGAACGATATACAAATAACCCGCACATAGAAGAGAGTAGCTTACCACGACGTTTCGGTCCGACTTGGACCGAAAGGGGAAGGGGGGGAAACGGAATTATATTCAGCTCAACAGGTGTCAGTTACTGTATAATGCTTTACTGAGAGGCAGTAATGTATTCAGCACCCATCAGTTATTGTGTAACATTGTTCGTAAAAGTTATATTGTGTTCATCTCAGCTTTCGTTTGCTTCCATGTAACAATGTACTGAGACGAAGTAGTGTGCTCAACTAAGCATCTGTCAGCTTGTACATTGACCTCTTCGCTCTCGGGCCGAGATGTTGTGCTGCGCCTTAGCTCCCGCATTGGTCACACACCCTTGGTGGAGACCGGACGTTGGCTGTTGTGCTTCTGTCTGTTGGTAGCACTGCCAGATTTTCACAAGCACAGGCTGTCAGGCGACGAATCAACACTGTGTGTATAGAGGTGCATCTGTTCTGCTGCCTGTTATATGTGATATATATGGCATCAACAACGACGATCTGTATGGAACGCCTTAACGGTGCTGCGCGAGGATATTTGTGAAATCGTGACGGTTTGCGACGTATGACAAGATGTTGAACCAAGTACCCGTATGTGTTGTATGCCGGTTAACCTGGTTTGAATTTTGGTCGAATGAGGACGGATCTAAGTATTATAACTTGGATAAAATTACAGAATGTCTCCTTTGGGGCGGATGAAGATGACATCAAAGCGATTTCGGGGGAATAGGGAGTCACACACCAAGCAACGTTTGGGGAAGGGGGTCGATGATAGTATCTGGACGCGAGGGGGATTTTACCCCAAAAATACCCTTGCGAAGCCCAAATACCGTCATATGTGGTCTGAGTGAATTTTAAAACTGGGGTATATGTCACATACCCGGGCAAAGGAAAAACCTGTCTTTGCAGGGGCGCTTTTTAAAACCATGGTGCGCATGCCCCGACCCCCATCGTCAACCGGGGACACATGGAAAGGGGAAAGGGGGGAAAAAGGGGGAGGAGGTGACGTCCCAGTCTACAGGAGACATCTTCGGGCCGTAGGACGGGGGAAAAGGAATTGTGGATGACAACCCGGGGGCCTGTGTTACATTACCAGGTCACCAGGTATGGACCATACACATGGAGGATGAGGTGGGCAAGGGGTTTGGGAGGAATTTTACTGCCCTAAACACTGTTATACACAAATTTTTGGATCAAAATGAGGGAAGAACATGATACAGAATCAGATGGGAAAAAAATGGATAAGGGAGGATTTCATGGGGGTGAAGCAATGTGGGTAGAGGGAATGGGCACCCACAGGGGATTTGTGAAGCTGTGGTTGAGGTACACAAGGCTAGCAGTACGAATGAAGAGATGCTCACTGTTGCGGCTTCACGCAAGAGGGAGGCGGTAGCCTCAGACAGTGATGATCTCCTTACACCTGCACAAAGATCGGGTAAAAAGCACTTAGTGGATGTGCCTAGGAAAGTCCCCGGGATGGGGGAAGGGCAAGGGGAAGGGGAAAGACGAGACTAGGAAAGGACAGTGAAAAGTATATTGTTCAAAAATGTAAGAAAACGCATGGACAGCCGTCGATTGGCAAACCCCCGATAGCGTTTTTAAGTACTATTTAACATTGAATATAAATGGCCTAAGGGCCGATGTAAGGCGGAGAATGTTCAGTGCCTTTTTAAGACGATATGGGATACAGGTCATCTTTTTACAAGAGCATAATTTTAAGCTTGGACGGGATTTCTTAGTTGACGGGTAGAAAGTTTATGCTGGGTATACAGGAAAACTCAAGGGAGGTGCTGCTGTTTTAATAGCGGAGGCCAGTCCATTTCAAATGTTACAATGGGAAGAAGGGTGGGATGGGAGACTAGTATGGATGGATGGGACATGGGGTGGGGTTCGTATATGTTTTGTAAGTGTACATATTCCTGCAGATAGCAATAGGCGCGTTAAAGAGGATTTTGTGAGGGATGTTCTCATTTATCATATGCGGGAGCTTGCTGTTTATACATTATTTGTGGGGGATTAGAATTGTGTAATACGTAGGAAAGATGTGGAGTCGAGGGGAACTGGGTGTGTGTGGTGGAGGTCCTACGGGATGTTTTAGGGGGAGTCGGCTTAGTGGATGTAGTGAGGGGGAAGGGGTGGGTGGTGGAGCATACTTATGTGAGGAGCGGTTATGTGGCACGATTAGATCTAGATCGCATTTATGTCTCTCCAATGATACACATGGAAAGTGTGTATGTTGGGTTTTCGGATCATAGAGGGGTAGTTGTGGAAGCGGGACGGGGTGATTTACCAAAATGTTTTATGAGTTACTGGAAACTTAATGTGAGCGTGTTAGAGGATTTGGAGGGTGGAATTAGTTATGTGGAATGGTGGAAAAATGAGTGGAATAAAGAAAAGCAGGGAGGTGATATATTACAATGGTGGGAGGAATATGCTAAACCGGGAATCTGTAGTTTTTATATGAGGAAAGGACGGGATTACAGAGGTATTTGGAGGGGCAGTTAAAGCAGTGTTATGAAGGTTATCGTGGGGTATTTCCGGTCTAGGAGATTGAGGGTATAAAGACGCAATTGCTGGAGATGCAGAATGCAAGGTTTGATGGTGAGCGATTAAGAGGTGGGTTGGAGGATGTTTTATAGGGTCAGCTTGCGCTCTGCGGCGATTAAAGATCCGGTAAAGGGTAATGAATATGTTGAAGTTGGAAGTACATCTGGACGTGGGAGGATACACAGTGGGACAGTGGTTAGTAACCACTGAAGGTATAAGTGGTTTTGCTGATAAATAGTTTGAGATATATATGAGACGGGGTAACAGAAAGTTGGAGAACTTGCATTTTTTGGAGAAAGGGATGTCAGAAGACAGGGTGGAGATAGAGGGGCCCATAAGTGAAGAGGAGGTGTTGACAGCGTTAAAGGGGATGAGTGTAGGGAAAACGCCTGGAACAGTTGGAATCCCGAATGATTCTTATTTGAGTAACTGGGAGGTCCTGAAAGAATGCTTGGTGCTGTTAATGAATGAAATGAAGGTAAAGGGATGGTTTACCTGGAGTTTACCTGGAGAGAGTTCCGGGGGTCAACGCCCCCGCGGCCCGGTCTGTGACCAGGCCTCCTGGTGGATCAGAGCCTGATCAACCAGGCTGTTACTGCTGGCTGCACGCAAACCAACGTACGAGCCACAGCCCGGCTGATCAGGAACCGACTTTAGGTGCTTGTCCAGTGCCAGCTTGAAGACTGCCAGGGGTCTGTTGGTAATCCCCCTTATGTATGCTGGGAGGCAGTTGAACAGTCTCGGGCCCCTGACACTTATTGTATGGTCTCTTAACGTGCTAGTGACACCCCTGCTTTTCATTGGGGGGATGTTGCATCGTCTGCCAAGTCTTTTGCTTTCGTAGTGAGTGATTTTCGTGTGCAAGTTCGGTACTAGTCCCTCTAGGATTTTCCAGGTGTATATAATCATGTATCTCTCCCTCCTGCGTTCCAGGGAATACAGGTTCAGGAACCTCAAGCGCTCCCAGTAATTGAGGTGTTTTATCTCCGTTATGCGCGCCGTGAAGGTTCTCTGTACATTTTCTAGGTCAGCAATTTCACCTGCCTTGAAAGGTGCTGTATGAGTATGAGTATGAGTATGAGTATGAGTATGAGTATGATGTATGAGTATGTCGCAACGAACAGGGGTCCTTGTCATGATTGTGAAGGGGGAAGTGCAGAGTGTCATCCTAGATTATAGGGGTTTATCGTTAATGTGCACGGATTATTTATTGTTTGCTAAGGTTTTAGGAAATAGGTTACGCAGTATTATTGGGAGGGTTATAGATACGGGACAAAAGGGTGTGCCGGGACAGACAATGTTTAGTGAGCATTGGAGGATAAAGGACTGTATAGATGATCGTAGGATGGGCGGTGAGGGTGTACTTGCTTTGGATTGGAAGGCTGCTTATGATTGTATAGAGAGAGAGACGTTATGGATCATTATGAGGCGCATGGGTTTTGGTGAGGAAATTGTCCGATGGGCGGAAACTTTGTACAAAGGTGCAGAAATACGGGTGCAAATAAATGGAAGGGTGGGGAAGGTTGTTAGTATGGGTAGGGAACTGAGACAGGGATGTCCCATGTCTCAGATCCTATTTGCATGTCTGCAAGATCCTCTATATAGGCTAATTAATGTCGGGGTGGGTGAAGGGGGAGAAAGGCATCAGGGTGCTAAGGGTATAGTTGGGTATGTTGACGACACGACGGTCTTAATAGGGGGAGAAGAGGGATTAAAAAATTGTAGATAGAATCGTTGAGATTTTTAGTGGAGCAATGTATATATGTCTTAATGGCGTTAAGTCTAAATCATTAGAGGTTGGTTTGTGGGTGGGAAGGGACTTGTGGAATAAGTATGGATGGCAAGTAGTAGAGCAGATTAACATCTGTGGAGTTTTATACAGAGGGGCAGGGCAGGAAGCTAGAGAGGCAAATTCTGAACGGGTAGTGCAAGGAGCCTTGAGGAGGTTGGGGGGAATACGGTCGAGTGGACTGACGATACAACAGAGGGTCATCGTTATCAACACAATCATTTATCCTGAATTGTGGAATGTAGCAGTGGTATATCCATTGATGATGAAAGATGTGCAGAAGGCGCAAAAGAAGGTACTGCGCTTTATATGGGGATATGGTTATCATTAGCTGAGGCAAACGGTTGTGATGACAACTTTGGAGAGGGGTGATTTAAGATTAATTCCTTTGAGTAGTAGACTGAAGAGCATGTATGTGAAACATAGTTATATACGATTGGGTAGGCATCGTGGTGTCAGTGAGAGATGTTATAGAAGACGTGAGGCAGTGGTGGGGTATAGGGAATTGGAGGATTGTATGAGTATGTTGAGATATTTATTGCAGGTTAGCATACCAGGAAAAGTGTTGGCGCCAGTTTTGGGAAGGTTGGAGAGGAGTTATGAGGTGATGGAGGGGGAGAGTGTCTTTCCGTTATATAATTGGGCAGGTATCTGGGGAGCGTTCCGTAAGTTACGTTTAAAGTCAATGGTGCGGGAAACTATGTATAGGTTCTTACATGGGATTTTACTTACTAAAGAACGACTGTATCAGATAAGCGTTTTGCAGTCTACATGTTGTGTTTTGTGTGGGGGATGAAGACTGCATATCGTGTGGTGTCTTTCTTGATGGTATCGCCAGGGTATGTCTATGGTTTCGTAGTCTTGGATATGGTTGGTGATAAGATAAGATTTCGTTCGGATTTTTAACCCCGGAGGGTTAGCCACCCAGGATAACCCAAGAAAGTCAGTGCGTCTTCGAGGACTGTAACTTATTTCCATTGGGGTCCTTAATCTTGTTCCCCAGGATGCGACCCACACCAGTCGACTAACACCCAGGTACCTATTTGCTGCTAGTGAACAGGACAACAGGTGTAAGGAAACACGTCGAAATGTTTCCACCCGCCGGGAATCGAACCCGGGCCCTCCGTGTGTAAAGCGGGAGCGGCCACCAGGCCACCGGGTGGAGGTAGGTTAATGGTACTGATAGCATTGAGTTTGGACATAGAGGGAGTGGGAGATAGTGTGAGGATGGCCGTCATGTATTTAGTGGTGGATTATATTTCTATATCGTGGGCAATGAGGGAGGTTATAGATTTCCTAGTTCAGTATAGGGTACTGAATGTGAGGGCTGCGCGAATTAATGGTGTAATGGATGGATGGGATTGGTCTCTGCAATACGGGGGGGGGGGAAGAGTGTATACCTGGCATCAGTTTTTGATCGAATACTCTTTTGATAGTGCAAAGCTTTAATTATTGATGTTACATCATGGGTGGTCACGGGGAAGCCAGGGGGGGGGCCTTCAAATCGGTTAGGTATTTTTATATTATTATGTATGTTACCGAGCAAGTATGATAATGCTATAAATCTTGTAAA
Source organism: Cherax quadricarinatus (assembly GCF_026875155.1). Classification (NCBI taxonomy): domain Eukaryota; kingdom Metazoa; phylum Arthropoda; class Malacostraca; order Decapoda; family Parastacidae; genus Cherax; species Cherax quadricarinatus. Next base: position 13,956,339 of record NC_069498.1, read on the forward strand.
TATATTTTTAAATCATATTTCATGTGATATTATGTGTCAACTTCTTTAAATATGGGTATACGTATAAAGTGAGTGCGTGTCTATATCAAGTGTAATATTATCTTGTACGATGGCATTTTTAATTATTGTAGGGATTATGTATTATAGTCATAGTACTATGTTCTTCAGTTTAAATTATGTTAGTTACTATTTTTTTTAAGTTGTTTGAACAGCTGTCAGATGTTGTGAAATATGGTACACTGGGTAAAAAAATGGGGGGGGGGGGTGAGGGTTATAATGTATGGATGTTTACTCAAGTACTTGTCTGTGTGCTCTTTGTAATTACCAGATGAGACGACGTTTGGGAATTGTCTCTATTTTTTTGTATTACTTATAACGTAATCTTCTCGGATTTCTGTATAATGGCATTACACATCTACCTGTGGAGTGACGTGCATTTAATTGCCTATTAAAGCATATTGCAATATATATTATTTGATTGATGGAATGTTTAAAATTGTATACCTTTGTATTTGTCATCGATGTATCGGGACAATGTGTACAGTGGTGAGGAATTTTGTGTCAGCGCAGAGTTAAATGTGCAGTGAGTTTTTTTGTGACACTGTTGCTGTTATATTGTATGTGGAAGATCCGATACTGTGTTCTTTTATTAATATCAATTGTAATGTTAGGATAACAGTTGACATTGTAGAGTTGTTATTGTCATCAATATAATATGTGCATAGGTTTATATTATGTTGGTTATTAGTTTATAAGTTAAATGAACAACGGTGAGATGTTGTACATTATGGTGAACTGGGGTAAATGGAAGGGGGGGGGTTAGTTATACTGCTTGAATTTTTACTGAATGTAATTATTCAGTGTGTATATTGTAATTAGCAGATGGGAAGGGGTAGGAGGATTGTCTTTATTTTGTATTACTTGCACAGTTTTATTTTATTTTAATGGAATTATATATAATGGCATTATACATCTATCAGTTGCGTGTATATATTTGGCATATTACTGCACATTACAATGTTTTTTTTATTTTATTTTATTTTTTTTGATTGATGTCAAGTCTAACATTGAAAAATCTTGTATTTAGCATAAGTATTGAGGAATGAACTGTAGAGGTGATGAGGGATTTTTTGTGTCAGGGCGAAGTAAAACTTGCAGTGTGTTTAGACAATGAAGAATTTATATTGTCTGGATGATCTGATACTGTATACTTTTATTTATTTAATGTATTGTATGTTTTAAATAATATTATTTTAAATAAAGTTAAGAAATTTACAAGACAAACGATCAATTCCCAGTGACCATATTTAAGAGAAGTTCATATCATTAAATACTTCTAACTCAACAATCAGTAAACAAAAAAAAAAAATTTTGATTATACTCTCAAACAAAAAAAATGAAAATAATAAACTAAGAAACAAAACCGGATATTGGGAAAAATAAGTTTTATTAACAAAGGGGATTTGTAAGACTATGATTTTTTCACATATTATCATTATCTTCATTAAGGAAACAGTGACGGGTTTTTTACTGAAGTAAGGTTTTTAATATACTTGTTAAGTGTACAATCCCTTTGAACTGTAGGTGGTGACAAGGTGGCGAGTCTTCAGTTGTTAAAAACATGTACTATGGGGTTTTTTTGTCATGTATCGGGCACCTAAAGGAGTGATTTGTTTTTTCGGGATTTAAGTGAAACACACTATTCCACTACACAGACAACCTTTTAAACTCAATTCTATTTGGGCAAAATCGTTGTTTTTTGCCCAACATAACTAAAACCTTATTACTAGAACTTTCTTGTTTAGTTAAAGTATCATGTTTTATTTTATCAAACATATCTTTAGGGGCAATTAAGTCCTCAAAAAATTTCCCGGGGTACGGGTTAAACCTGAGGGTATTGTTCCCCGGGGGGTATTGGTTTTCTCAAACCCCAAATTTCTATCTTTCCCTCTATTTGTGTAAAAACGCTTGAAGTCATAGTTATCAAACCCAACCTATTACAGCACGTTTACCATTCCTCCCCCCTGTAAATTATCGTCCAGATACGGGGAAAGGAGGAGACGGGAGCATAGAAAGTAATGGACAATTATTGATTTAATTAGGACTAAGAAGTTTTCCCGATCATATGTTGAATTTGTCAAAAAGAGGGGTGGGAATGAAGGGGGCTAGGGGAAATGGGTAAATTTTCGGGTAGAATACCGGGGTAATTCCACGGGAAACAAGAAAAATTTTTGCAAAGGATGGTATGATCCTGTGGGGGGAGGTGGTAGTGAAACAATCTCGGGCGGGGGGTAATGATACAACTCTCTGGGGCAGAGGTGGGAGTGAAAGCCAATCTCTGGGGGAGAGGGGTAGTGATTGCCCAATTTGGGGGGGAGGTGTAGTGTTGTAAAATCTCTGGGCAAAGGGGGTGTGATGCAACTCTCTGGGGGGAGAGGGGGTATGAAGCCAAACCCCTGGGGGAGAGGTGGTAGTAAGAACTCTTGGGGGAGGGGGGAAGGTTGAACTCCTTGGGGAAGGTGGTAGTGATTGTCAAATCTCGGCAGGGTGGTAGTGTTGTCAAATTCTGGGCAAGGTGATGATAGTCAACTTCGGGGGAAGGTGTAGTGATAGCCCCCCCCTGGGCAGGGTGGGAGTGATAGCCAATCTCTGGGGCAGAGGGGTAGGATAGCAATTTTTGGGGCAAGGGGTAGTTGTCAATCTCTGGGGAAGGGTGGGAGTGAAAGTCAAATTCTGGGGGGTGGGAGTGATAGCAAATTCTGGGCGGGGGTTTAATGTAGTCAACTCCTTGGGGCGGGGGTAGTGATAGTCAATTCTGGGGGAGGGGTGGGGGTGTAGTCAATTTTCCCGGGGGAGAGGGGGTATGATAGTCAACTCTTACAGGGCGGGATGTTAACCCCGGGCAGGGGGGGGTATGATGTCAACTATCTGGGGGAAAAGGGTGGAGTGAAAATTTGGGGGGGGGGTGTATATGTCAACTTTTAAGGTAAAAAATAGTAAATCCCGGGGCAATGTAATTTTTTAATTTTTAACAAATTTGAGCTTAAAATGAAGAAAAGATATTATGGGCAAAAAATGTAAAATATAAAAGGACAAAAAATCAACCCCCGAAATTAAAAAAATTTTAAAATTTTCAAAATTTAAGTAACGGTTTAACAAGAAGAGCAAACGAATATAAATTTATTAAAATAATATTTGGAGCTTAAAAAAAGATAAAAGATTAAAAATGGGGAAAACTGGTATTTTTAATAAAAACGGAAATTTCAATGAAAGAAAAAAACTTTTGAATCTACTTGTGGGTTAAAATGGGGAAGAACCGGGGGAAAAACCGGGAATCTCAAAAAAAATTAAAATTTTAAAATTATTTAGACGGCTTAAAAAAAGGTAATAAAATGAATCCAATAAATCTGTGGCTCCCAGTGTTAAGGGTAAAAAAATGGGTTAAAATTTACGTGTCCCAAACTCGCGTGACCGAGCAAACTTTGGTTAGCTGTGTTTTTTTTTTTAAACAGATTTAAGAAAACCCGGAAAATTTTTTACGTTTCGAAAAAGGAATTATTAATAAATTTAAATTTTTTAAAGGGACGGCTTAAAAAAGAATTTTTTAAATAAACAATTTGAATCCTTTCCAGTCTAGTAAGATTTCGTTATATTTAAGGGGGAAAAAACCGGGGGGGGACGGGGACCGAGGCAAACCTTTTGGGTCGGGTGGTGTTGTGTTTTTTTTGGGGGCGGGAGTTGGGGGAGAGGAACCGGGGGAAATATTTTTGCCCTGCTTCTTTACCGGGATATTATAGAATTATTTTAATGGACCTAGGTCATTACCCCTTTCGGGTTTTTTTTTCCCACTTTTTTTGGGAAAAACCCCCACTATTACCTTTCTATTACCGACTTCACTATAGGGGTATGGGGGCCCTGAGGTTTTTCCTGGGGTGTGGGGGGAAAATTTTTGGGGGGTGTGACCGAGGGTCATTATCCTTGGGTCGGTGGTGTGACCTGACGGGTCAATCCTTGGGTAGGTAGGCGGTGAGGGTTCCAGATAAATTTTTCAAAGCATTTTTCAAGTTCCCGGAAACTTATTTCTAAAAAGGAAAATTATTACAAGAAAAATGACGCTAAATGTATAAACAAAAAATGAAAGCGTCTCATAGGACAAAGGGGAAAAGGCACCTAAGAAATCAATATATTCAGTTAATAAATAAATAAAAAAAAAGGGAATTTGAAAAAACAAAAATTATTAAAAATTAAAGTGGCAAGGATTCCGGTTTAGTCTAAAAAGTTTTTTCAGATATTTTGGGGGAAATTTTTAAAAGGGTAGCCATTATCACCCTTATGAAAGCAAAAGACTCGGCAGACACGCAACTTCCCCCCGATGAAAGCAGGGTGCACTAGCACGAAAAGGACAACACAAAAGTGTCGGGGGCCCAAGACTGTTCAACTCCTCCCAGCGTACATAAGGGGGATTACCAGTAGACCCCGGGCTGCTTTCAAAAAGGCACGGGGCGGGCACCTAAAGTCATATGACACTGGGCCGGGTTGCGGCGGCCAATAGAAACAGTTTGGGTTTGATCAGATCCGATCCCCCCATAGACCGATCACGACCGGCCGGGGGGCTTGACTCCCAAAACCCTCTTGAGGTATACCCAGGTATATTTAAAACTTGCCAGATTGTTTCCCGAGAGTAAAAAAAAAAATTGTACAATCACATTTTTTCCTTTTTTATTTTTGGGCGGGAAAGATAGAGAAATTTTCAGAAATGAAAAACTAATAGGTCGGGACAAAAGTAATTTATGGACAAAAAAGGCAAAATCGCGGGTTTCCTATATGAATGAAAACAAAAATATGTGGGAAAGGGTTAGATATCACGCTATAGGTGAGCGGGGACGTGTCTTGGTTGACAACACAGGTCCTGAAGTAAGCTAAAAATTTTGGGGGGGAATTTCTTTCCGATGTTGTGTGGTGTTCGCGTTATGCTGGGGTTGGAATGTACTTCGGGAAAATTTAAAGACATCGGGTTTTCCCCTTTGTCCCTGTGAGGTGTTGAATTGAGTGTGGTTCTAAGGGGGCAATTCTAAATTTTTGTTTGTAGCTGGTGTTTTTTGTTTGTTGGGCACTTCCCAAATGAATGTTGTTTTGTTGATGCTGACGTGTTGAAAAGTGGCTGAATTATTTTATGCCCCTCTGGTATAAATGACCTTGTTGATAATGTTCGTCCTGTCATCATACAACTGATATAGCTAGGATTATTGGTAACCGTTGAATATGCAAAGCATTTCATGCAGCCTTAAGATTAACTTATAACTGTCGTGCCGAATAGATAAAACTGAATAGTTGAAGAACTCGTTTAAAATTAAGCCCTTCCGAAATTTTCTCCTATTACTTTTAAAGATATACTTTTTCATTTATGTTAGAAAAAGCTAATAATTTTGTACCAAAGGAACCTTATTACCTAACCTAATTATGACAAGCTCAATTTGATATAGCCTAAATATATTTTAGATAAGTTTACAATAATTTAATAATAAACAAACGCAATGAAATATATTTTTTTCTTTTTGGTTCAAATAAATTTGAGAAATTATTAAAACAAAGTTTTCCTTTGTTTTTTATTATTGTATTTTTCCAAATATAAACTTAACAATCTATATAAAATATTACTGCACGAAAGACAATAATTGAACCTTAAAATGATAACTCTCCGAAAAAACTTTAACTAAACTGTACTTAAAAATTTACAAATTTTTTTAATTTTTTTTATTTTTCTCTAAAAAACTGTTACACGGTATTATAGGAACTTTAAAAACAGACGTATTGCAGGTTAATTCCTAAAATATCACAAAAAAATAAATAAAAATTGTCTTTTTTAAATAATTTAGTTTATTTAACGTAATGCAAAATTAAGGATTAAGAATGAGATATTCGTGAAACATTTGAGAATCTTCATTTGAAAATTCCTCCCCCATTGGCATCTTCATTCAATATAAGAAGACCGTGGAAAATGAGGAGTTTGAGGTAATCATCCCCCAGCCTAGAGTCGATGTTGTTCGTCCCCCCAATCTTGGAATGAAGAGCATACACGGAGAATACTTATATCTGCAGACAGGTGAGTTGAAGCAGCAGGGAGGGGGGGTACTAGGCCCCAGGCAAGGCTAACGTTGTAAATTCCCTGATCATTACCCCAAGTTGTTGCTGTGGAGTTGCTGGTCTGACGAGTGATGCTGCATGTCTGACAGATGTGATGCTGCAGTGTCGACAGATGTGATGCGCAGTGTTGACAGATGTGATGCTGCAGGTCGACAGATGTGATGCTGCATGTCCCGACAAATGTGATGCTGCTGTGCTGACGATTTATCTGCTGTGTCTGACGATGTGATGCTGCCCGGTCTGACAGATGTGATACGCAGTGTCTGACAGATGTGATGCCGGGTGGTTTTGACGATTTTATGCGCGTTTTCTGGGAAAATGTGATGCTGCGTGTCCCTTGACAGATTTATCTGCAGTGTCTGACAGTTGACTGCTGTGTCTGACAGATATTAGCTGCAGTGTTACAGGTTGATGCTGCGGTCTGACAATTGATTGCGTGTCGACAGATGTGAGTGCTGCTACAGATTTGTTTCACAGTGTCTGGCAATGTGATGTTGCAGTGTCTGAAGATGTGATGCTGCAGTGTCTGACAGATGTATGTTGCAGGGTTTACGGTGTGATGCTGCAGTGTTGACAAATGTGATGCTGCATTTTTGACAGATTGAGCTGCGTGTCTGACAGATGGATGTCAGTGTCTGCAATGGATGGTGCGTGTCGACAATGTGATGCTGCGTGTCTGACAAAAGTGATGTGCATGTCTACAGATGTGATGCTGCATGTCGACAGATGTGATGCGCAGTGTCTGACAATGTGATGCTGCAGTGTCGACAGATTGATGCGTATATGTGCATTTTTCAACTTTACGGTTTTTTTCAAAATTATTCAGAGAAAGTTTGGTTTTGTATAGTTCCTGAGAATTTTTTTTGAGCTGTCTTTAAAAATAATAATAAAAAATAATAATAATAATAAAATAAATATCTTCTCCAAGTACATGTACAAGGTATATCCCTAACGACACAAAGAATATACCAAGAAACCCCCCTTTTTATGCAAGCATTTCAAACAAATTGGTCAGTTTTTCCCCAGGTTCTACCCCCACCATCACTAACACTCAGATATAAAACACGCCCAATGTTTTTTACCCTCGCCGGGGAAACGAATGAACCCTCGGGGTGAACGAGAGCTTTGGGCCCCCAGGGCCCCTGGGGAGCCTATCTTATATATATGCGAGTTTGGGAGAAAAAAGTGAAATAAGAAGAACAGAGATAGAAACGGATGAAAGCAAACGATTTCATGTTTATTTTCATTTTTTTGCTTCAAGACACATTTAAATTAAGGGATGCCTTTTAAAAGTGCTTGGGGGAGTGGAGCTAGGAAGCCTTTGTCCAAAAAGGGGTTTAGAGTTTAAGGCCTTTTATAACCCTTTTTCGACCAGGGGAGTCGAACACAAGTTATCCCTAATTTTTTTGTCTTTTTAATTATCACCGTGCACATCTCCTGAGGCGCACATGAACCAAATAACTGCTGCAGCATACGGCCCGCCGGGCAAACCTAAGAATAGCATTCCGATATCTCAATAAGAAATCGTTCAGGATCCTGTACACCAGTTTTGGAACCCACACTTAGCCAAGCACGTAAGGAAATTAAAGAAAGTGCAATAGTTTTCAAGAAGACTATCCCAGAGCTAAGGGGTATGTCCTACTAGAGGGGTTTAAAAGGGAAATCGGCCTGACGACACTGGAGGACAGAGAGATACGGGGGTATGATAACGACATATAAAATGCTGTAAGGAATTGACAAGGTGGACATACAGGATTTCTAGAGATGGGACACAGCAACAAGGGGTCATAATTGGAAGTTGAAGACTCAGATGAATCACAGGGATGTTAGGAAGTATTTCTTCAGCCCACAGAGTATCAGGAAGTGGAATAGTCTGGGAAGTGATGTAGGGGGAGGCAGGATCCTTTACATAGCTTTAAGAAAAAATATGATAAAGCTCATGGAGCAGGAAGAGTGACCTAGTAGTGATCAGTGAAGAGGCGGGGCCAGGAGCTGTGAATCGCCCCTCTGCAACCACAACTAGATGAATACACACACCACACACACACACAATACCACACACACACACACACACACAACACACACACACACACACACACACACACACACACACACACACACACAACAAAAAAAAAAAAAAAAAAAAAAAAAAACATATAATATATATATATATATATATATATTAATATATATAAAGAAACTGCCCGGGCAGGAAATCGAACCCGACTCGCAATCCGACTCGCAATCAGCTCACACCATTCTAGCAGCCGTTCTTCCCCAGTTAATAACCCCCCACCAACGTTTTCTGGTGGTTCCTACGGCGACTCAACTGCTTCACAAGGGGTTGGGTAGTTAGAGGATCCCAGTTCTCTGTTTCGAGATCCCCTGAACCACTGAACGATGAATGTTACATCAGTGTGTGAGGGTAAAGTTTCATTAGATAGGAGTGGTGGAAGTATGAATGATGGGGTGGTTTGTTGCACAGGGGTTGTTTGTTCTGTTTAGGTGGGCGTTTCGTTCCTGCTACAACACTCCCCCCCCCCTTCTGCACCCGCGGGGGGAGATGACGAGTGTCTCTCCAACCGGTTGTCAGTCACTTGACTTACGGCTCCCATCAAATCTGTAAAGCGTTCATTCCACTCCTGTTTAATTTTTTAAATGTGTTTTAGGTTAATTTGGTTTCAATAAGAACTTTACTCTTTTTTTAGGTTTTTATGCTGCAAATTCTTTTCTGTCCTGATTTGAACTTATAAAATTTAAAATCATTCAATCCACACCATTTCTTTTAAGGCCGTACAGTGGTGTGTAATTTTGTATTTCTTATTTAGCCTTGATTGTGGGCTCGGGTCATCCAACACAGGCGAGATAAGGGCAGTATAGATCTTGAAAAGATCTTACGATCAATTTGGCACTGTAACCTACACTGGTCCCTCATCCACTAATATCCAACTCGCAATCAGCTACACACCATTCTAGCAGCCGTTCCCCAGTTATAACCCCACCAACGTTTCATAGTGGTTCTCTCTCACAAGTGTTGTGGTGGTTAGAGGATCCCAGTATCTCTGTTCCTCAGAATCCCTACTCATGTTGGGGTTACTGTCTACTCAGTGTGTCAACAGTCACGTCCACCTGTGCCCACCCCCTCCCCATTGTCCATCAACAACGGCTCAACGTCCAAACCACGATTCTGAGCTACGTGCCCAGAACATAGGCACAGCACCTTTTTTCCACTACATATGTGTACATATTAGCTGAAGTCACAAAATATTTATATATATTTATTTTTCATTTCCTTGATTAAAGTATATATTCTTTACTAGTTTTACAAATTAATAAGTACAATACATATTCTTTTTTTTTACTTATTAATAAAATGTTTATCTTATTTTTATCATTGATTTTCTTTTTTTTTTAATTTCCATAAGGAGGACCCACCCTTATCAAATACTCTTCTAGGGTGTGATAGTGTTGATGAACTTGACGAGTGGCCATATCACTGTAAAATGTCACCGATGTTGCTGGCATATCGTAGCTCTGACAACCCACCGAACTAATTACATTCTCCTCCCATTTGGAATACCAGTAAACACGAGCATATATATATTAATGCATACGCGAAAAAAGTGTTTTTAGGTTGGATTCCCCCCAGTGTAGTTTGTTATTTGCTAAAATTCCTTGTCCGTGGATGCATTAAAAATTAAAATGGTATATATAGTATTCCAGGAGCACGAGTCAATTTTTAGTATGTTGAGTCATTTTAAACTTTTGAAATTTGGGCCCTGTGTTGTCTGACACCAGGTTGTTAACCTTCATACTACCACTATTTGTGTTTTCACTTGCTTTAAGGGGATTTACCATAGGTCTACCTGGAGGATGTTACGGATGTCAACGCCCCCGTGGCCCGGTTTATGAAAGACCTCCCGTGATAAGGGCCTAATCGCCAGGCTGTTACTGCTAGCCGCACGCAATGCAACGTACAAGCCACTACCCGGCTAGTCGAATACTGACTTTGGGACTTAATCCCTTACCTCTTGAAGACAGCTAGGGTTTATTTGGTGATCCTTCTTAGTATGAGGGAGACTGTTGAACTCACAGCACCCCTGCTTTCCACTGGTCCATGTTGAACGTCTGTCAAGCATTTGGTTTGTAGGGAAGATTCCTGTGTGGGAGATTTTGGGAACTAGTCACTCTAAAGGGTTTTCCAGATTGAATTATGATGTATCTTTTCACCTCGTTGCAAATCATATCAATTAACTTCTAACTTTCACAGTAAATTAAGGTACTTTACTGAATTTATACATGCAGTGAAGGTTCTCTGAACATTCTACAGTACTGCATTTCGGCAACGTTGAAAAGGGTTGCTGATGTACAGCAGTATTCCAGCTAGAGAGAACAAGTAACTCGAAGGCTATTCTTATTTGCTTGCTATCCTTTGTTTTAAAGGTTCTCGTTATCCATCCCATCCTTTTTCTCGCAGTTGTGGTAATGACAGGGGTTTTTAAACCTTGAAAACGAGATCCTCGAACATTATGACTCCTTAGTCCTTCACATTACATTTTCTCCCTACTGTGTGGTTAGAATTTGTTATGTACTCAGTTCTACCTTTTATTTCCTCATGTTTTCTGTAAGAGAGTAATCGAAATTTGTTCTCACTGAACAGATTTTTCTCGGCTGCCCATTGGAAGACTTGGTTTATATCCGCTTGGAGAGTTACAATGTCTTTCCCTGGTTGATATTCCCCATGCAAATTCTGGCATCGTTTACATCTTTGTCTATATCACATATGAGGATTAAAAATAGGATGTGGTCGAGTACTGTATCTTGTGGAAGGCAACTTTTCACTATGGTAGCCTCTACCTTAACTCTGTTTACCATTATTGTTTGTGTTCTATTCGTTAGAAAGTTAAAGATCCATCTGCTCACTTCTCCACTTAATTTGTGTTTTTATTACACAAGATCGCACTTGTCGAAGGCTTTTGCAAGGCTGTGTTTACTACTACTTTATTCTGTTTTTCTTTCAAGTGTATCCGAGGGAGAGTCGTTAAGTAGTTGCGAGGCAGGAGCGATCCCGGCTCTAAACTCATGCTGCCATGTGTTGTGTAAATGTTGGAAATCCAAGTGGTTGGCGATCTGGCTACATATAACCCTTTCAATCTTTTGTAATGCGATACGTTAATGCTATCGATCTATGATTCTTTGATCTTCCTTTACTACCACTTTTGTGAAGTGGGGCTATATCCATTGTTTTGAGTGACTGTGGGATGACCCCCGTGTCTAGGCTAATTTTCCATAAAATACTTAAGGCACGTGACAGAGGTTTCTTGTAAACCTTGAGCACTGAGTTATACGAGCCTGGGTCTGGGGCAGACTGTATGACCATGTTGTCAATGGTTTTCCCAAAGTCCAATGATAGGATTATGCCAGATATATTGTCGACTATAAGTCCCATTAACGACTCGCTAAATACAGAGTCATATAGAGATTTCAGTGTTACACTAATTTCTTTGCTGTCTTCACTATACATCCCATCTTGTTCAAACAAGGGCCTGATATTGGGTGTGGTTTTTGCCTTGGATTTGGCATATGAAAAAAATATTTTGGCTTTCTTTCAATTTCATTAATTTCTTTTAGCTCTTTCAGTCTCTCCTGGATCCTGTATGATGCCTTCCATATTTCGGATAGTCTAACCTTCTAATAAGAAGCTCTGTGATTCCTCTCCTTTGCCTCTTGAGGGAGCGTCTCTTTCTAGTTTACATCTCTTCTTTTTCCGTAAGTGAATGTGCCTTATACATAGTTCAAATGCCAAAGAGCTGATCCTTTCTAGACACTGATTCGGATCCTTGATATTTAGGACATCTTCCCAGCAAGTTTCGATTTCAGGTAATGTTCTTAATGTTAAGTTGAATTTGTAAGTAGGAAGATAAGGAGAGAGGCAAGGAGGAAGATATGAAGGAAACTAGGAGGATAGGAGTATTGTTGCAGTTCCTGTAGGTAGAAAGGCAGGAATCTAAGAAAGGAGGGAGGGAGGATAGGGAGGTAGGTAGGGAGGAGCCTTGCGGTATTCTTGTTCTTCTTGTAAGTAGGAAGGTAGAGAGAACGGAAAGGAGGGAGGGAGGTAGAAAAAGGGATAGGAGTATTGTTACAATTATTTTAGGTAGGAAGGTAATAGTTTAAAGAGGGAGGAAGGTAGGCAGGTTGGAAGCCATGGAGTAGGCTTGAATATCATTGTAATTCTTGTTAGTAGGAAAGTAGGCAGAGAGGGAAGGAAAGAGGTAGGGAGGAAGGGAGCAGGTTGGGAGTACTGTTGTAATTCTTGTAGGTAGGAAGGTGGGAATTTAGGGAGGGAGTAAGTGACGTAGGTATTTAGGTAGTGAGGCAGGCAGGAAGGAGTCTCGGAGTATCATTGTTATTCTTATAAGTGGGAATGTAGGAAGAGAAGTAAAGATGTGGATAGACAAGGAGGGTGGAAGGAAGGGCGGAGGCTTGTAGTATCTTTGTAATTCTTATAAGTAGGAAGGTAGGTAGGTAGGGAGGGAGGGAGGTACGGGGGAGAATTGCAGCATCCTTGTTATTCTAGTAAATACGTAGGTAGGAGAGAGATGTAAGGAGGGAGGTATGGACGGAGGAGGATGGAAGTGTTGTAATTTTTGTAGGTAGGAAGGAAGGAATTTTGGGAGGAAGAAGGCTTGGTATATCCTATTTATTCTTGAAGAAGGAATGTTGAGAGGTGAGGAGAGAGGAGGCTAGGAGAGTCTATGTATCCTTGTTATTGTTGTGAGTATGAAGGTGGGGAAAGAGGTAAGTCCAAGAAATCTAACACTCATCTAGGTAAGTTTGACTGATCACCTGTTGTTACATCAAATAAATTAATATTTGTAACTACTGCCTCTTGTTGTTGTTCTTACTAGTGTCTCCCTCTAACTTTACATCTGTTAATAAGTCAACTTCCTGTTGACAC
>NC_069498.1:13969940-13984940 GCF_026875155.1 Cherax quadricarinatus
AAAAACCCCGGGGGGTTAAACCAAAAAGGGAAAAAAAGGGGGGGCCCCCCCGGGGGGGAAAAAAAAAAAAATTTTTTTTTTCCCCCCCCCCCAAAAAAACCCCTGGGCCCCCCCCAAAAAAAAAAAATACCAAAAAAAAAAAAACCCCCCTTTCCAAATTTTTCCCCCATTTTAAAAAAAAACCCAATTTTTTTTAAAAAATTTTTCCCCAAAAAAAAGGGGGAAAAAAAAAAAAAAATTCCCCCCCCCCTTTTTTTTTTTTGGGGGGGAAAAAAAAAGGGGAAAAAGGGTTTTTAAATTTTTAAAAAAGGGGGGGGGCCCCCCTTTTTGGGGGTTTTAAAAAAAGGGGGGGGCCCCCCAAAAAAATTTGGGGGGTTTTTAAAAAAAATGGGGGGTTTTTTTTTTGGAAAAAACCCCTAAAAAACATTTTTGGGGGGAAAAACCCAAAAAAAAAAAAAACCCCCCAATTCCCCCAATCTTTTTTTTCCCCCCCCCCCCTTTTTTTTCCCCAAAAAAAAAAAAAAAATTTTTTTTAAAAAAAAAAGGGGGTTTTTTTTTTTTTTTTTTAAATTTTTGGGGAAAAAGGGGGGGAAAAAAAAGGGGGTTTTTTTCAAGGGGGGGGGGGTTTTTTTCCCCCCCCCCCCCTTCCCAAAGGGGTTTTTTCCCCCCTTTTCCCCCCGGGAATTCCCCCCCAAAGGTTTTTTTTGGGGCCCAAAATTTTTAAAAAATTTAAAAAACCCTTTTTTCCCTTTTTAAAAAAAAAAATATTTTTTGGGGAAAAACTTTCCCCTCCCCTTTTTTTAAAAATTTTTTTAAAAAACCCCCCCCCTTTTTTTTTTAAAAAAACCCCCCCGGGGATTTTTTTTTGGGGGGGGGGGGGGTTTTTGGGGTTTTGGGCCCCTTTTTTTTTTTTCCCCCCCGGGAATTTTGGTTTTTGGGGGAAAAAATTTTTTTCCCCCAAAAAGGGGGGAATTTCCCCAAAAATTTTGGGGGAACCCTTTTCCAAATTTTAGGGGTTTTTTTAAAAAATTTTAAAAAAGGGGGCCCCCCAAAAATTTTTCCCCCTTTCCCCCCGGGGGAAAAAAGGGTTTTCCCCCCGTTTTTTTTTAAAAAAAAAAACAAAAAAAAAGGGGGGTTTTCCCCCCCCCAAAAAATGTTTTTAAAAAAAAAGGGGGGGGTTTTTTAAAAAAAAAGGGGCCCCCCCCTTTTTTTTAAAATAAAAAATTTTTTAAAAAAAGGGGGGGGGGGTTTTTTTTCCCCCCGAGGGGGAAAGGGAAAAAAAATTTTTTTTTTCCCCCCCCAAAACCCGGGGGGGGGAAAAATTTCCGAAAAAAAAAAATTTTTAAAAAAAAAACAAAAAACCTTTTCCTTTTTTGAAAAGGCCCCAAAAAAAAAAACCCAAAAAAAAGGGCAAATTGGGAAAAAAAAAAAAAAAAAAGAAAAAACCCCGGGGGTTTTTTTCCAAAAAGGAAAAAGGGGGGGGGGAAAAAAAACCCCCCCCCCCCCAAAAAAAGGGGGGGGCCCAAATTTTTAAAAAAAAAAGGGGGCCCTTTTTTTAAAAAAAAAAGGGGTTTTTTTCCAAAAGGGGGGGAAAAACCCCCCTTTTTTCCCCTTTTTTTAAAAAAAAAAAAAAAAAAAAAAAAACAAAAAGGGAAATTTTAAAACCCTTTTTATTTAAAAATTTTTTTTTTTTAAACCCCCCCGGGGGGGGGGAAAAAAAAAAAAAAAAGTTTTTGGGGTTTTATTTTCCCCGGGTTTTGGTTTTTTTTTTTGGGGGGGGGGGAAAAAAACCCCCTTTTTTTGGTTTTGGGGGGAAAAAAAGGGGGGCCTTTTTTTTGGGGGGGGGTTGGGGGGGGGGAAAAAAAAAAAAAAAAAAAAAAAAATTTAAAAAATTTTAAAAATTCCCCAAAAATAAAAAGGGGGAAAAAAAAAAACCCCCCCCCCAAAAAAACCCCCCCGGGGTTTTTTTTCCCAAAAAACCCTTTTTTACCCCCAAAAAAAAATTTTTTTAAAAAAAACCCCCTTATTTCCCCCTTTTTAAAAAACCCCCCGGGGAAAAAATTTAAAGGGGGGGGAAAATTTTTTTTTTCCCCCCAAAAAAAAAAAAGGGTTTTTTTTTAAAAAAAATTTTTAAAAAATGGTTTTTAAAAAAAAAATTATTTAAATTTTTTATAATTTTTTCCTTTTTGTTAAAAATTTTTAAAAAAATTTTTTGGGGGCCCCAAAAAAGGGAAAAACCCCCCCCTTTTTAAAAAAAAAGGTTTTTACCCTTTTTGGGCCCCCCCCGGGAAATTATTCTTTTTGGGGAAAAAACCCTTAAGGTTAAAAAAAAATTTTTGGGGGTTTTTTAAAGGGGTTTTTTAAAAATTTTTTTCCCCCCCCAAAAATTTTTTTAAAAAAAGGTTTTTTTTTCCCCCCCCCCAAAAAATTTTTCCCCTTTAAAACCCGGGGGAAAAAAATTTTTTTATTTGGGCCCTTTTTTTTTTAAAAATTTTTAAAAAAAAAAATTAAAAAAAAAAAAAAACCCTTTTTTTAAAGGTTTTTTAAAAAAAAGGATTTAAAATTTTTTTAAAAAGGGGGGGAAAAAAAAAAAATTTTTTTTGGGGAAAAAAAATTTTAAGGGGGCCCCCCCCCCCCGGAAAACCCCCCCAAAAAAAAAATTCCCAATTTTCCTTCCCCCTTTTTTTTCCCCCCTTTAAAAAAAAATTTCCGCCTTTTAAACCCCCCCAAAAAATTTTTTCCCAAAGGGGCTGGAAAAATTTTTTTTTTTTTGTCCTTTCCTTTTTGGAATTTTTTAAAAAAAGGGGGAAAATTTTTAAAAAAGTTCCAAAAAAGGAAACCCCCCCCTTTTTTTTTTTTAAAACCCCTTTTTAAATTTTTTAAAAAAAACAAAAATTTTTGGGGTTTTAAAATTTTCCCCCAAAAAAAAAAAGGGAAAAAAAGGGGGGGGGCCCCCCAAAAAAAACCCCTTTTTTTAAAACCCCCCTTTAAAAAATTTTTTTCCCAAAATTTTTCCCCCCCCCCTTTAAAAATAAAAAACCCCCCCAGGGAAAAAATTTTTTTTTAAAAAAAAAAATTTTTTTAAAAAAAATAAAAAAAAGGGGCCCCCCCGGGTTTAAAAAAAGTTAAAAAAAGTTTCAAATTAATTTCCTTTTAAAAATTTTTTAAAAAAAAATTTTTTTTTTATTTTTAAAAAAAAAAAAAATTTTTAAAAATTTAAAAAAAAAAAAAAAAAGGGGGCCTTTTGGAAAATTTTTAAAAGGAAAAATTTTTAAAAAATTTTTTTTTTTTCCCCAAACCCCACCCCTTTTAAAAAAAAAGGATTTGTTTTTTAACAACCCCCCAAAAAAGGGGGAAAATTTTTAAAAAAAAAAAAAAAATTTTAAAATTTTTTAAAAAAAAAAAATTTTTTAAAAAAATTTTTTCCCCAAAAAAACCCCGCCCCGCCCTTTTTGGTTTTTAAAAAATTTTTAAAAACCCAAAAAACCCCCCCAAAAAAAAACCAAGGGGCCCCCCGGGGCCCCTTTTTGAAACCCTTTTTTTTTTTTTAAAAAAAAAATTTTTTTCCGAAAAAAATTTTTTGGGGTTTCCCCCCAAAAAAAAAATTTTTAAAAAAAAAAAAATTTTAACCAAAAATTTTAAAAAAATTTTTTTAAAAAAAATTTAAAAAAGGGGGCCCCCCAAAATTTTTCCCCCCCCCCAAAAAAAAAATTAAAAATTTTTTTAAAATTTTAAAAAAAAAAAATTTTTTTTTTTAAAAAAAAAAATTTTTTAAAAATTTTTTTTGTTTTTTTTTTTTTTCCCCCCCCCAACCCCCAAATTTTGGTTTTTTGGGGGTTTTTTTTTAAAAAAAAAAAAAAAACCCCCCCTTTTCCCAATTTTTTAAAAAAAAAACCCCAAAAAAAGGCCCCCTTTTTTTCAAATTTTAAATTTTTTTAAAAAATTTTTAAAAAATTTTTTAAAAAAAAGGGGGAATTTTTGGCCCAAATTTCCCCCCCTTTTAAAAAATTTTTGGAAAAACCCCCCTTTTAATTTTTTTCCCAAAAAAAAAATTTTCCCCCCCCTTTGGGCCCCCCCCAAAAAGGGGGGGTTTTTTTAAATTTTTTTTTCCCCGGTTTTTTTTCCCCCCTTTTTTTATTAAAAAAATTTTGGGTTTTTTTTTTTTTTCCCCCAAAAATTTTTTGGGGGGTTTTTTTTAAAAATTTTTAAATTTTAAACCCCCCCCAAAAATTTTTAAAAAAAAAAAAAAAAAAAAACCCCCCCAAAAATTTTTTTTTAAAAAAACAAAATTTTAAAAAAAAAAAAAAACCCGGGGTTAAAAAAAAAACCCCCCCTCCTTTTTAAACCAAAAAAAAAAAAATCCAAAAAATTTTCCCCCCCGGAAATTTTTAAAAAAACCCCTTTTTAAAAAAAAAACCCCCCCCCAAAAAAAAAAATTAAAAAAACCCCCCCTTTTTTTAAATTTCCCAAGGTTTTAAATTTTTTTTAAAAATTTTTTAAAAATTCCTTTAAAAAACCCCCCGGGGGGGGGGCCCCCAAAAGGGAAAATTCCCTTTTCCAAAAAAATTTTTTGGGGGTTTTTAAAAAAATTTTAAATTTTAAATTTTGGGAAAAAAAAACCAATTTTTTTTTGGTTTTTGGGAAAATTTTTTTTTTTTGGGAAAAAGGGGGGGAAAAACCCCTTTTTTTTCCCCTTTTGGGGAAAAAAAAAAAACCCAAAAACCCAAAATTTTTTTTTAAAATTTTTTAACCCAAAAACCCTTTCCCTTTTTAAAAGGAAAAAGGGGAAAATTTTTTTTTAAAAAAAGCAAATTTGGGGTTTTTTAAATTTTTTTAAAAAAAGGGAAATTTTAAAAAAAAGAGTTTTCCTTTTTCCCCCCCCAAAAAAATTTAACAAATTTTCCCCGGGGCCCCCCAAAAATTTTAAAAAAAAAATTCCCCCCCCCTTTTTTTTTAAAAAAAAAAGGGGAAAAAAACCCCCCCGGGCCCCCAACCCCAAAAAAAATTTTTTTAAAAACCCCGGGGAAAAAAAGGGGGGGGGAAAAAAAAAACCCCCGGGAAATTTTCCCTTTTCCCCTTTTTTCCCCTTTTTAAAAAAATTTTAAATTTCCAAAATTTAAAAAAAAAAAAAATTTTAAAAAAAAGCCCCCCCCCCGTTTCTTAAAAAATAAATTTTTAAAAAAAAAAAAAACCCAAAAAAAGGGGGTTAAATTTTAAAACCCCCCTTTTTTTTTTTTAAAAGGGTCCCTTTTTTTTCCCCGTAAACCTTTTTTTAAAATTTCCCAAAATTTTTTCCCCAAAAAAAAAACCCCCCCCTTTCCCCCGGGGGGGAAAAACCTTTTTAAAAAAAATTAAAAAAAAATTTTTTTTGGGCCCAAAATTAAAAAATTTAAAAATTTTTTTTTTCCCCCCGGGGGGGTTATTTTTTTCCCCCCCCTTTTTTTAAAAAAATTTTTTTAATTTTTTTAAATTTTTTTCATTTTTAAAAAAAAAAAAAAAAAAAAATTTTTTAAAAAAAAAAAAAAATTTTTTTTCCGGGCCCCCCCCAGTAAATTAAAAATTTTTTTTTTTTTCCCAAAAATTTTTCCTTTTTTTTAAATTTAAAAAAATTTTTTTTTTAAATTTCCCAAAAAAACCTTTTTTTCCCCCTTTTTTTTTTTTTAAAAAAATTTTTTTTAAAAACAAAAAACCCCCCTTTTTTTAAAATTTCCCCCCTTTTTTCCCCCCCTTTTTTGGTTTTTTAACCTTTTTTTTTTTAAAAAAATTTTTTTAAAAAAAAAAAATTTAAAAAATTTTTCGAAAAGAAAAAAGATTCCCCCCCGCCCCAAAAAAACCCTTAAAAAAAATCCCCCCCAAAACTTCCCCCCAAAAACCCCCAAATTTTTTCCCCCAAAAAAAAGAAATTTTTTAAAAAACCCTTTTCCCCCCCCCCAAAAAAAAAAAATTTTTAAAAGGATTTAAAGTTTGGAAAAATTAAAAAAATTTTTCCCCCTTTAGGCCCCCAAATTTTTCCCAAAAAAAACCAAAAAAGGGCCTAAAAGGGAAAAATTTAAAATTCCCGGAAAAGGAAAAAAACCCTTAAACCTGGGGGGCCCCCCCCCCAAATTTTTCCCCCTTTTTTTAAAAAGGGGGTTTTTAAAAAAAAAATTTTTTTTCAAAAAAAAATTTTTAAAAAAAAAAAAAAAGGTTTAAAAAAAAAAAAGGGGGGCAAAAAAAAAACAATGAAAAAAACCTTTTTTTAAAATTCCCCCCAAAAAAGGGGGAAATTTTTTTTCCGGGGGGGCCCCCCCGGGGCCCCCCCCCCCCCTTTTTTTTTTTAAAAAAACCCCCAAAAACCAAAAATTTTTTTTTCCCAATTTTGGGGAAAATTTTTTTTTTTAAGGGCCCCCCCTTTTCCCTTTCCCTTTTTAATTATTTCCTAAAAATTTTTTTTTTTTGGGGTTTTTTTAAAAAAAAAATTTTTTTTCCCCTTTTTTTGGACCCTTTTTTCCTTCCAAAACCCCAAAAAAAACCCCCCTTTTTTCCCTTTTTTTAAAAAAACCCCAAAAAAATTTTTTTTTCCCCCCCAAAAGGGGGGCCCCCCCCAATTATTTTGCCCGGGGGCCCCCTTTCCCAAAAAAAAAAACCCAAATTTTTTTTTAAATTTTCCCCAAAACCCAAAAAAAATTAAAATTTTTTTCCCCTTTCCTTTTTAAAATTTAAAAAATTTAAAAAAACCCCCAAAAAACCCCCCCCGGAAAAAAACCCCCTTTTTTCCCCCCCGTTCCCCAAAAAAAAATTGGAATTTTAAAACCCCCCCTTTTCCCAAAAAAAAAATTTTCCTTTTCCGGAAAAAAAAACCCCCCCCCCTTTTTAAAAATTCCCCTTTTAATTTTTCCCCCCCAAAAAAATTTTTTTTTTTTTTTTCCCCCCCAAATTTTTTAAAAAAAAAAATTTTTTTTTTTTTCGAAATTTTTTTTTGGGGGGCTTCCCCCCCCAAAATTTTTTTGGGGTTTTTTTTTTAAAAAAAAAGGGGGGGTTTAAAAAAGGGGGGGAAAAATTTTTAAAATCCTTGGGCCCCTTTTTTTTTTTGGTTTTTATTTGGGTTTTTTTTCCCCCCGGCCAAACCCCCCCTTCCTTTTCCAAAATTTTTCCCAAAATTTTTTGGTTTTTTTTCCTTTTCCCCCCCTTTCCCCCCCCTTTTTTTTCCCCCTTTTTTTGGGGGGGAAAACCCGGCCCAAATTTTGGGCCCAAAAAGGCCCCAAATTTTAAAAAAACCCCCCAAACCCAAAAACCCCCCGGAAAAATTTTGGCCCCTTTTCCCCCCTTTTTTTTTTCCCCCCCCCTTTAAAAACCCCTAACTTTTAAAAAACCCCCCCCCCAACCCAAAATTTTTTTTTTCCCTTTCCCTTTTTTTTTCCATTTTTCCCCCCCCCAAAAAATTTTTAAAAAAATTTTCCCCCCTTTTTTTTAAATTTTTTTTTTTTTTTTTTTTTTTAAAAAATTTTTTTTTAAATTTTTTTCCAAAACCCCCCCCCCCGGGGGGGGCCTTTCTTTCCCTTTTTTTTTTTTTTTTAAAAAATTTTTTTTTTTAAAAAATTTTTTCCCCCCCTTTTTTTTTTTTTTTTTTTTCCCCAAACCTTTTTTTTTTTTTTTTTTTTTTAAAAAAAAAAAAAATTTTGGGGGTTTTTTTAAAATAATTTTTTTTTTTTTTTGGGGGGGAAAATTTTTTTTTTTTTTAAAAAAAATTTTGGGGTTTTTTTTTTCCTTTTTTTAAAACCCTTTTAAAACCCTTTTAAAAAATGGTTTTTTTTTTAAATTTTTGGCCTTTTCCGGGGAAAAAAAAAACCCCAAACCGGGGGGCCCCCCTTTTTAAAAAAGGGGGTTTTAATTTTAAAATAAAAAAAAATTTTAAAAAAAATTTTTTTTCCTTTAAAAAAAAATTTTTAATTTTGGTTTTTTTAAGGGGGGTTGGGAATTTTTTTTTAAAAGGTTTTTTTTTGGGGGTTTTTTTTAAAAAAAAAAAGGGGTTTTTTTTTTTTTGGGAAAAAAAAAATTTTTTTAAAAAAAACCCCAAAAAAAAAAAATTTTCCCCAAAAAAAACCAAAAACCCAAAAAAGGGTTTTTTTTTAAAAAAAACCCCCCCCAAAAAAAAAAAAAAAAAAAAACCAAAAAATTTTTTTTTTCCTTTTTTAAAAAACCCCAAAAAAAATTAAAACCCGAAAAATTTTTTTTTAAAAAAAAAAATTTTTTTTAAAAAACCCAAAAAAAAAAAAACCCCCAAAAATTTTAAAAAAGGGCCAAAAAAAAAAAAACCAAAAAAAAAACAAAAAAGGAAATGGGTTTAAAAAAAAAATTTCTGTAACCAAAAAAAAAATTAAAAAAAAAACCCAAAAAAAAACCAAAAAAAAAAATAAAACCCCCAAAAAAAAAAAAAAATTTTTTAAAAAAAAAAACCCCCTTAAAAAAAAAAAAAAGGGGTTTTAAACCCCAAAAAAAAATTTTAAAAACCCTTTTTTAAAAAAAAAAAAAAAAAAATAAAAATTTAAAGCAAAAAAACCCAAAAACCCAAAAAAAAAAAACCCCCCCACAAAAAAACCCCCCCCCGGGGCCCCCCCCCCCCCCCTTTTAAAAAAAAAACCCCCCCCCCAAAATTTAAAATTTAAAAAAAAATTTCCCCCTTTTCCCCCCCTGATCCCCCCTTAAAAAAACCCCAAAAAAAAAAAACCCCCCAAACCTTTTCCCCCCCCCCCCCCCCCCCCCAAAAAATTTTTTTTTAAAAAATTTTTTTTTTTTTAAAAAAAAAAAATTTTAAAAAAAATTTTTTTTTTTTTAAAAAAATTTTTCCCTTTTTTTTTAAAATTTTGAACCCAAAGGCCCCCCCCTTCCCCCTTTTCCCCCCCCCCCCCCCCCAAAAAAAAACCCCCCCCCCCCTTTTCCCCCCAAAAAACCCCCCGGGAAAAAAAACCCCCCCCCCCGTTACAAAATAGACCCGACACAAAATACCTGACACAAAAAATATTACATAAAGCCTGACCTATGACAAAGGTTCAATACAATAGAAAGGAATACACACACAAAGAAAAATGTTTCTCAAAATCACATTAATCAGATGTACTGTAAGCACAAAAAAAAGTATATAAGTATATCTCTACATGCAAAAACCCAGCACAAACAAATACAAACTAAAACACACTTCATATCACAAAGAACAATATTACTCAAGAATCATGTCATACAAGACTGATACACATCCAAATAATACATAAAAAAAAACCTTCGAGATTACACCATACATTCCTGAAATATGATACATAGATCATAACGAGTTCTCCAGCCCTACATCCACACTTGGCATGATAACCACAAGGTTGATGCAGATAATGCCTCAATGAAAACCAGGAAACCATTCCATACCCACATTCACAACACTCACGACACCCCCCCCCCCAGGAGGCGATCCCGCTGTGACCCCCTGACTCCCTCTCAATTTATGAAAACCCCTTCATTCACTCATTATCATTCACAGATTCACGAGAATTCCTAACGTTAGCATTCTATACCCCTCTGAGAAAACCTGATCCCACCTCCTCCCATACAATTCTCTGTTACGACACATCGTACGAGAGAACGTTATCGCCAGAACCTTCCTTCGCTCTTCACTGTCCCCTCTTCCCCTCATCACCCACGATATATATATATATATATATATATATATATATATATATATATATATATATATATATATATATATATATATATATATATATATATATATATATATATATATATAATCTGCCATGATATAATCTAAAGCTCTTATGACGCCCTCGTCTAACCCACCCATATCTAGACTTAAAGCACGCAGAACCGACACCCCACGGCCTCCCACCCTCAGTACCAACCTACTTAACCAGCACCTGACCTCTTATAACCCTTCACAAAAATAAACTACACGGAACGCAGTCTCGTCCCCTCCCCAGATACCACAACCCCCACCCTCCACAACCTGTCTGTTTCGTAGTATCGCTCCAGACGGAAGGATCCCATGCAGAAAACGAAACATCACCTCACGCGCCCGAGGGTTTAACTTTATCTTACTAAATCTATACCAAATACTCTTCCACGCATATATGGGGGACAAACCCTCAACTGGGACAACGCACCTACCTACAAGCAACCTACACAAAACCTTTATGCGAACCTTTCTCAGTTCCTTAACCAACATCACGGCCCTCAAAACAATTTCGCATTCCCTCAACTCCATTCCTCGAAACCACATACCCAGCCTGTCATGTATCCTTCCCAACTGCACCGCATTCACACCCACACTCAAAACTTCCCATTTAAGAAACACACATTTAGCCCTCCGTCTCAAATCCATCAACCCCAACCCACCCTGACGTACAGGTAACATTACAACTTCTCTCCTTAACCATCACACAACAACACACACACACACACACACACACACACCCACACACACACACACACACACACACCACACACACCCCACACACACACACATACACATACACAACACACACACACACACACACACACACACAACACCACACACGCAATTCTTCTCATTAGCTTCACATCATCTGCGAATAGTGTCCCTATTCGCAGATGATTGTGAAGCTGATGAGAAGAATTAAATCGGATGAGGATGAGGCAGGGCTGCAAAGAGACGTGGACAGGCTGGACATGTGGTCCAGAAACTGGCTTCTCGAATTCAACCCTGTCAAATGCAAAGTCATGAAGATTGGGGAGGAGCAAAGAAGACCACAGGCAGAGTATAGGCTAGGTGGACAAAGACTACAGACCTCACTCAGGGAGAAAAGACCTTGGGGAGACAAAACACCGAGCACGTCACCGAGGCACCATCAACAAATACTGCTGGCAGCATACGGGCGTCTGGCAAACCTGAGAATAGCGTTCCGATAACCTTAATAAGGAATCGTCAAGACATGTAACACTGATGAAATGTTAGGCCCATACTGGATATGCAGCACCAATCTGGAACCCACACCTGGTCAATCACGTCAAGAAGTTAGAGAAAGTACAAAGTTTACAACAAGGCTAGTTCGCAGAGCTCAGGGAATGTCGTACGAGGAAAAGGTTTGAGGGAAATCGTACTGACGACACTGAGTGGAGGAAGAAGGTCAGGGAGACATGATAACGACATACAAGGTAACTGCGGGGATTAGACAAGGTGGGCAGAGACAGGATGTTTTCTAGAGAGGGTGACACAGAAACAAGGGGTCACAATTGCGTGAAGCTGAAGACTCAGAAACAGTCACAGGGAACTTAGGAAGTATTTCTTCAGTCATAGAGTCGTCAGGAAGTGAAAGCCTAGCAAGTAAAGTAGTGCAGGCAGAAACCATACATAGTTTAAAGAAAGGTATGACTAACTCGGGAAGCAGAGAGGGAGGCGGCGACCTAAGTAGGGATCAGTGAAGAGGCGGGGCCCAGAAGCTGCGTCCTCCGAACCCCCGGCAAACCCACAATTAGGTGAGTTACAAAACAACACACACACAACACACACACACACCAACGCACACACACACACACACACACACACACACCCACACACATCACACACACACACGACACACACAAACACATTCACACACACACACACAGTCACACACACACACAACACACACATTCCACACACACTACACACACACACAACACAGTCACACACAACACACACACACACACAACACACACACACACACACACAACACACCACACACATTCACCACAACAACAGCACACACACACACATTCACACACACACACACCCACACACACACACACACCACACACCAGCACACACATTCACACACACACACACACACACACACACACACACACACACACACACACACACACACACAACACATTCACACATCCCTATAAACGTTATGGGATATTTCACGATCCTTTTCAAAATAAGATGGTGGTGTTGCACACTAGCTCTCGAATGCGTCCGCTGTCTAAGATACTGAAGTTAAGTTTGTAATGTTCTTGATGTGTGTATGTTAGTCTAAATGAAAAATTAATGTTGTGTTGTAATGATAAGTTTTAAATGTTTGCGTATTAAACCTTGAAGATGTGACAACACAATTTATTTCTTCAATCCAAATGTTTTTGCTATAAATAATACTTAATGTAAATGTTTAAGTGATGTTTTAAGTCGTAAAATGAATATTATTCTGCTCATATGTAATAAAAATAGTAAAACTTCCATTTATGAATAACTGTTAACTTAAATTATTTTTTAGTTGTTAACAATTTCTTAAGAGTTGAGTGGTGATTGCATAATTCAAATAATACCTGAAAAGTGATGCAGAAGTATTAAAAAAAAAAGAATCCAAAAGTATTTCCTTATACTAGATCATTTGAAAGAATGTCAATAACTCCAGAAGAAAGTTGACACTAACAACAACATTATAAAACCCCAATTAAGACAACGTCCAACAAACCAGGTTTTTTAATTTTTTAGATGTATTGCCAATACTGACTTTTATCAATACAATAGATTATGTAAATGAAGACAGCAAAATAAAGATAGCCATATTTTTCACGTGTGTGGTATTCCTTTATTTTAGTAGGTATGTTTACCAATCATATATACTAAATATAATGTTTAAAACAACATTTATTGCAATGATTGGCAGCAACAGCTTGCTACCAACCCTGCAGGCTCACAGACTGCCCATCCACACGAGCCCCTTTGTGAGGCGGGGCAGATGGCAGACCAGAGGCTTAGCTTCTCCCACGAACCCCCGTGAGGGCGGGGACTGTGAAGTCGCCAAGCAAAAATCTGGGAAAGAGAATTGATTGCAGTATCTGGATAAATTCCATGATATATTGAAAACTAGTGATATGTGCTCACTTTTCCCCAAGCTCATCATTAACCTCAAGCATTATTATTATGAATCTTTGTTGGAAAGACCAAGTCAAGCAGATTGTTTCTCTAGATGGTTCTCTCACAAACTGTTTTTTTTTTTTTTTTTTATTTAATTACACAGGTCTTGACAAGGTTAGTGTTAAGATCCCTAGCTTTCTGACAAGCTATTTAAGGATTCCTAACTTTATTGGCAGCTAAGAGCTGTTACCTACATCACCATTTGAAAGTCACTAGACCAAGCTTTCCTGTCATATTGTTCCCATCATTTGTCTAAAGATAAAATCTCACCATTAATCACACCATATTCCATATCTAGATGCCTTATGACTTTCGTCCCATAACAGCTTAGTGGGAACTCCTATCAAGGTTTGGGAGCCTATAAATCACACCCAAAATTAATTTGTCACGACCCTCGAGAAACTGTAGCCAAACAGATTCAGTGTTCGATGTTTCAAATCTTATATCTTGTCTAAGACAATATAAATTTTCTCTGACAACATCGCCACACTTCACCACCCCTTCCTGATGACCCAATCAAGATTGTGGAATGGTTTATAACCCTCTGAGTTGCATTCAAATGCATTTTCACCGTCTTTCAGTTGAACCAGGTCTCTGTTATACCATAATATCTATATTACCTACACTGCAAGTAAATCTTAGCTCATTTATCTTATTTCTTAGACTCCTACTAATTGTAAAGTAAACCTTAATGACTAGTCCACAATCTTTGCCCTCTATTATCTCACTTGTTTGGTTGATCATTTTGATTTGCCATTACTAGCAACTTTTTAGTTTGAATATTGTCTTTTAAAAACATATCCCTGAGGTATCCCGGTAATAACTGCTGTTTTTAACACTAATCAGCAGCCCGAATTGTTTGCCCACAAACACCCATACCTCTATAAATCTTCGGTTTAATTCCTAGACGATTCATTAAATTTCCCTCTCAAATGATTGGCTACTGCAACCACTCCTCCCAGAGAGATGAACCGCACCCTTGCATACATATCACGTTTGCCAAAGAATAGTCCCAGCCTAATCAATGAATGGGATTGCAAGTTCCTTGCAGTACGCTGTCTAGCCAGCAATTTAAACCAATGCTCTAGACATCCATTCATTCCCCTCCCTTTCTAGGCATGATGCTACATAAGACTGGGATCCCTCCCATTAGACCTAACTACTTCTATGCGTGATCGTACTTATCCAGCAGCTCCTCTCTCCCTGCCCTTTCCC
Source organism: Cherax quadricarinatus (assembly GCF_026875155.1). NCBI lineage: Eukaryota > Metazoa > Arthropoda > Malacostraca > Decapoda > Parastacidae > Cherax > Cherax quadricarinatus. The sequence goes on from NC_069498.1 coordinate 13,984,078, forward strand.
AATGTCATTACCCCCGGGGGGGAGCACTAAAGGCTTGTTCCCATTACCTGCCATAATATTATCCAACCTGCTGACTATGTCACCAATACCAGCTCCAGGAAGGCACACTCTCTGTCTGACCTTTCCTGTTTCTGATACAAAAACACGGTCCATACATCTTACCTGAGAATACGCGGTACTATTAAAATATTTTTTACCTTGATTTAGCAGGAGAAATCAGTGGTACTTCAACCTCACTATCCACTGAATACACTCGTCTTGGATAACAGAGAATCGATTTCCTCCTTCACATCTTCTCGTACATCTCCTCTCTTCATCCTGAACTGTGAACCACTTGCCACTTAGAGCGGCTGCCACCTATCACTGCTGGTGACCATCCCTTCCTTACCAGCTAAATCCTTCTCATACCCGTCTCCCAAACTCATCTATGCGAAGCTTCAGCTTCCTATTTTCCTCCTAAGAAGTAGAATCTCCTTCATCAACACTTTAACGTGAGATCCTAAGACACTACAATGATAATAGTACCACAAATGATAGTAGTATCAGCAGCAGCATAGTAGTAGTATTAGTAGTATAGTAGTAGTAGTAGCAGCAGCAGCAGCAGCAGCAGCAGCATAGTAGTTTGTAGTAGTTGCAGCAGCAGTAGTAAGTAGCAGTAGTACAGCAGTAGTAGCAGCAGCAGTGGTTAGTATTAGTAGTAGTAGTACAGCAGCAGCAGCAGCAGCAGTAGAACTATAGTATAGTAGTAGAAGTAGTAGTAGCAGCAGCAGCAGTAGTAGAAGTAGTAGTATAGTATATTAGCAGCAGCCAGCAGCAGCAGTATAGTAGTAGTAGTAGAATAGTAGCAGCAGCAGTAAGCAGCC
>NC_069498.1:13994940-14060104 GCF_026875155.1 Cherax quadricarinatus
GTAACGCAGCAACAGTAGTAGTAGCGGTAAGCAACAGTAGTAACAGCAGCAAACAGTAGTAGCAGCAGCCGCACCAGCATAAGCAGCAGTAGCAAGCAGAGCAGCAGCAGTAGCAACAGCATCAGTAGTATCAGCATCAGCAACAGCAGCATCAGCAAGATGTAGTCATCAGTAGCAGCACTAGCAGCAGCAGCAGCAGCACAGCAGCCAGCAGCAACACAACAGCATAGCAGGAACAACAACACAACAACAACATTAGCAGCATCAGCAGAGCAGCAGTACTGTCAATCAGCAGCAGCAGCAGCAGTAGTAGTCAGCAGCAGCAGTAGTATCAGCCAGCAGCATTGAACTAGTAGCAGCAGCAGCAACAGCAGCAGCAGTAGTAACAGTAGCAGCAGCAGTAGTAATAGTAGCAGCAGCAGTAGCAGCAGCAACAGTAGTGCAAGTAGCAACAGTAGTTGCCAGCAGGCAGTAGTAGTTTATCTCACAACATTAGTATCACAGAAACAGTAAAGTAACAGCCAGCAACAGTAGCAGCAGCAGCAACAAGTATTAGCAGCAGCAACAGTAGTCAGCAGCAGCAACAGTAAGTAAGCAGCAGCTTCACATATTTGCAGCAGCAATAGTAGTTATATCAGCATCAGTAGTATCAAGCAGAAACAGAGTAGTAACAGCATCAACATTAGCAGCATCGCAATCAGTAGTAGCAGCAAGCAACAGTAAAGTAGCAGCAGCAACATTAGTAGCAGCAGCTTCAACAGTAGTAGTCAAGCAGCAATAGTGGCACAGCAATGTAGTATCAGCAGCGGCAGCAGCGGCAGCAGTAGTAGCAGCAGCGGCAGTGGTGGTAGCAGCAGCGGCAGTGGTGGTAGCAGCAGCGGCAGCAGTAGTAGCAGGCATGATACAGTTGACCTTATATAACAGATAAAATGTTAGAGGAACCAAGTCACACAGCAGAGTAGCTGCAGCAACAGTATTAGCAGCACAACATAGTAGCAGCAGCAACAGTAGTAGCAGTAGCAACAGTAGTAGCAGCAGCAACAGTAGTAGCAGCAGCAACAGTAGTAGCAGCAGCAACAGTAGTAGCAGCAGCAGTAGTAGCACAGCAACAGCAAGTAGCAGCAGCCACATTAAAGCACAGCAACAGTTAGTAGTGCAGCAACATGTAAGTAGTAAGCGGCATCAACAGTAGTAACAGCAGCACCAGTAAGTAGCAGCAGGACAGCAACAGCAGTCAGCAGCAGTAGCAGCAGCAGCAGCAGCAGTAATAGCAGCAGCAGCAGTAGTAGCAGCAACAGCAGCAGCAGCAGCAGTAGTAGCAGCAGCAGCAACAGCATCAGCAGCAGCAGCATCAGCACAGCAGCAGACGTAGCAGCAGTAGCAGCACTGGTTCTGTTTCGTAGTATCGCTCCCAGATGGAAGGATCCCAATGCCGAAAACGAAACATCACCTCCGGCGCACCGAGGGTTTAACTTATCCTTACTAAATCTATACAAATACTCTTCCACGCATATATGGGGGACAACCCTCAACTGGGAACAACGCAACCTACCTACAAGCAACCTACACAAAACCCTTTATCGAACCTTTCACAGTTCCTTAACCACATCACGGCCCTCAAACAATTTCGCATTCCCTCAACTCCATTCCTCGAAACCACATACCCAGCCTGTCATGTATCCTTCCCCACTGCACCGCATTCACACCCCACACTCAAAACTTCCCATTTAAGAACACAATTTAGCCCTCTCTCAAATCCATCAACCCCAACCCACCCTGACGACAGGTAACAATACACATTCTCCTCCTTAACCATCAAAACATACAGATCACAACACACACACACACACACACACACACACACACACACACACACACACACACACACACACACACATACACATACACACACACAACACACAACACACACACACACACACACACGCAATTCTTCTCATTAGCTTCACATCATCTGCGAATAGTGTCCCTATCGCAGATGATTTGAAGCGATGAGAAGAATTAAATCGAGAGGATGAAGGCAGGGCTGCAAGAGACGTGGACAGGCTGGACATGTGGTCCATAAACTGGCTTCTCGGAATTCAACCCTGTCAAATGCAAAGACATGAAGATTGGGGAGGAGCAAAGAAGACCACAGGCAGAGTATAGGCTAGGTGGACAAAGACTACAGACCTCACGCAGGGAGAAAAGACCTTGGGGAGACAAAACACCGAGCACGTCACCGAGGCACCATCAACAAATACTGCTGGCAGCATACGGGCGTCTGGCAAACCTGAGAATAGCGTTCCGATAACCTTAATAAGGAATCGTCAAGACATGTAACACTGATGAAATGTTAGGCCCATACTGGATATGCAGCACCAATCTGGAACCCACACCTGGTCAATCACGTCAAGAAGTTAGAGAAAGTACAAAGTTTACAACAAGGCTAGTTCGCAGAGCTCAGGGAATGTCGTACGAGGAAAAGGTTTGAGGGAAATCGTACTGACGACACTGAGTGGAGGAAGAAGGTCAGGGAGACATGATAACGACATACAAGGTAACTGCGGGGATTAGACAAGGTGGGCAGAGACAGGATGTTTTCTAGAGAGGGTGACACAGAAACAAGGGGTCACAATTGCGTGAAGCTGAAGACTCAGAAACAGTCACAGGGAACTTAGGAAGTATTTCTTCAGTCATAGAGTCGTCAGGAAGTGAAAGCCTAGCAAGTAAAGTAGTGCAGGCAGAAACCATACATAGTTTAAAGAAAGGTATGACTAACTCGGGAAGCAGAGAGGGAGGCGGCGACCTAAGTAGGGATCAGTGAAGAGGCGGGGCCCAGAAGCTGCGTCCTCCGAACCCCCGGCAAACCCACAATTAGGTGAGTTACAAAACAACACACACACAACACACACACACACCAACGCACACACACACACACACACACACACACACCCACACACATCACACACACACACGACACACACAAACACATTCACACACACACACACAGTCACACACACACACAACACACACATTCCACACACACTACACACACACACAACACAGTCACACACAACACACACACACACACAACACACACACACACACACACAACACACCACACACATTCACCACAACAACAGCACACACACACACATTCACACACACACACACCCACACACACACACACACCACACACCAGCACACACATTCACACACACACACACACACACACACACACACACACACACACACACACACACACACACAACACATTCACACATCCCTATAAACGTTATGGGATATTTCACGATCCTTTTCAAAATAAGATGGTGGTGTTGCACACTAGCTCTCGAATGCGTCCGCTGTCTAAGATACTGAAGTTAAGTTTGTAATGTTCTTGATGTGTGTATGTTAGTCTAAATGAAAAATTAATGTTGTGTTGTAATGATAAGTTTTAAATGTTTGCGTATTAAACCTTGAAGATGTGACAACACAATTTATTTCTTCAATCCAAATGTTTTTGCTATAAATAATACTTAATGTAAATGTTTAAGTGATGTTTTAAGTCGTAAAATGAATATTATTCTGCTCATATGTAATAAAAATAGTAAAACTTCCATTTATGAATAACTGTTAACTTAAATTATTTTTTAGTTGTTAACAATTTCTTAAGAGTTGAGTGGTGATTGCATAATTCAAATAATACCTGAAAAGTGATGCAGAAGTATTAAAAAAAAAAGAATCCAAAAGTATTTCCTTATACTAGATCATTTGAAAGAATGTCAATAACTCCAGAAGAAAGTTGACACTAACAACAACATTATAAAACCCCAATTAAGACAACGTCCAACAAACCAGGTTTTTTAATTTTTTAGATGTATTGCCAATACTGACTTTTATCAATACAATAGATTATGTAAATGAAGACAGCAAAATAAAGATAGCCATATTTTTCACGTGTGTGGTATTCCTTTATTTTAGTAGGTATGTTTACCAATCATATATACTAAATATAATGTTTAAAACAACATTTATTGCAATGATTGGCAGCAACAGCTTGCTACCAACCCTGCAGGCTCACAGACTGCCCATCCACACGAGCCCCTTTGTGAGGCGGGGCAGATGGCAGACCAGAGGCTTAGCTTCTCCCACGAACCCCCGTGAGGGCGGGGACTGTGAAGTCGCCAAGCAAAAATCTGGGAAAGAGAATTGATTGCAGTATCTGGATAAATTCCATGATATATTGAAAACTAGTGATATGTGCTCACTTTTCCCCAAGCTCATCATTAACCTCAAGCATTATTATTATGAATCTTTGTTGGAAAGACCAAGTCAAGCAGATTGTTTCTCTAGATGGTTCTCTCACAAACTGTTTTTTTTTTTTTTTTTTATTTAATTACACAGGTCTTGACAAGGTTAGTGTTAAGATCCCTAGCTTTCTGACAAGCTATTTAAGGATTCCTAACTTTATTGGCAGCTAAGAGCTGTTACCTACATCACCATTTGAAAGTCACTAGACCAAGCTTTCCTGTCATATTGTTCCCATCATTTGTCTAAAGATAAAATCTCACCATTAATCACACCATATTCCATATCTAGATGCCTTATGACTTTCGTCCCATAACAGCTTAGTGGGAACTCCTATCAAGGTTTGGGAGCCTATAAATCACACCCAAAATTAATTTGTCACGACCCTCGAGAAACTGTAGCCAAACAGATTCAGTGTTCGATGTTTCAAATCTTATATCTTGTCTAAGACAATATAAATTTTCTCTGACAACATCGCCACACTTCACCACCCCTTCCTGATGACCCAATCAAGATTGTGGAATGGTTTATAACCCTCTGAGTTGCATTCAAATGCATTTTCACCGTCTTTCAGTTGAACCAGGTCTCTGTTATACCATAATATCTATATTACCTACACTGCAAGTAAATCTTAGCTCATTTATCTTATTTCTTAGACTCCTACTAATTGTAAAGTAAACCTTAATGACTAGTCCACAATCTTTGCCCTCTATTATCTCACTTGTTTGGTTGATCATTTTGATTTGCCATTACTAGCAACTTTTTAGTTTGAATATTGTCTTTTAAAAACATATCCCTGAGGTATCCCGGTAATAACTGCTGTTTTTAACACTAATCAGCAGCCCGAATTGTTTGCCCACAAACACCCATACCTCTATAAATCTTCGGTTTAATTCCTAGACGATTCATTAAATTTCCCTCTCAAATGATTGGCTACTGCAACCACTCCTCCCAGAGAGATGAACCGCACCCTTGCATACATATCACGTTTGCCAAAGAATAGTCCCAGCCTAATCAATGAATGGGATTGCAAGTTCCTTGCAGTACGCTGTCTAGCCAGCAATTTAAACCAATGCTCTAGACATCCATTCATTCCCCTCCCTTTCTAGGCATGATGCTACATAAGACTGGGATCCCTCCCATTAGACCTAACTACCTACGTCACTTACTCCCTCCCTAAATTCCCACCTTCCTACCTACAAGAATTACAACAGTACTCCCAACCTGCCCCCTTCCTCCCTACCTCCCTGCCTTTTTCCTTCCCTCTCTGCCTACTTTCCTACTAACAAGAATTACAATGATATTCAAGCCTACTCCATGGCTTCCAACCTGCCTACCTTCCTCCCTCCTTAAACTATTACCTTCCTACCTAAAATAATTGTAACAATACTCCTATCCCTTTTTCTACCTCCCTCCCTCCTTTCCGTTTCTCTCTACTTCCACTTACAAGAAGAACAAGAATACCGCAAGGCTCCTCCCTACCTACCTCCCTATCCTCCCATCCCTCCCTTTCTTAGATTCCTTTGCCTTTCTACTACAGGAACTGCAACATACTCCTATCCTCCTAGTTTCCTTCATATCTTCCTCCTTGCCTCTCTCCTTATCTTCCTACTTACAAATTCAACTTAACATTAAGAACATTACCTGGAATCGAAACTTGCTGGGAAGATGTCCTAAATATCAAGGATCCGAATCAGTGTCTAGAAAGGATCAGCTCTTTGGCATTTGAACTATGTATAAGGCACATTCACTTACGGAAAAAGAAGAGATGTAAACTAGAAAGAGACGCTCCCTCAAGAGGCAAAGGAGAGGAATCACAGAGCTTCTTATTAGAAGGTTAGACTATCCGAAATATGGAAGGCATCATACAGGATCCAGGAGAGACTGAAAGAGCTAAAAGAAATTAATGAAATTGAAAGAAAGCCAAAATATTTTTTTCATATGCCAATCCAAGCAAAAACACCCACCAATATCAGGCCCTTGTTTGAACAAGATGGGATGTATAGTGAAGACAGCAAAGAAATTAGTGTAACACTGAAATCTCTATATGACTCTGTATTTAGCGAGTCGTTAATGGGACTTATAGTCGACAATATATCTGGCATAATCCTATCATTGGACTTTGGGAAAACCATTGACAACATGGTCATACAGTCTGCCCCAGATCCAGGCTCGTATAACTCCGTGCTCAAGGTTTACAAGAAACCTCTGTCACGTGCCTTAAGTATTTTATGGAAAATTAGCCTAGACACGGGGGTCATCCCACAGTCACTCAAAACAATGGATATAGCCCCACTTCACAAAAGTGGTAGTAAAGGAAGATCAAAGAATCATAGATCGATAGCATTAACGTATCGCATTACAAAAGATTGAAAGGGTTATATGTAGCCAGATCGCCAACCACTTGGATTTCCAACATTTACACAACACATGGCAGCATGAGTTTAGAGCCGATCGCTCCTGCCTCTCGCAACTACTTAACGACTCTGCCTCGGATACACTTGAAAAGAAACAGAATAAAGTAGTAGTAAACACAGACCTTGCAAAAGCCTTCGACAAGTGCGATCTTAGTGTAATAACACACAAAATAAGTGGAGAAGTGAGCAGATGGATCTTTAACTTTCTAACGAATAGAACACAAACAATAATGGTAAACAGAGTTAAGGTAGAGGCTACCATAGTGAAAAGTTGCCTTCCACAAGATACAGTACTCGACCACATCCTATTTTTAATCCTCGTATGTGATATAGACAAAGATGTAAACGATGCCAGAATTTGCATGAGAATATCAACCATGGAAGACATTGAAACTCTCCAAGCGGATATAAACCAAGTCTTCCAATGGGCTGCCGAGAAAAATCTGTTCAGTGAGAACAAATTTCGGTTACTCTCTTACAGAAACATGAGGAAATAAAAGGTAGAACTGAGTACATAACAAATTCTAACCACACAGTAGGGAGAAAATGTAATGTGAAGGACTAAGGAGTCATAATGTTCGAGGATCTCGTTTTCAAGGATTAAAACCATGTCATTACCACAACTGCGAGAAAAAGGATGGGATGGATAACGAGAACCTTTAAAACAAAGGATAGCAAGCAAATAAGAATAGCCTTCGAGTTACTTGTTCTCTCTAGGCTGGAATACTGCTGTACATCAGCAACCCTTTTCAACGTTGCCGAAATTGCAGTACTGGAGAATGTTCAGAGAACCTTCACTGCATGTATAAATTCAGTCAAGTACCTTAATTACTGTGAAAGTTAGAAGTTAATTGATATGTATTTGCAACGAGGTGACAAAGATACATCATAATTTCAATCTGGAAAAGCCTAGAGTGACTAGTTCCAAATCTACACACACAGGAATCATTCCCTACAAACGCAAAATGCTTGACAGACGTTCAACATGGCACCAGTGGAAAGCAGGGGTGCTGTGAGTTCAACAGTCTCTCATCATACCTAAGAAGGATCACCAATAAACCCCTAGCTGTCTTCAAGAGGTAACGGGATTAAGTCCCAAAGTCAGTATTCGACTAGCCGGGTAGTGGCTTGTACGTTGCATTGCGTGCGGCTAGCAGTAACAGCCTGGCTGATTAGGCCCTTATCCACCGGGAGGACTTGTCATAAACCGGGCCACGGGGGCGTTGACATCCGTAACATCCTCCAGGTAGACCTATGGTAAATCACCTAAAGCAAGTGAAAACACAAATAGTGGTAGTAGGAAAGGTTAACCAACCTGGTGTCAGACAACACACGTCCCCAAATTTCAAAAGTTTAAACTGACTCAACATACATAACATTGACTCGTGCTCCTGTGAATACTATATATACCATTTATAATATTAATGCATCCACGGACAAGTGAATTTTAGCAAATAACAAACTACACTGGGCGGGAATCCAACCTAAAAACCACTTTTTTCGCGTATGCATTAATATATATACTGCTCGTGTGACTGGTATTCCAAATGGGAGGAGAATGTAATTAGTTCGGTGGCTTGTCAGAGCTACGTATATGCCAGCAACATCGGTGACATGTACAGTGATACTGGCCACCTCGTCAAGGTTCATCAACACTATCACACCCTAGAAGAGTATTTGATAAGGCTGGGTCCTCCTTATGGAAATTAAAAAAATAGAAAAATCAATGATAACATAAGATAAACAATTTTATTAATAAGTAAAAAAAAAAGAATATGTATTGTACTTATTAATATGTAAAACTAGTAAAGAATATATACTTTAATCAAGGAAATGAAAAATAAAATATATATAAATAATTAGTGACTTCAAGCTAATATGTACACAATATGTAGTGGAAAATGGTGCTGTGCCTATGTTCTGGGCACGTAGCTCAGAATCGTGGTTTGGAACGTTGAGCCGTTGTTGATGACAATGGGGAGGGGGGTGGGCACAGGTGGACGTGACTGTTGACACACTGAGTAGACAGTAACCCCAACATGAGTAGGGATTCTGAGGAACAGAGATACTGGGATCCTCTAACCACCACAACACTTGTGAGAGAGAACCACTATGAAACGTTGGTGGGGTTATAACTGGGGAACGGCTGCTAGAATGGTGTGTAGCTGATTGCGAGTTGGATATTAGTGGATGAGGGACCAGTGTAGGTACAGATGCCAAATTGATCGTAAGATCTTTTCAAGATCTATACTGCCCTTATCTCGCCTGTGTTGGATGACCCGAGCCGACAATCAAGGCTAAAATAAAGAAATACAAAATTACACACCACTGTACGGCCTTTAAAAGAAATGGTGTGGATTGAATGATTTTAAATTATATAAGTTCAAATCAGGACAGAAAGAATTTGCAGCATAAAAACCTAAACAAGAGTAAAGTTCTTATTGAAACCAAATTAACCTAAACACATAATAAATTAAACAGGAGTGGAATGAACGCTTACAGATTTGATGGGAGCCGTAAGTCAAGTGACTGACAACCGGTTGGAGAGACACTCGTCATCTCCCGCCGGGTGCAGAAGGGAGGGGGAGTGTTGTAGCAGGAACGAAACGCCCACCTAACAGAACAAACACACTGTGCAACAAACCACCACCATCATTCATACTTCCACCACTCCTATCTAATGAACTTTACCCTCACACACCTGATGTAACATTCATCGTTCAGTGGTTCAGGGGATCTCGAACAGAGATACTGGGATCCTCTAACTACCACAACACTTGTGAAGCAGTTGAGTCGCCAGTAGAGAACCACCATGAAACGTTGGTGGGGTTATAACTGGGGAACGGCTGCTAGAATGGTGTGTAGCTGATTGCGAGTCGGATTGCGAGTCGGGTTCGATTTCCTGCCAGTGCAGTTTCTTTATATATATATATATATATATATATATATATATAATATATATGTGTGTGTGTGTGTGTTGTGTGTGTGTTGTGGTGTGTGTGTGTTGTGATGTGTAGTGTGTGTGTGTGTGTGTGTGTGTGTGTGTGTGTGTGTGTGTGTGTGTGTGTGTGTGTGTGTGTGTGTGTGTGTGTGTGTGTGTGTGTATTCATCTAGTTGTGGTTGCAGAGGTCGATTCACAGCTCCTGGCCCCGCCTCTTCACTGATCACTACTAGGTCACTCTTCCTGCTCCATGAGCTTTATCATATTTTTTCTTAAAGCTATGTATGGATCCTGCCTCCACTACATCACTTCCCAGACTATTCCACTTCCTGACTACTCTGTGGCTGAAGAAATACTTCCTAACATCCCTGTGATTCATCTGAGTCTTCAACTTCCAATTATGACCCCTTGTTGCTGTGTCCCATCTCTAGAACATCCTGTATGTCCACCTTGTCAATTCCTCTACAGCATTTTATATGTCGTTATCATACCCCCCGTATCTCTCCTGTCCTCCAGTGTCGTCAGGCCGATTTCCTTTAACCTCTCCTAGTAGGACATACCCCTTAGCTCTGGGACTAGTCTTCTTGCAAACTATTGCACTTTCTCTAATTTCCTTACGTGCTTGGCTAAGTGTGGGTTCCAAACTGGTGTACAGGATCCTGAACGATTTCTTATTGAGATATCGGAATGCTATTCTTAGGTTTGCCAGGCGACCGTATGCTGCAGCAGTTATTTGGTTCATGTGCGCCTCAGGAGATGTGCACGGTGCATAATTTAAGACAAAAAATCTCAGGGATCTCAATTTTCGATTTTCCCATCGAACTGTGTAAAAACCTTTAACCCCCTGACAGACAAACTTCCTATCCCTTTTCCCTCCCACTCTGAACAACTTTTTCCCTTTGTTTTCTTACAAAAAATATATGTAAATAAACAAAAAATTTTTCTTTACCTTTCCTTTTTTTTTTTTTTTTTTTACCCTCCTTATAGAAATACTGCCCGGGTGGTGGCCCCAAAGCTTTTTCAACCCGAGGGTTAGTTGTTCCCCGGGGTAGAAAAATTGGGGGGGTTTTCTTATTGATGTTTCGATGTTTTAGTCCGGGGCAAAACTGACCAATTTGTTTGAAATTGCCTGAAAAACAATTTTTATTATAGTATGTCATTGAGCCCAGTTTAGGCCAAATCCCTTGACTTTTGGAAAAATTTTATTAATTTTTTATTTAATTTTATTTTAAATTTTTGACATGCAAAAACATTTAAAAATATAAAAATCTTACTTCCTGGTAATTTTTTTTAAAAACCGAAATTGAAGAAGCCAATATCAGAACTCTGTCAACCGGGGGCTCACATCGTCGCCCCGAGAAATTTGGGTCAAACTGAGATCACTTGTGACCGGGGCAACACTTTTGTAAAAACCTGCAGGGCTCAATTTGTCAGACAGCGATACCTGCAGAACGGAATGATTTAAATTTTTAATAAATTTTAGACACTGCCAACATTTTCAGAAACTGACATACACCTCGAAGGAAAATCCATTGAGACATAGCATCACATCTGTGACCGCAACATCCATCGCCAGAACTGAATCACATCTGTCAGACACTGCAACTACATCTGTCAGACACTGCAACATCACATCGAGAAAGAGATCACATCTGCAGCCCGCAATACATCTGTCAGAACTGCACATCAATCTGTCAACACACGCATCACATCTGTCAAACGCAGAATTTCCAACACGCAGCATAATTGTCAACACAGCAGCATACATCTGTCAGACACAGCACATCACATCGTAGACCGCAGTATAAACATTTCAGACACTGCAACCATCGTCAGCACGCACATCACATCTGTCAACACAGCAGCATAAACACTGTCAACACGCATCACATCGTCGGGCACGCAGCTCACTCGTCAGACACCAGCATCAAAATTGTCAGACACTGAGCTCACATTTCAGACACTGCAGCATCCATCTGTAGACACAGCAACATCACCCGCAAAAACTTGGGGAAATGATCAGGGAATTCTAAACGTTAGCCTTCCCTGAGGCACAGTGCCCCGCCCCCCCTGCTGTTCAACTCCCCTGTCTGCAGAAATTTAATCACTTCTCCGCTTTGCTCTTCATTTCTCAAGTTGTGGACTGAACAACGACTCGGGTGAGGGACGATTACCTCAAACTCCTCATTTTCCACGGTCTTCTCTTATTAAAACTAAAGATGCCAATGGTTGACGGAATTTTTCCAAAAATGAAGATTCTAAAATGTTGCACGAAATCTATTCTTTTCCTTATTTTTTGCATTACTTTAAATAAACTAAATTTTTTAAAAATAGACAATTTTTTTTATTTTTTGTGATATTTTGGGAATTAACCTGCAACTACTGTTGTCTTAAAGTTCCTATAATACCGTGAACTTCCTAGAGAAAAGTAAAAAAATTTAAAAACTTTGTAAATTTTAAGTACAGTTTAGTTAAAGTTTTTGGAGACTTTATGCATTCACGGGTTTTTCATATTATGTCTTTTTCTGGCAGTAATTTGATATATAGATTGTTTAATGTTTATATTTGGAAAAATACAATAATAACAATACAAGCAAAAAACTTGTGTATGTAAAATTTTCAAATATTATTCTAAACCCCAAACGAAAAAAAAAAATTTTCTTTGCGTTTGTTTATTTTTAAAATTTAGTAAACTTTCTAAAATATATTTAGGCTAAAATCAAATTGGCTTGTCATAATTAGGTTAGGAAAAAGGTTTTTTTTGGGTACAAAATTATTAGCTTTTTTAACAAAATAAAAAAAGATATTTTTAAAAAAAGTATAAGGAAAATTTCGGGAAAGGGCAAATTTTTAAAGAGTTCTTGCTAACTATTCAGTTTTTTCTTTTCGGCACGACAGTATAAGTTAATCTTAAGGCTGCATGAAATGTTTGCTATTAAGGGTTTCCCAAATTTACCTGTTTTATCAGTTGTATGATGAAGAGAACATTTAAACAAGGATCTTTTGTCACCAGAGGACATAAATAATTCAGCCACTTTTCAACACGTCAGCATCAAAATCACAACATTCTTGGGAAGCTGCCAACCAAAAAAAATAACATGCGCTACAAACAAAAATCTTAGAATCTCCCCCCTCTTAGATACCACACCAATTTCAACACCCACGGGGACAAGGGAAAACCAGATGTCATTTCAAATTTCCCCCGAAGAACTTTCCCAAACCCACAAAACGCAGAACCCCCACAACATCAGGAAAAAAAATTCCCCCCCAAAATTTTTTTGCTTGACTTCAGGACCTGTTTTAAACCACATGACACTCCCCCGTCACTATATGGTGATTTCAACCTTCCTACATATTTTTTTCCATTTCATATAGGTAAACCGCGATTTTCCCTTTGATGTCCAAAAATTTAAATTTTTTTGTCCACCTATATATTTTTTCATTTCTGAAATTACTCATCTTCTGCCTAAAATCAAAGGAAATAATGATGTTGTAAACTTTTCCTTTTACTCTCGGAAAGCAGATCTGGCAAGTTTTAAATATCCCTGGGTTACCTCAGGGGTTTTGGGTTTAAAACGCCCCGGGGGCCCGGTCGGTCAGGTTCATGGAGGATCAGGATCTGATCAACCAACTGTTACATTGGCCGCACGAAAACCCGCCCAGCTGGTCGGGTACTGATTTTAGGGCCCTGCCCGTCCCTTCTTAAAAAGCAGCCAGGGGTTACGGGAAAACCCCTTAGTACGCTGGGAGGCATTTTGAACATCTTGGGCCCCTGACCTTATTTGTTGTCTTTATCGTGTGGGGGGCACCCCTGTTTTTATGGGAAAAAGTTGATCGCTGCCGATCTTTTGCTTTCATAAGGGTGAAAATGGTCTATCTTTTAATAAATTTCCTCCAAAAATCTGAAAAAACTTTTTAGACTAACCCGGGAATCCCTTCCCACTTTAACTTCATAATAATTTTTTTTTTTCAAATTCCATTTTTTTTCATTTTCTTTTAACTAAATTATTGATTATTAGGTCCTTCTCCTTTTTGTCCTATGAGACGTTTTTTATTTTTTTTTTTTTTTTAAATAATTTCGCATTTTTTCTTGAAAATTTTCCTTTTAGAAAAAAAAGGGGTTTTCCTGGGTAAACTTGAAACACTTTTGAAAAATAAACTGGCAACCACCCCCCAAAAAACCTGAACCCACAGGAAAATGACCAGTCGGGCCCCCTACCTGACCCACAGGATAAGACCAGCGGGGCACACCGTTCACCCACTCGGTAATTTTCTCAGCCCTATGACCTGATAAAGCTAAAGTTGGTACATAGACTTTGTTTATTTGGGGTTTTATTAAATGAGGGTTTTATTAAAATGAGGGAAAAGTGATTGCTTTCTTTAGCTCGTCATTAAACCCAATTTATTAATAATTCCTTGTTATAAAGAAACGTCAAACGGGAAATTTTTTCTCCAGTGGTTCTTCCATCTCTGTTTAAAAAAAACACACAACTGACTCAAGAAGTTTGTCTCGTCACTGTGGGTGTTTGTGCACCTGTAAATTATACCATTTTCTTTCTCGGGAGCACTGGAGCCAGAGTTTCCCATCTGTCATTTCCACTTTTATCCTCTTTTTAACGAACAGTCTAAATAATTTATAACTTTGAAGGTATTTCATTGAGTTCGCCGGTACCCCCGGCCCGGGTCTTTCCATTTGGTGCCCCCGGTACTTTGAATGTATTTATTCAAAAGTTTTTTTTCTAATTTTTCGGGTTGAATGTGTCTCTTTTTTTAATAATACCATGTTTTCTGCCCATGAAGTTAATCTTAATTTTCAAATTATTTATAATGTTTAATTTTGTTTTTAATAAATATTAATTTAATTTTGCCTTTGTTGTGTGAAGACTTTAAAATTTGTAAATTTTAAAAAAAACTATGTTAAACATATTGGGGGCCCACCTCTACTTTTTGTCATTTTAAGCGAGCAAATTGTTTGAAACATCATACCTCTGTTCTTCATTTTAAGCTACAACACCGGGGAGAGAGTTGACTATCACACCACCTCCCCCAGAAGTTGACTATCACTTCACCTTCGCCCCGAGAGTTGACATCACTACCCCCCCTTTCCCCGAGATTGACATCATACCAACCCCCTGCCCAGAGAGTTACTTCATCCCACTCTGCCCCAGAAGTTGACTTCATACCACCCCTGCCCAGAGATTGACTACCACTCCCCCCTGTCCAGAGAATTGACTATCACTAACCTTTTCCCAGAAAATTGGACTTACTACACCCCTGCCCCAAGATTTGACATCACTACACCTCTGCCCCAGAAGTTGCTATCTACCCCCTCTCCCAGAAATTTGATATCCTACCCCCCCCTTTTCCCCAGAGAGTTGACTATCACTCCCCCCACCTCTTCCCCAGAGATTGACTTTTACTCCCACCTTGCCCCAAAGATTTGGGCTATCATACCACCTCTGCCCCAGAGGTTGGCTATCCTACCCCCTCTCCCCCAAAGGGGTTGGCTTCATTACCACCTCTGCCCCCAGAGAGTTGACTACAACCACCTCTCCCCCAGGTTTTGACAATCACTACCCCTCTGCCCCAGAGTTTGACAATCACTACCACCTCTGCCCCAGAGATTGGGCTATATACACCCGCCCAGAGAGGGCTTCATCCCACCTCTGCCCCACAGAGATCATACCACCTTTGCAAAAATATCTTTTTTTGCCGTGGAAATTACCCCGGTATTTACCAGAATTTACCCAAATTTTTCCCAGCATCCTTCATTCCCCACTCCTCTTCTAACAGAATTTAAACATAGACGGGAAACTTATTAGTCCTAATTAAAATCAATAATTGTCCATTATTTTATCTAGGGTGCCCTGTCCCTCCTCTTTCCAGATAGGAAGATAATCGGGGGCGGGGAAGGTAATTCTGTAATAGGGGGGTTTGATAACTAGACTTCAATGCGTTCACCCCCCAAATAGGGAAAGAAATTGTAATAGGCATTTGAGAATCCCAAAACCCCCGGGGTATACAATACCCTAGGTATACCGTCCCCCCCGGGAATTTATTGAGAAAATTTGCCCTAAAGTTTGTCTGATAAGAAAAAAATGATGACGTCAAAAAAATTTTATTTTAAGTTAATATTAAAAAAAAAAAAGGTTAATTTTTAAAAAAAAGGAAGGGTTTAAATAATTTAAATTTAAAAAAAAAGGTTCAGTAATGAAGGTTTTTAGTTATGTTGGGCAAAAAAAACAAGATTTTTCCCCCCAAAAAATTATTCAAGTTTTTCTAGTGACTGAATAGATGTGTTACGAACAAAAAAAACACTTTACACCCTGTTGATGTCCAAAAAATGAAAAAAATTCACCTGCAAAAAATGTTTTTTAAACAACTTAAAGACTGCCCCCTGACCACCAAAATTATATGGGATTCCACCTTCAAGTATTTCGCTTTACATTCTTTTAAAAAAAGTACGAAACTTAATAAGAAAATTTTTAAAAAAGTGAAAAAAAATACATGTCTTACGACTCCACTTTTTAATTTTAATTATTTTCAAAATTTTCCGGTTTTGTTTCTTATATTATTTTTTCAGTTAATTTTTTTAAAGAGATAATCTAATTTTATTTTTTTTTTTTACTGATTGTTGATTAGAAATATTTAATGATATAAAAATTCTTTTAAATTGGTCACGGGAATTGATGTTTGTCTTGTAAATTTTTTAATTTTTTTAAAAAATAATATTATTTAAAACTTACATACAAAAAATAAAAGTATCAGTATCAATACCCCGACAATAAAATTCTTCATTGTTAAACACCTGCAAGTTTTACTTCGCCCTGACACAAAAAACCCCCTCATCACCTTACAGTTCATTCCTCAATCTTTGCTTAAAAGATTTTTCAATGTTGACTTGACATAAATCAAAAAAAAAAAAATAAAATAAAAAAAAACATTGAATGTGCAGAATAGCCAAATAACAGAATGATAGATTTTAAAATGCCTTTTTAATAAAATTCCTTTAAAATAAAATAAAACGTGCAATAAAAAAAAGACACCCCCTTCCCTTCCATTCCCCCTAATTACTTTAAAATGAATAATTAATTTTTTATAAAAATTAATAAAACAATTTATTTAATTATAATGTAAAATCTCCCCGTTGTTTATTTAACTTATAAAATAAAAAAATTTTTTAAACCTATGCACATTTTAATGATGACAATAAAACTCCAATGTCAAGTTATCCAAAATTTACAATTGAATTAATAAAAAAACACGTATCCATCTTCCACATACAAAAACGCAACATGTCAAAAAAAACTCACTGCACATTTAACTCTCCCGACACAAATTCCTCACCACTGAACATTGTCCCGTTTCTCGATGCAAATAAAAAGGGTAAAAATTTTAAAAACATTCCATAAATAAAATATATATATTGAAAATTGTTTAATAGGCAATTAAATGCACGTCACTCCAGGTAATGTGTAATGCCATTATACAGAAATCCGAGAAGATTACGTTATAAGAAATACAAAAAAATAGAGAAAATTCCCAAACGTCGTCCATTGGTAATTAAAAAGAGCCCACAGACAAGTATTTAAAAAACATCCATACTTATAACCCTCCCCCCCCCCCCCCCCATTTTTTTACCCATTACCATATTTCACAAATCTGACAGCTTTCAAACAACAAAAAAAATAACTAACATAATTTAAACTGAAGAACATATACTATGACATAAAAATAATCCCACAAAATTTAAAAAAATGCCTCGTCAGATAATTTTTACATTGATAAGACCGCAACCTTTATAGTATACCATTTTAAAAAAGGAAACATAATATCACATAAATATGTTTTAAAAAAATTATATTTAAAAGTTTATAGCTTTTAAACTTCTCGGTAACAACATAAAAATTTAAAAAAATACCTAACCGATTTGAGGCCCCCCCCCCCCGGGTTCCCCGTGACACCCATGATGAAAACTAAATAATTTAAAAGCTTTGCACTATCAAAAGAGTATTCGATCAAAAACTGATGCCAGGTATACACTCTTCCCCCCCCCCCCGTATTGCAGGCCCAAACCCTCCCCATTACACCTTTAAATTTCGCCACCCCTCAATTCAGACCCTATACTGAACTAGGAAATCTATAACCTCCCTCTTTGCCCACGATTAAAATTTTAAAATCCACCATAAATACATGAGGGGCCATCTCACACATTCCCACTCCCCTATGCCCAAACTCAATGCTATCGTACCTTTAACCTACCTCCCCCCCGGGGGCCTGGTGCCGCCCCCGTTTACACACGGGGGGCCCCGGGTTTTGTTTCCCCGGGCGGGGGGAAAACATTTCGACGTTTTTCCTTACACCTGTTGTCCGTTACCTAGCAGCAAAAGGTCCCTGGGTTTTAGTGATGGTGTGGGTCGCTCCTGGAAAAAGTTTAAGGCCCCCAAATGGAAAAAATTTTACACCTCGAAACGCACTGACTTTTCTTGGTTACCCTGGGTGGCTAACCCCCCGGGGAAAAAAATCCGAACAAAATCTTTTTACCCAACCATACCCAAGGACAAAAACCATAGAATACCCTGCGATACCCTCAAGAAAACACCACACATATGCAGTCTAACCCCCACAAAAAAAACAAACATTAGACTGCAAAACGCTATCTGATACAGCGTTCTTTGTAGGAAAAATCCCATGTAAAAACCCTATACATATTTCCCCCCTTTGATTTTAAAACGTACTTCGGAAACGCCCCCCAGATACCTCCCCAAATTATAAAACGGAAAAGAACTCCCCCCCTCCATCACCTCATAACCCCTCTAACCTTCCCAAAATGGGGCCAACCTTTTTTCCCCGTATGGGGAACCCCGCAATAAAAATCTCAACTACTCATCAAACCTCCAATTCCCTAACCCCACCCCTGCCCCCACGTCTTCTAAACATCTCCATAACCCCCGATGCCCCCCCAATCGAATAACTATGTTTTTACAACATGCTCTTCAGTTATACTCAAAGGAATTAATCTTTAAAACACCCCTCTCCAAAGGTTGTCATCACAACCCTTTTCCTCAGCTAAGATAACCATTTTTCCCCCTATAAAGCGCAGTACCTTCTTTTTCGCCCTTTGCCCCCATCTTTCTCTCAATGGAATCCACTGCTACATTCCCAATTCAGGATAAATGATTGTGGATAACGATACCCCCTGTTGTATCGTCAGCCCCTCGACCATTCCCCCCAACCCCCCCAAATCCTTTCATACCCCTTTGAATTTGCCTCTCTGCTTCCGCCCGCCCCTCTGTATAAAAATCCCCGATGTTAAACTGCTCTTATTGCCATCCATACTTATTCCCAAGTCCCCCCCACCCACAAACCCAACCCCTAATGATTTTTGATAAAGCCATTTTAAAACAATAACATTGCTCCCCTAAAAATCTCAACGATTCTATCTACAATTTTTTTTTCCCTCTTCTCCCCCATTTGACCTGTGTGTTTAACAAACCCAACTAACCTTAGCACCCTGAGCCTTTTTCCCCCTCACCCACCCCGCATTTAAATTTCCTATTAGAGGATCTTGCAGCATGCAAATGGATCTGAGACATGGGGGCATCCCCGCTCAGTTCCCCACCCCAAATAACAACCTTCCCCACCCTTTCCCTTTTTTTTGCACCGTATTTTGCACCTTTGACAAAGTTTCCGCCCATGGGCAATTTCCCCACCCCAAAAAACCTGGCCCCCATAATATCCCCTAACGTCTCCTTTTCTATACAATATAAGGGACCTTCCAATCCAAAACAAACACCCTCACCGCCCCTCCTACTCATCTATACAGTCCTTTATCCTCCCAAAGCTCACTAAACTTGTCGTCCCGGCACACCCCCTTTTTTCCCCTATCATAACCCTCCAAAATTTTCTGCGTAACCCATTTCTAAAAACCCTTTGCAACAAAAAATAAACGGGACATTAAAGATAAACCCTTAATCTAGGATGACACTCTGCACTTCCCCCTTCCCCCCCCCCCCCCCAAACATGACAAGGACCCCCTTTTGTTGGACTACCATACATCAAACCAATCATCTCATACTCTTTATATACAGCACCTTTTAAGGAGGTGAAATTGTGACCTGAAAAAAGTACAGAGACCTTCACGGGGGCATAAAAAGGAATAAAAAAACCTCAATTCGGGGGCGCTTGAGGTTCCGAACCCGTATTCCCCGGAACGCAGGGAGAAGATTCTGATTTTTACCTGGGAAAAACCTAGAGGGAAAAGTACGAACTTGCACCGAAAATCATCACTACGAAAGCCCAAAAAACTTGGCAGACGAGCAACACCCCCAAAGAAAAGCAGGGGTTTTTCCCCCCCACGTTTGAACCATACAATAATGCCGGGGCCCCAACTGTTCAAATGCCCCCCGCTACTTTGGGGGATTACCAACAGACCCTGGCAGTCTTTAAGCTGGCATGGCAAGCCCTAAATCGGTTCCTGATCACGGGCTGTGGCTCGTACTTGGTTTGCGTGCAGCCGCGAACCCCTGGTTGTAGGCTCGACCACCAGGAGGGGCCCGGTCCCGAGGGGGGGCGGGGGCGTTTACCCCCGGAACTCTTCCAGGTAAACTCCAGGTAAAAACCCCCTCCTTTAACCCTTTATTTCAATTTATTAACAGCACCAAGCATTCTTTTAGGACCTCCCGTTTCTCAAATAAGAATCATTCGGTTCCAACGTTCCCGGCGTTTTCCCCACACTCATCCCTTTAACGGTCAACACCTCCCTTCACTTATGGCCCCTCTATTCCACCCTGTCTTCTGACATCCCCTTTTTCCCAAAAATGCAATTTTTCCAACTTTCTGTTACCCCGTTATATATATCTCAAATATTTTATCAGCAAAAACCCCTTATACCTTTATGGATAACCCCTGCCCACGTGTATCCCCCCACGTCCAATGTACTTCCAACTTTAACATATTCATTACCCTTACCGGATCTTTAAACGCCCCCAGGCGCAAAACTGACCCCATTAAAAAATCCTCCCAAACCCCCCTCTTAAAACCTCACCCCAAAACCTTGTTCGCATCCCACATTGCGTCTTTATACCCCCAATTTTCCAGACCGGAAAACCCCCCAAACCTTCATAACACTGCTTTAACTGCCCTCCCAAAAACCTTGTAATCCGTCCTTTCCCCATATAAAAAAAAACGATTCCCGGTTTAGCTTTCCTCCCCCCATTGAAATACACCTCCCTGCTTTTCTTTTTTCCCTCATTTTCCACCATTCCCCCTTTCCCCCTCCAACCCTTTCACCTTTTCCTTAAGTTTTTTTTTCTCTCCCCTTTGTTTCCCCCCCCCCTTCCCCTCCCTTATTCCAAAAACCCCCCAACCCCATTCCTTGTTCATTGGGAGAACATAATCATTTTTAAAACCCCTCCGCTCCCACAATATGTCCAACCCACCCCCTTCCCCCTACTAAAACCACTAACCACTCCCCCTAAAAACACCCTAACCCCACCCCCCAAACACACACCCCGTTCCCCTCGATCCCCATCTTTTCCCCATTTTCAAATTTTTTAATCCCCCCCAAAAAAATGTAAAAACACAAGCTCCCCATAGAAAATAGAACTCCCTCACAAAATCCCTTTAAGGCCTATTTCTATTGCAGGAATTGTACACTTCAAAAAATATACGAACCCCACCCCCTGCCCATCCTCCATATAGTTCCCTCCCACCCCTTTTTCCCTTGTAACATTTGAAAAAGGCTGGCCTCCCCTAAAAAAACGCGCACCTCCCTTAGTTTTTTCCGTATACCGCATAAAATTTTTACCCGCAAATAAGAAAACCCCCAAGTTTAAAAAAATGCTCTTGTAAAAAAAAAAGACCGTATCCCTATGTCTTAAAAGGGATGAAAATTCTCCGCCTTCATCGGCCCTTAGGGCCCTTTATATTCATGTTAAAAAGTTTAAAAAAGCTATCGGGGGTTTTTCCCAAACGACGGTGTCCATGCGTTTTTACATTTTTGAACAATATACTTTTCACTGTCCTTTTCCCAGTCTGCTTTCCCCTTTCCCCCCTTTCCCTTTCCCCCATCCCCGGGGACTTTTCCCAGGGCCCTCCATAATGCTTTTTTTCCCCATCTTTGGCAGGGGTAAAGGGGCTCACTGTCTGAGGCTACCGCCCCCTCTTTTCTGAAGCCGCAACAGTGGCTTCTTCATTCGTACTGCTAGCCCCTTTTGGGACCTCAACACAGCTTCACAAATCCCTTGGGTGCCCTTCCCTCACCCCCCAAATTTCTTCACCCCCATGAAATCCCCCCTTATCCATAGTTTCCCCTTGATTCGTATCATGTTCTTCCCCCTTTTGATCCAGAAATTGCTGTTAAACAGTGTTTATGGCAGTCAAAACTTCAACCCAAATCCACGTCCCACCTCATCCCCAGTGTAGTCTCAATAGCCTGAGTGACCTCCGGAAAAGTAACCAAAGCCACCGGTTTCTCCAAATCTCATTTTAAACCCCACGAGCCCGAAAAATTTTTTTTTTTCCCGAGATGGGACGTCACCTCCTCTCCTTTTCCACTCCTTTTTCCTTTTCCATGTGCCCGGTTTACGAGGTCGTGGAAACTGCGAGCCAGTGTTTAAAAGCGCCATCAATCGAAGGTTCTCCTTTGCCCGGGGTATGTACATATACCCGATTTTTAAAAACCAGAGCCCAAAAATTTCGGTATTGGGCTTCGCAAGGGTATTTTGAGGGGAAAAGACCCTCTCGCAGTCCAGCATACTTCACTGACCACCTTTCCCAAACGTTGCTTGTGTGTGACCCAATCCCGAACGTCGCTTTGATGTCATCTTTACCGCCTCAAAGGGACATTCGTAATTTTTCCAAATATAATACTTAGATCCCTCCCCATTCGCATTTTCCAAACCAGGGTTAACCGGGTACAACCGGGTACTTGTTCACCTTTGTCATATCGCAAAACCCTCACGAATTTCACAATTCCTCGCAGCACCCTTTAAGGGGTTTCCCTACAGATCGTGTTGTTGAGCCCAAAAATCACATATAACAGGCAGAGAACAGATGCATCTATACAACAGTGTTGATTTGTCGCCTGGGGAGCTTTTGCTTGTGAAAATCTGGCGTGACAAAAGAAAACACAAAAACCAAAATCCGGTCTCCCCCCAAGGGGTTTTGGGGCCAAAGCGGGGGCTAAGGCCGCACAACTCTCGGCCCGAGAGCGAAAGGTCAATGACAAATGACAGATGCTTAGTTTGGAACCCCTATTGTTCAGTACATTTTTAAGGGGAAACAAAGAAAGCTGAGATGAACAAATATAACTTTTACGAACAAAGTTACACAAAAAAACTGATGGGTGCTGAATAAAATTAGGGGTTTCCCTAAAAACATTATACAGTAACTGAACCCTTTTTGTGAATATAATTCCGTTTTGGGCCAAGTCGGACGAAACGTCGTGGTAAGCACTCCTTCATGTGCGGGTTTTTTTTATATCGTTCCCGTTAGGGTATTGTGCCTTTTTTGTTGTTTATATTCTTTTTTTTTTGTCAGCTGCTGAGGTGCACACACTACTGTTCTTTAGTACTGTATTAAGTGTAACTGACACTATTGACCCAACAAGTGTCTAGAAAAATTTACAGGTAGTAACAGCGCTCAGTTTTCCCAAAGTGTCTCAGAAAAATGTTAATGGTATGTAAAGCTGCTCATTGTACAAAACAACGTGTTTAGAACAATGTTAAGGTATGTAACAGCTGCTCATTTTACACACAAATTGGGCTCGAACAATGTTCATGTATGTAACAGCTGCTCTTGACACACAACTTTTCCAGAACAATGTTACATGGTAGTAACGTGTCAGTTTTACACCAACTTTGCTCAGAACAAGGGGTTTCATTGGTAGTAAAAGCTGCCCCGTGTAACACAACTTGTCTCAGAAGTTAAAATGAAAAAGCCTATTTAAAAATTGTTCTTTTAAAAATTTTTCGTAAAACATCTTGTGAATTTCCCCATTTAAATTCTTGTTTTACCTTTTAAAAATTTTTTTAGAAAAAAGAAATGGGGATTTTTAATCGCCTCATTTCCCAGGGCTCAGACCCTCCCCAAAATCATCCCCATTACACACAAAATCTCAAACCATTCCCTGGTTTAATTTTTCCACCTGTTTTTAGGAAATTTACTGAAGAGTACAGCGCATTCACCTTTTACAAGTTTGAAGTAAAGTTTTTCCAAAAAGGTTTTAATGTTATGGTTTCAGTTTTCATGAAACCAAAAGTGTTTCAACATTTTTTTTTTTTGCTTATTGAAACAAACCTTGTTACATGTTTTTTTATTAATTTACGTAATTTAAAACTGCACGGTTTTTTTGATGTTCCCCTCATTGTAACCCCCTGTCTTACAAAACTTGAATAAAGGGTTCAGAGGCACCATTTTGCCAGTCAGGAAATTATTTTGGGAAAACTTGTTTGACACATGTGCCCGGAAATTCATGGGTAAAAATCCTGTTTACAAACCTTTTTTAGAATGGCAATGGAAAAAGTGCCCAGTTTTATCTCACTCGCCAAGAGTTCAACCCATTAAAATTTTGTTTACCTAATTTTTTTAAAAAAACTGGGTTTTAAAGCCTGGCTAGTTTTTCTAAATGTCAAAAAAGCTCCTATTAAAATCACAAACCATTATGGATATATGTTGTAGGGAAAAGGGGGAACAGGGATCCAATCAACTGTTCGGAAAAATTTTTCAAAATAGGTTAAATTTGGGTCAGGTCATGAAAAATTTACGTGTCCCTAAAACATTTTTTTTTTTTCTAAAAAACAAAACCTTGTTAATTCATGTTTTGGTAAAAAAACAGAAAATTAAAATTTTATAAACACGGTTTTTTATTATTTAAAAAAATTCCCTAAACACTAAATGTGACCCAAAAACAGGGCAGTGGAAATTCACTGAAAAAAGTTTTTTAAATATTTTTTTTCCTTTTTAATTTTTCCAGGTTTAAAATTAATTAAAATCTTTTGTAACTTCCATGGGCCAACTGGGCCCTTTTTTGACCCCGAGAAGTTAAAAACGGGTTAAAAAGGGTCGAAACCCCCTTTTCAGGGCTTTATAATTTTTAAAATGAAAGGGAAAACCCCCCCCCTTTTATTCCCCCAAATAATGAGAAAATTAAAATGGAATGGGACAAACTTAATTCAAAACATTAAGGTCAAAGTAACAAAAAACCCATTCACTACTTTCAGATCACCAAATAGTTCCCCTTTCCCTACCCCTTATCACTGAAATTTAATAAAAAAATATGTAAACCCGGGGCCATAACCCCCCCTTCTGTTTCAAAAAAATCAAAAAAATTTACAAAACTTAAACACCTTGCACACTAATTAAGGAAAAAAAAAGGGATTAAAACAATAAATAAAATTGGGATAAAACTTCAAAAAAAACCCTCCTAAAAAACAAACCCATTTTAAACTTCCTGCTGGCCCCCAAAGACCACAAACCTACCTTTCTGGCCCCTAAAAGGGTAAACTCCCGTTTCAAAAAGAAAATGAAAATAAAGGGGCCTTTTTTTACTTTCACCAAAAATAAAATATTTTTAAGGTTTTAATAAAACCTAGGCAAAAAATGCAAGTTCCCTTTTCTCTTCTCTCCCCCATCTTCCTTCCTCTCCTTCCTCCTCCCTCTTTTTCTTTCCCTCTTCCCCCTCCCCTTCCTTCTTCTCCCTTTCTTCTCCCTCCTCTCCCCCTCCTCCTTCTTTCTTTTCCCCTCTCTTTTTCACCTCTTTTCCTTCTTTCCTTCTTCTTTTCTATTTTTCTCCTTTTTTCTTTTTTTTTTTTCACAGTTTTTTAACTTCTTTTTAAAACCCGTAGGTTTTTTATAAACCCACTCTTCTTAGGGTTTCAACCCCTTTTTTTCCAGTTTTTTATTTGTCAAGTCCCTTTTATTTAATGTTTTGTTTTTATATTTTCTTAAAAAATTGGTTCTTTCTTTGTACCTCCAAGTTTTTCTGTATTTTAACTTGAGGAAATTTCTAGATATTATCTGTCCCCCTTTAACCTGCCCCACACACAGCTTCCCCCCTCCCCATTTGAGTTTTTCCCCTCGTTGGTTCTTACTTTGTTTTTTGGTTTCCATTAATTTTGGGGATACTCCCAAAAACCGGGTGCCTCCCTAAAACCCGAAGTCCTCCCTAAATTCTGGGGTTCCCAAAAAATTTTATACCTCCCCAAATTTTTTCCTCCCCAAATCTTAGGAACCTCCCCCTAAATTTTGCTGGATTCAAATTCCCCCCTTCCCCATCGCCCCTCTTTCCCTTTTTCATCCCCGGCTTTACTTTGTTTTTTTCAAATACTTATAAATTGGGTTGAATTTTCTTCCTCAAAATTTTTTCTCAAATTTTCCGTTTTTT
This sequence comes from Cherax quadricarinatus, assembly GCF_026875155.1. NCBI lineage: Eukaryota > Metazoa > Arthropoda > Malacostraca > Decapoda > Parastacidae > Cherax > Cherax quadricarinatus. The sequence goes on from NC_069498.1 coordinate 14,020,997, forward strand.
CTCTTCCCCTATAATGTTCTTCCCAGGTCAATTTCTTGTTTTTATAAATTCAATTTTTTCCCCGTTTTCTGAAATTTTTTTTTGGGGCCTTTTTTCCTAGGTAAACCTTTGGCCCTCTTTTCTAATATTGAAATTTTTTTGTTAGGGGGTTTTTTTTCCGTCCAGTCTTCATCATCTCATTCCGCTTATCTCATCTCTTTAAACCATTTTCGGATCACTCATGTTTTTAATACTTCCCTTTTTTTCTCGGTTTCAATTTTACCATCTGCTCTCTGCTTTCCTGTGTACTTCCACATCTCAAACCCTGCTTTCACTCCTAGTACTTTCCACAGATACTTTTCGGGTGATTTGCCCTGACCCTGTGTTCCTTCGTCGTCATCTTTAGGACTTTCCCTTTCTCACACCTTTCCATGAACCTTAGCTTCTCTCTCTATACTGTTACTCTCCAACGAATTCAACCTCTAACGTGTGGTCACTCAAAACCCTGAGGAACTTCCTGTAATATCCTTTGTCAGGTTTGTTATTGCCTCCACGCGCTGTGTGTACTCCCTTATGTATTGCAAGGTACTGTCTTTGTGCCCGTCCTATCTCCGCAATTGTAATACCTAATTGTGGTTCCAGGGTTGGATCGCTTATGGCCCGCATTCATGTAGGCTACTTAGTCTTCTCTCTCCCTGCATCCTGCCTTTATCATACTCTGTCTTATAATGTGAATTTCCACTGTCATCTGAAACTTTTGACTGAGAAATCTTCTAATGTCCTTTGTGTGTGTCTTCAACTGTTATTGTGTCCTTGTTCTGTGTCCCATTCTGATTACGTATTCTGTGTCTGTGCCCTTGTTATTCTACGAGTATTTTGTGGATGTCTCGCGCTGTCGCCTCTGTCTTCGTGTCGTGCATGGCCGATTTTTCGTGTGCTTTCTTCCTGTAGCTGTGGAACTACCTGTGTTGTGTAACTGTTTGCATGTGTTTTTGCGTGTGTTGCATTGCTGTGTAGTCAAGTGTGTGTGTGTCTTGATACAGTGTGGTGCTGCATACCTGTGGTAACCTGTGTGTGTGTGTGTGTGTGTGTGTGTATGTGTGTGTGTGTGTGTGTGTGTGTGTGTTGGTGTGATGTGTTGTGTGTGTGTGTGTGTGGTTGTGTATACGTGTGTGTGTTGTGTGTGTGTGTATGTGTTGTGTGATGTGTGTGTGTGTGTGTGTGTGTGTGTGTGATGTGTTGTGTGTGTGTGTATAGTGTGTGTGTGTGTATGTGTGTGTGTTATGTGTGTTGCGTGTGTGTGTGTGGTGGTGATGTGTATACGTGTGTGGTGTGTGTGTAGTGTATGGTTGTGTGTGTGTGTGTGGTGTGTGTGTGTGTGTTGTGTGTGTGTGTGTGTGTGTGTGTGTGTGTTGTGTGTGTGTATTGTGTGTGTGTGTGTGTGGTGTGTGTGTATGTTATACGTGTGTGTGTTTGTGGATGTGTATCGTGTGTGTGTGTGTGTGTGTGTGTTGTGTATGTATATGCGTGTGTGTGTGTGTGTGTGTGTGTTTGTTGTGTGTGTGTGTGGTGTGTGTGTGTGTGTGTGTGTGTGTGGTGTGTGTGATGTGTGTGTATGTGTAGTGTGTGTGTGTGTATGTGTATACGTGTATGTGTGTGTGTGTGTATGCGTGTGTGTGTGTGTGTGTGTGTTGTGTGTGTTGTGTGTGTGTGTATGTGTAGTGTGTGTGGTGTGGTATACTGTGTGTGTGTGTGTGGTGTGTGGTTTGTGTATGTGTGTGAGTGTGTGTGTGTGTGTAGTGTTTGTGTGTGTGTGTGTGTATGTGTATACGTGTGTGTGTGGTGTGTGTGTATTGTATGTGTGTGTGTGTGTGTTTTGTGTGTGTGTGTGTGTGTGTGTGTATGTGTGTGGTGTGTTATGTGATGTGTGGTGTGTGTGTGTGTGTTGTGTTGGTTGTGTGTGTGTGTGTGTGTGTGTGTATGTGTATGGTGTGTGTGTGTGTGTGTTGTGTGTATGTGTATGCGTGTGTGGTGTGTGTGGTGTGTATGTGTGAGAGAGAGAGAGAGAGAGAGAGAGAGGGAAAAAGAGAGGCGGGGTCAAATAATACAGTAATGGGCATTGTGAAAGAAAGGCCAGTGTGTGGAAGTGAATACCGAGGACATAGAGAAGGATGAATACAGAAAGGAGAGAGAAGACAGTGAGGAGGAGGAGGAGGAGGAAGAAGAAGTAGTGGAAAAGCACACATATATGAAAATGGAACTTCGTGAGTTTATGAGATCTACTAATCTTGGGACAGAAAGAAGAAACTAGCAATTTATTAACTATCCCTCATCAGCCAGCCATAATTTCAACTAATCATCAACCATCTGTTTTGCGAGAGGTGGTAGTTAATGTTTTAAAAAACTCTGGAGACTGGAATCCTTGGATACCATTGTTTTAGATGGTGGTATAAGTATGTTTTAATCAGGTCCAATACAAAACTCTCTTCCTTTTTGCTCTTTTTAATTCAAATCACTGTAGCGTGTGTGACAGAGATCATCCAACATATCATCTGCTATCAGTATATTAGTAATATCTGCTTGCTTGATTTAGGTAATTTTAAGGTTGTTCAAAATGAAAAATAGTCACATGTCAGTTGATAAGACATCTAAATTATCCTTATTTTTATTTGCGACCACTGTCAGCCTCAGAGTTATTTCTGAGTTACCAGACCTTGCCACGTGGAGGCCAGTGGTTCGTCTTTAAGGTACACACATCCATTTACTGTGTTTTTTGATGCTTTCCTCAGGTTCATGTGTCCAGGAGTTCATCTGTGTCCCATCAGATTCTCCCTTCCCCACTTCCCTAAGGTCTGCCACAACAACCAGTATCCCAGTCTTTCCCAGGTCCATGTGTCCAGGAGTCCATCTGTCCGCCTTCAGATATTCTCCCTTTCCCACTTCCCCAAGGTATCCTTGCCTTTCCTAGGTCAATGTGTCCAGGATTCCGTCCGTGGGCCCCCGGATGTCTTCCTCACTTTCCTTAAGATATCTTCCAGTCTCAGCCTTCCCCAGGTTATGTATCCCGAAGTCAGCTCAGCCACCCCCAGTGATCTAGCTAGATGAGAACGAGGTCTTGTCTAGCTGGTCTACGGTAGAGACTGTCCAGGTGGGTGGAATTACAGGAGGGGACACAGAAAACTGCGTCCTGTAATTACACTCACCAAGACAGCCTGGACCGTAAGTCAGCTAGACGCAGCCATGCTGCCGTCCAGTTCCCTAACCAAGGTCAGGCTATTCAATGTATTTTTGGAAGTTCTATTTATGTTATATATTTCATTTATATTAAATATGGTTTTTTGTACTTAATTAGTAGTTTAAATGTCTTTGTGAATATTTTATTGTGTCTTTATGAGTTCTCGTGTGTTAATTTGTTTGTCCACCTCAACGAGAACTGTAATAAGCGTTGAACTTACAAGCGCCCCGCACAATGGAAATAAGTCACTTTGTCCGACATTTTTGGGTTATCCTGGGAAATTTACACATATGATATGATGCATGTTAATTTGTGTAACTAAATAAACTTACTTACTTACACACACACACACTTATTTTCACACTCATTTGTTCATTTCCGCAAAGGAAACTTGCTGGTTCACCATCATTCATAAACACACAAAACAACGCTCACGCGCTGACACACATACATATGTATGAAACACACTTATCCCCTCTTACACTATAATGAATGTTATAACACACACACACACACACACACACACACACACACACACACACACACACACACACACGTCCCCCTATGCCACACACACACATATTTGTGAACAAATTTGTATACAGTCATATGTACACTCTTCCTCACGGTTGTTATAATTATGTTTGTCTTCTCAAAAAAGTCAGACTTCCTCAATGTTTGGGAATTCAGGAACTTTATATATTTCGATATTCTTATAGAGAATGTTGGCTTTCGGCATTTTGCAGACATCCTTTGTGAAAGTTGTGAAAAGTGACTAGCTGAGACATTTGTGGGTCAGGTAAAGAAGACACTATCATGAATTATCTTATGGAAGATAAAGTTTAGCTAGAAATTATTATTAAACAATTTAACAAGTTTCTCTCTTGTCTCATATTTTCACTTATCTAACACCTGACAGGGAGGCAGCAACGAGTCATGGTACGTGAAGAGGTATCACAGTGGGCGCCTGTGACGAGCGGGGTCCCACAGGGGTCAGTTCTAGGACCAGTGCTATTTTTGATATATGTGAACGACATGATGGAAGGAATAGACACTGAAGTGTCCCTGTTCGCAGATGACGTGAAGTTGATGAGAAGAATTAAATCGGACGAGGATGAGGCAGGACTGCAAAGAGACCTGGAGAGGCTGGACATGTGGTCCAGTAACTGGCTTCTCGAATTCAATCCAGCCAAATGCAAAGTCATGAAGATTGGGGAGGGGCAAAGAAGACCGCAGACAGAGTATAGGCTAGGTGGACAAAGACTACAGACCTCCTCAGGGAGAAAGACCTTGGGGTGACCATAACACTGAGCACATCACCGGGAGGCACACATCAACCAAATAACCGCTGCAGCATACGGGCGCCTGGCAAACCTGAGAATAGCGTTCCGATACCTTAATAAGGAATCGTTCAAGACACTGTACACTGTGTATGTTAGGCCCATACTGGAGTATGCAGCACCAGTCTGGAACCCACACCTGGTCAAGCACGTCAAGAAGTTAGAGAAAGTACAAAGGTTTTGCAACAAGGCTAGTTTTCCCGAGCTCAGGGAATGTCGTACGAGGAAAGGTTAGGGAAATCGGACTGACGACACTGGAGGACAGAAGGGTCAGGGGAGACATGATAACGACATACAAGATACTGCGGGGAATTGACAAGGTGGACAGAGATAGGATGTTCCAGAGAGGGGACACAGGGACTAGGGGTCACAACTGGAAGCTGAAGACTCAGACGAGTCATAGGGACGTTAGGAAGTATTTCTTCAGTCATAGAGTTGTCAGCAAGTGGAATAGCCTAGCAAGTGAAGTAGTGGAGGCAAGAACCATACGTAGTTTTAAGAAGAGGTATGACAAAGCTCAGGAAGCAGAGAGAGAGAGGATCCAGTAGCGATCAGTGAAGAGGCGGGGCCAGGAGCTGAGTCTCGACCCCTGCAACCACAATTAGTGAGTACACAAAACAACAACACACCACACACACACACACACACACACACACACACAACACACACACATACAACAGTATCACACTCATACCCCTGTGTTTCAGTTACACAGGTACACACACCTTACTAACGTACACAAACATACACACATTCTCATACACTTATCTAACTTTCTTACACATCATTTTTAAATTTTAAATTTATTGTAGACAAAAAAAGGAAATAAATTCTAAGAAATTAATATTGACGTTCAAAATAAACCAAATGGGGAAATATTTTATAGAGTATTTTCAAGATATCATATGAGAAATGTGATGATACAAAAAAGTGAAAAAGTGAGAGACATTTATTAGATAAGAAAAAAAAAGCCCTTAAAAATTATCTTCGAAAAGTAAAAAATTTTCATAAAAATTTTTTTAAATAGTCTTTTTCTGTTTTTTTTTTTCACATTTTCATTTTTTCGACTTTTTTTGAAGACTAGACTTTGAAAAACTACACCTCGTACTCTCAGATAATCACACTCGCCTCTAAAAAAAATACACACTCGCACTCTCAGTAATACACACCCACTCTCTTTGCTCACCTCTCCTCTCAGAAATTTTTCCCAACTCCACTTCAGATGTTTCACATCGCACTTAGATAACTACCCTCGCACTCTCAAAAAAAACTACACACTCGCACTCTCGTAACTAAACTCCGCACTCTCAGAAATACACCTGACCTCAGTAGCTACACCCCGCACTCTCAGAAAACTACCACTCCACTCTCGAAGCTACACACTCGCACTCTCAGATAAACCACTCGCCCTCAGAAAATACACACTCGCACTCGTAGTACCACTCGCACTCTCAGATGCTCCACCGCCTTTTCAATAACTACACACTCCCCTCTCAGATAACACCACCGCAATCTCATAGCTCACACTCCACTCTCGATAACTAATACCACTTCAGTAACTCACATCGCACTCGCAAATAATACACACTCGCATCTCAGTAATAACATGAAACCTCAGATAACTAACCTCGCCTTCAGATAACTACACACTCGCACTTCAAAAACTACAATCGCCTCTCAGATACTACACACCGCATTCCAATAACCCCACTCGTACTTCAGATAACAACACACTCGCCTTCAAAAACTAAACACTCTACTCTCAGAAACTCACACTCGCCTCTCGAAAACTACACACCGCACCTCAGATAACTAACACTGCCTCTCAGATAATAAAACTCGCACTTCGATAACTACAACTGCATTTCTCAGAAACTACACACTCGCACTCTCAGGTAAGTACACATTCGCACTCTCAGATAATACACACTCGCACTCTCAGATTCCAACACTCGCACTCTCAGATAACTACACACTCGAACTCTCAGTAACTACACACTCGCACCTAGTAACAAAACACTCGCCTCTCAGATAACTCCCACTCGCACTATCGATAGCTAACACTCGCACTCTCAATACTCACACTCGCACTCTCAGTAACTAACACACGCCTCTCTAAACTACACTTCGCATCTCAGTTAATCCACCTCGCACTCTAGTAACTACCCTCGCACTCTAGATAATCCACTGCTCCAGATACTACAACTCGCACTCTATATAATACACACTCGACCCTCACAAACTACACACTCGCATCTCAGATAAAACACCTGCACTCAAGTAAACACACCCCGCACTCCAGTAACTACACCTCGCACTCTCAGTAACTACACACTCGCACTCCAGACAGTTTACACTCGCACTCTCAATTCTACACACACTCGCACTTCAGCATAACACACACTCGCACTTAGTAACACACCCTCGCACTCTCGTTTCTACCACTCGCACTCAGTAACCACCTCGCACTCCAGATAACTAACACTCTCACCTCAATAACTCACACTCGCACCTCAGTAACTACACACTAGCACTATCAGATTAAAATCCCCATTCAGTTTCTACAACTCTCACCTCGAATAACACTCGCACTCTCATTAACTAAAATAGCACTCCAGATTAACTAACACTCGCACTCTCAGATAACTACACACTCGCATCTCAAGATAACTAAACACTAGCACTTCAGATAATACACTAACTCGCACTCTCAGATAACTCAAAATCGCACTCTCAGATACTACACACTCGCACTCTCAGATAAACTACACATCGCACTTCAGTAATAAAAACAGCATCTCAGATAACTACACCTCGCCTCTCAGATAACTACACACTCGCACTCTCATGATAACTAACCCCTCTCACTCTAGATAACTACACACTCGCACTCTCAGATAACTTCACACTCGCACTCTCAGATAACTACAAACTCGCACTCTCAGATAACTAAAACATCGCACTCTCAGATAACTACACACTCGCACTCTCAGATAACTACACACTCGCACTCTCATAACTACACACTCGCACTCTCAGATAACTACACACTCGCACTCATAGATAACTACACACTGCACTCTCAGATAACTACACACTCGCACCCCTCAGATAACTACACACTCGCACTCTCAGATAGCTACACACTCGCACTCTCAGATAGCTACACACTCGCAATCTCAGATAGCTACACACTCGCACTCTCAGAAAAACTACACATCGCCTTCAGTCTTACACACTCGACTCGCAAATAACTACACACTCGCACTCTCAGATAACTACACACTCGCACTCTCAGATAAATAAAACACTCGCACTCTCAGATAACTACACACTCGCACTCTCAGAAAAACTACACACTCGAACTCAGATAACTACACACTCGCATCTCTAGTTTAACTACACACTCGCACTCTCAATAACTACACACTCGCATCCCCATAACTACACACTCGAACTCTCAGATAACTACAACACTCGAACTCTCAGATAACTACACACTCGCACTCTCAGATAACTACACACTCGCACTCCCCAGATAACTATCCCCTCGCACTCTCCAGATAATTTACACACTCGCATCTCAGATAACTACACACTCGCACTCTCAAAATAACTACACACTCCGACTATCAGAAAACACACACTCGCACTCGAAAAACCCCAAACTCTCACTCTCAGATAACACACACCTCGCACTCTCAGATAACTACACACTCGCCTATCAGATAACTACACCCCTCGCACTCTCAGATAACTACACACTCTCACCCCCAGATAATTCAAACTCGCACTTTTGTAACTACACATGCACCCCAGATAACTACACACTCGCACTCTCAGATAACTACACACTCGCACTCTCGGGATAATACACACTCGCACTCTCAGATAACTACACACTCGCACTCTCAGATACTACACACTCGCACTCTCAGATAACTACACACTCGCACTCTCAGATAACTCACACTCGCACTCTCAGATAACTACACACTCTCACTTCAATAACTACACACTCGCACTCTCAGATAACTACACACTCTCACTCTCAGATAACTACACACTCGCACTCTCAGATAACTACACACTCGCACTCTCAGAAAAACTACAACACGAACTCTCAGAAAACTACACACTCGCACTCTCAGATAACTACACCTCGCACTCTCAGATAACTACACACTCGCACTCTCAGATAAATACACACTCGCACTCTCAGATAACTCACACCACTCTCGTCTCACACTCCACTCTCAGAAAACTACACACTCGCACTCTCAGATAACTCACACTCTAAACCAAGATAACTACACACTCTCACTCTAGATAATTACACACTCGCACTCTCAGATAACTACACATCCACTCTCAGATTAACTACACACTCGCACTCTCAGTAACTACACACTCGCACTCTCAGATAGCTACACACTCGCACTCTCAGATAACTAAAACACTCGCACTCTCAGATAACTACACACTCGACTCTCAGATAACTACAAAATTCGCACTCTCAGATAACTACACACTCGCACTCTCAGATAACTACACACTCGCACTCTCAGATAACTCACACTCGCACTCTCAGATAACTAAAACACTCGCACTCTCAGATAACTACACACTCTGCATTCTCAGAAAAACTACACACTCACACTCTCTATAACTACACACTCGGACTCTCAGATAACTACACACTGCACTCTCAGAAACTACACACTCGCACTTCTAATAACTACACACTCGCACTCTCAATAACTACACACTCGCACTCTCAGATAACTACAACTCGCACTCTCAGATAACTACACACTCGCACTCTCAGATAATTCACACTCGCACTCTCAGATAACTACACACTCGCACCCCTCATAACTTCACACTCGCACTCTCAGAAAAACTACACACTCGCACTCTTAGATAACTACACACTCGCACTCTCAGATAACTACACACTCGCACTCTCAGATAACTACACACTCGCACTCTCAGATAGCTACACACTCGCACCCCTCAATAGCTACACACTCGCATTCTCAGATAGCTACACACTCGCACTCTCAATAACTACACACTCGCACTCTCAGATAACACACACTCGCACTCGCAGATAACTACACACTCGCACTCTCGGATAACTACACACTCGCACTCTCAGATAACTACACACTCGCACTCTCAGATAACTACACACTCGCACTCTCAGATAACTACACACTCGCACTCTCAGATACTACACACTCGCACTCTCAGATAACTACACACTCGTACTCTCAGATAACAACACACTCGCACTCTCAGATAACTACACGCTCGCACTCTCAGATAACTAACACTCGCACTCGCAAATAACTACACACTCGCACTCTGGGAATAACTAACACACTCGCACTCTCAGAAAAACTACACACTCGCACTCTCAGATAACTACACACTCGCATCTCAGATAACTACACCTCGCACTTCAGATAACTACACCTCGTACTCTCGATAACTACACACTCGCTCTCTCAGATAACTACACACCGCACTCTCAGATAATACACGCTCGCACTCTCAGATAACTCCCAAACTCGCACTCCAGATAACTACACACTCGCAATCTCAGATAACTACACACTCTCACTCTCAGATAACTACACTACTCGCACTCTCAGATAAGTACACACTCCCCACTCTCAGATAACTACACGCTCGCACTCTCAGATAACTACCACCCGCTCTCTCAGATAACTACACACTCGCACTCTCAGATAACTACACACTCGCACTCTCAGATAACTACACACTCTCACTCTCAGATAACTACACACTCGCTCTCTCAGATAACTAAACACTAGCACTCTCAGATAACTACAAACTCGCACTCTCAGATAACTACACACTCGCACTCTCAGAAACTACAACTCTAAACTCTCAGATAACTACACACTCGCACTCTCAGATAAACTAAAACACTCGCACTCTCAGATAACTACACACTCGCACTCTCAGATAACTACACACTCGCACTCTCAGATAACTACACACTCTCACTCTCAGATAACTACACACTCGCACTCTCGATAACTACACCTCGCACTTTTCAGATAACTACACACTCGCACTCTCAGATAACTACACACTCGCACTCTCAGATAGCTACACACTCGCACTCTCAGATAGCTACACACTCGCACTCTCAGATAACTACACACTCGCACTCTCAGATAACTACACACTCGCACTCTCAGATAGCTACACACTCGCACTTGAAAATAACCTCCCACCTCAGATAACTACACACTCGCACTCTCAGATAACTACACACTCGAACTCTCAGATAACGACACACCGCACTCTCAATAGATACACACTCCACTTCGATAGCTCACACTCGCACTCTTAGATAGTACACACTCCCCACTCTCAGATAACTACACACTCGACTTCTCAGATAACTAACACACTCGCACTCGCAGATAACTACACACTCGCACTCTCAGATGCTACACACTCGCACCTCAGATTGCTACACACTCGCACTCTCAGATAACTACAAAACTCGCACTCTCAGATAACTACACACTCGCACTCTCAGATAACTACACACTCTCACTCTCAGATAACTACCACACTCGCACTCTCAGTTAAGTACACACTCGCACTCTCAGATAACTACACATCGCACTCTCAATAACTACCACCTGCGCTCTCAGATAACTACACACTCGCACTTCAGATAACTACACACTCGAACCCCTCAGATAACTACACACTCGCACTCTCAGATAACAACACACTCGCACTCTCAGATAACTACACACTCGCACTCTAGATAACTGCACACTCGCCTCTCAGATAACTACACACTCGCACTCTCAGATAATACTACACACTCGCACTCTCAGATAACTAAAACACTCGCACTCGCAGATAACTACACCTCGCACTCTCAGATAGCTACACACTCGCACTCTCAATAGCTACAAACACTCGCACTCTCAGATAACTACACACTCGCACTTCAGATAACTACACACTCGCACTCTCAGATAACTACACACTCTCACTCTCAGATAACTACACACTCGCACTCTTGATAAGTACACACTGCACTCTCAGATAACTACACACTCGCACTCTCAGATAACTACACACTCCGCTCTCAGATAACTACACACTCGCACTCTCAGATAACTACACACTCGCACTCTCAGATAACTACACACTCGCACTCTCAGATAACTACACACTCGCACTCTCAGAAATACCCCCGCATCTCAGATAATCAACTCGCACTCTCAGATAACTAACACACTCGCATTTCTCGATAATAAAACACTCTCACTCCTTCAGATAACTCATACCGCACTCTCAGTAAGTACACACTCGCACTCTCAGATAACTACACGCTCGCACTCTCAGATAACTACACATTTCGCTCTCTCAGATAATACACACTCGCACTCTCAGATAACTACACACTCGCACTCTCAGATAACTACAACTCTCACTTCGTAACTACACACTCGCTCTCTCAGATAACTAAACACTGCACTCTCAGATTAACTACAAACTCGCACTCTCAGATAACTACACACTCGCACTCTCAAAATAATACACACTCTCACTCTCAGATAACTACACACTCGCATCTCAGATAACTACACACTCGCACTCTCAGATAACTACACACTCGCACTCTCAAAAAATACACACTCCACTCTCAGATAACTCCCACACTCCCACTCTCAAAATAGCTACACCTCGCACTCTCAGATAGCTACACACTCGCACTCTCAGATAACTACACACTCGCACTCTCAGATAACTACACACTCGCACTCTCAGATAGCTACACACTCGCACTTGCAGATAAATACACACTCGCACTCTCAGATAACTACACACTCGCACTCTCAGATAACTACACACTCGCACTCTCAGATAACGACACACTCGCACTCTCAGATAGATACACACTCGCACTCTCAGATAGCTACACACTCGCACTCTTAGATAGCTACACACTCGCACTCTCAGATAACTACACACTCGCACTCTCAGATAACTACACACTCGCACTCGCAGATAACTACACACTCGCACTCTCAGATAGCTACACACTCGCACTCTCAGATAGCTACACACTCGCACTCTCAGATAACTACACACTCGCACTCTCAGATAACTACACACTCCCCACTCTCAGATAATTTACACACATTTCACTCTCAGATAACTACACACTCGCACTCTCAGATAAGTACACACTCGCACTCTCAGATAACTACACACTCGCACTCTCAGATAACTACTCACTCGCGCTCTCAGATAACTACACACTCGCACTCTCAGATAATACACACTCGAACTCTCAGATAACTACACACTCGCACTCTCAGATAAACTACACACTCGCACTCTCAGTTTAAATACACACTCGCACTCTCAATACTGCACACTCGCACTCTCAGATAACTACAAAATCGCACCCCCAAGGATAACTACACACTCGCACTCTCAGAAAATTTACACCACTCGCACTCGCAATAACTACACACTCGCACTCTCAGATAGCTACACACTCGCACTCTCAGATAGCTACACACTCGCACTCTCAGATAACTACACACTCGCACTCTCAGATAACTACACACTCGCACTCTCAGATAACTACACACTCTCACTCTCAGATAACTACACACTCGCACTCTCAGATAAGTACCACACTGCACTCTCAGATAACTACACACTCGCACTCTCAGTTAACTACACACTCGCGCTCTCAGATAAATACACACTCGCACCCCTCGATAACTACACACTCGAACTCTCAGATAACTACAAAAACTCGCACTCTCAGTAACTCCCAACTCGCACTCTCAGATAACTACACACTCGCACTCTCAGATAACTGCACACTCGCACTCTCAGATAACTACACCACTCGCACTCTCAGATAAACTACACACTCGCCCTCTCAGTAACTACACACTCGCACTCTCAGATAACTACACACTCGCACTCTCAGATAACTACACACTCGCACTTTCAATAATTACACACTCTCCACTCTCAGATAACTAAGCACTCGCACTCTCAGATAACTACACACTCTCACCCCTCAGATAACTACACACTCGCATCTCAGATACTAACACTCGCATTTCAGATAACTACACACTCGCACTCTCAGATAACTACAAAACTCTCACTCTCAGAAAACTACACACTCGCACTCTAGTTTAACTACACACTCGCCCTCTCAGATAACTACACACTCGCACCTCTGATAACTACACACTCGCACTCTCAGATAACTACACACCGCACTCTCAGATAACTACAAAACTCACACTCTCAGATAACTACACACTCGCACCTCAGATACTACACACTCGCACTCTCAGATAACTACACACTCGCACTCTCAGATAACTACACACTCGCACCCCTCAGATAACTTCCACTCGCAATCTCAGGTAACTACACACTCGCACTCTCAGATAACTACACACTCGCACTCTCAGATAGCTACACACTCGCACTCTCAGATAGCTACACACTCGCACTCTCAGATAGCTACACACTCGCACTCTCAGATAACTACACACTCGCACTCTCAGATAACTACACACTCGCTCTCGCAGATAACTACACACTCGCACTCTCAGATAACTACACACTCGCACTCCCAGATAACTACACACTCGCATTCAGATAGCTACCACTCGCACTCCACTAGCTACACACTCGCACTCTCGATAGCACAATCACACTCTCAGATAACAACACACTCGCACTCTCAGATAACTACGCACTCGCAATCTCAGATAACTACACACTCGCACTCTCAGATAACTACACACTCGCCTATCAGTTTAACAAACACACTCGCACTCTCAATAACTACGCACTCGCACTCTCAGATAACTAAGCACTCGCACTCTCAGATAACTACGCACTCGCACTCTCAGATAACTACACACTCCCACTCTCAGATAACTACACACTCGCACTCTCAGATAACTACACACCAACTCTCAGATAATACACACTCGCCTCTCAGATAACTACGCACTCGCACTCTCAGATAACTACACACTCGCACTCTCAGATAATACACACTCGCACTCTCAGATAATTTACAACTCGCACTCTCAGATAACTACACACTCGCACTCTCAGATAACTACACACTCGCACTCTCAGATAACTACACACTCGCACCCCTCAGATAATACACACTGCACTTCAGTAATACACACTCGCACTTCAGTAACTACACACTCGCACTCTCAGAAAACTACTCACTCGCACTCTAGATAACTACACACATCGCACTCTCAGATAACAACACACTCGCACTCTCAGATAACTACACCCGCCTTCAGATAACTACACACTCGCACTCTCAGATAACTACACACTCGCACTCTCAGATAACTACACACTCGCACTTCAGATAACTACACACTCGCCTCTCAGATAACTACACACTCGCACTCTCAGTTTAACTACACACTCGCACTCTCAGATAACTACACACTCGCCCTCTCAGATAACTAACACTCCCCACTCCCCAGATAACTACACACTCGCACTCTCAAAATAACTACACACTCGCACTCTCAGATAACTAAAACACTCGCACTCTCAGATAACTACACACTCGCCACTCTCGATAACTACAACACTCGCATCTCAGATAACTACACACTCGCCCTCTCAGATAACTACACACTCGCACTCTCAGATAACTACACACTCGCACTCTCAGATAACTACACACTCGCACTCTCAGATAACTACACACTCGCACTCTCAGATAACTACAAAAACTCGCACTCTCAGATAATACACACTCGCCCTCTCAGATAACTACACACTCGCACTCTCGATAACTACACACTCGCATCTCAGATAGCTACACACTCGCACTCTCAGATAACTACACACTCGCACCCAGATAACTACACACTCGCACTCTCAGATAACTACACACTCGCAGTCTCAGATAACTACACACTCGCCCTCTCAGATAACTACACACTCGCAGTCTCAGATAACTACACACTCGCCCTCTCAGATAACTACACACTCGCACTCTCAGATAACTACACACTCGCACTCTCAGATAACTACACACTCGCACTCTCAGATATCTAACCACTTGCAGTCTCAGATAACTACACACTCGCAGCCCTCAGATAACTACACACTCGCACTCTCAGTTTAACTACAAAATCGCCCCCCCTTCAGATAACTACACACTCGCAGTCTCAGAAACACACACTCCACTCTCAGATAACTACACACTCGCACTCTCAGATAATACACACTCGCACTCTCAGATAACTACACACTCCCCACTCTCAGATAACTACACACTCGCACTCTCACTTAACTACACACTCGCACTCTCAAAATAACTACACACTCGCACTCTCAGATAAAACAATGAAACTCTGGTGAAGAAAATAAAATCTTCAATCGGGGAGACTCGACGACCGATAAAAGAGAATTTCAGCGACGCATCTTATGACTTGGCCGGCAGGTCTTTACTGTTAGTGTACCTTACATGTACTATATATTTGCTACTGAAGTATGTTCCTCTACTGTTACTATATATGATTGTTTTGTTATTGTATGTTGTTGTAGATACTTTAGTGTTGCTGTACTTCCCTATGTTACTCTGCTGTTCTTGTGTGTTACAGCACAGTTCTCGTCTGTTCTTTTACTATTTTTTGGGGTTTCTGAGCTGTTTTTATTTATTACTGTACTGGTTTTGAAAAAAAAATACAATATAGTGATTGGATCATAATGGTTTTATGTGCGGATTATTTGTGTATTGTTCTTTTGTAAGAGCATTGTTTTAAAGTTATTATACTTGTTACCATACTGTTCATCAAATTACCGTTCTTGCATATTAGAGTATCGTTTTTCTGTGTTACTGTATTTTTCTTCTGTATTACTGCACTGCCTGTGTGGTTTACGGTGCCTTTTTATACGTTAGTGCACTGTTCTTGTTTGTTACTTTACTGTTCTTGTATATTATCTTTCTTGTATGCTGATGTATTGTTGTTACATGCTGTAGTGTCTTATAACATCTTCCACAAGTGTCTCCCGTATTGACATTCATGTTTCCCAAAACTATTATGACTCAAAATTCCCAAAACCTTCACTTAACACTTCTCAGGATCCATATTCTTCTCTCATCAACACTTATCTCTCCAGTACATTAATAATACAAGTAACACTATATACAACACACAAAACAATAACTCTCCGGTTATAAAGTCGACCATCATGGTTGTCTTCATCTTTTGATACAAAAATATTTCACCAGCCGATCCTGCAACCTTGCAAATTCACTTCATTATTTATTTCTCTCATACTGTTGTTTTACACCTTACATGTTTCTATACTGGACATTTGCAACCCTATCAACAATTCGCTTCCTTTGTATGTTTAACCTGTGCTAAGTAGCTGACCGTATATCCTCTGCCCTCGTTTTAGCTAGAAAAAATTTGGTTTCTCGGAAAAGCGTTCAGATTCCTCTAACTCGTCGAAAAAATGCAATAAAACACCATTTTAGCACATTTTTCTGAGTTATTTAATGTTTCAAGTATTTTAAAAATATCTATGAAAAAATACAAAATTATCATTGGTTTATATCGACTTTTAGTGTCATTTTTTTTAAATGTTTAAAATATTTATAAACTTTGAAAAATAATCGAAAATTTTATTTTTTGGAATATTTCGGCGATTCAGGGACTTTTTAAGCATTTCTTGAAAAACTTCAATTTTTTTTAGTTAAAATATGCATTGACAAAGTACTTCACAAAAATATCATAATTTAGCTTTATTTTAGCATAAAAATTTAATTGCAGTAGTAATTCTGTTTAAAAGTTTTAAAAGTCTGTTAATTTTAGCTAGAAAATGAGGTTTGTCGGAAAAGGGGTTAAGATTGTTCTAAATCGTGGAAATATGCAGTAAAAAAATCATTTTTGCATATTCTTCTGAGTTTTTTAATGTTTCAAGTATTTTGAAAAAAAATATGAAATATTCAGAATTATTACTCATTTTTTATCGAAATTTTAGTGCGACTTTTTTTAAAAAAATGTAAAATATTTTAATTTTTGAAAAATGATCGAAAATTATTTTTTGGCATTTTTGACAATTAAAAGATTTTTCAAACATTTCTAGAGAAAATACAATTTTTTTTTTGATAAAAAATATATTGAAAAAGTACTTCACAGAAATTGCATAATTTAGCTTACATTTAGCACAGGGAAATTTAATTTCAGCAGTAATTCTGATTTTATAAGTGTGAAAAAAGAGCATATTTTAACTATTAAATGTGACTTGTGTGAAAAATGTTCTAAATGCTCTAATTCTTCGAAATATTGAGTAAAAACATTTTAGCACATTTTTGTTTTTTAGTGTTTCCCGTATTTAAAAAAAAAAACTATATATGAAAAATACAAAATTATTATTGACTTTTTAGAGAATTTTAGTGGGATTTTTTTAAAAATATGTTATATAATTTTAAAAGTTGAAAATTATCGAAAATTATATTTTTTGCAATTTTTTCGACTACTCAGAAAAATATCGTCAAAATAGCTTACATTAGCATTTAAAAATTTAATGCAGCAGTAATTCTGATTATAAAGTGTGAATATCCATGTATTTTAGCTGAAAATTTGAGAATTGTCTCCAAAAGTTTTCAAAATGCCTATATCGTAAAAATATGCAATAAAACACCTTAACACATTTTTCTGATTTTTAGTGTTTCAAGTATTTTTAAAAACATGAAATATTCAAAATTATTATTTATTTGTATGGAATTCTTGTGGGATATTTTTAATAAAAAGTAATAATTTTATATTGAAAAATTATCGAAAATTTTTTTTTTGGCATATTTCAAAGATTCAGGCTTTTTAAAGTATTTCCTTAAAAGCTCCATTTTTTCGTTTTAAAATATGTATTAACAAAGTACTTCACAAAAATACATAATTTAGCCTACTTCTAGCATAGAATTCAACTGCAGCAATAAATTTTGATTAAAAAGTGTAAAAATCCCTGCATTTTAGCTAAAAAAAATTTGGTCTGTCTAAAAGCGTTTAAAATGCTCCCAAATCGTCGAAATATGCAGTGAAGCACATTTTAACAATTTTCTGATTTTTTCATGCTTCAAGTATTTTGATATGTATGAACACAGCTTCCCCAAAAAAGACATAATTTAGCTTACTTTTTAAATAAAATTTAATTGCAGCAACATGCCTGATTAAAAGTTCGAAAATCAATGTATTTTAGCTAAAAAATGAAGTTTGAGAGATAAGCGTTCAAAAAAAAAAAGCCTCTAAATCGTCGAAATTTCGCAGTAAAACACCACATTAGCACATTTTTTCTGAGCGTTTTAATGCCTCAAGCATTTCTAATATGTATTGTACAGTACAATAACAATGAATATGATATTTTGCATGTAGACTTCAGTAAGGCTATCGATAGAGTTCCACATCAGAGATTTTTGAGGAAACTTAAGGGCACACGGAATATGAGGAAAATTTTTTTCCCGGGTAGAGGCATGGTTGACAAATAGGAAACGAAGAGCTTCCATAAATGAGGAGAAATCAGAACGGGGGCACGTCACAAGCGGTGTTCCACAGGGGTCAGTGTTGTAGTTCACAATTTACATAAACGACGGAGATGAGGAAATAAATAGCGACATAAGCAAATTTTGCTGATGAAACCAATATAGAACGTCCAATTCATTCTACTGAGGACATTAGTGCACTCCAGGATGATTTTAATAGACTGATGTAGTGGTCGGAGAAGTGGCAGTTGCAGTTTAATATAGACAAATGCAAAGTTCTAAATGTTGGACAGAACAATAACCGTGCCACTTACAAACTGAATAATGTAGATTTTAATACTACTGATTGCGAAAAGGATTTAGAAGTTCTGGTTAGTAGTAATCTGAAACCAAGACAACAGTGCATAAGTGTTTGCAATAACGCTAACAGAATCCTTGGCTACATATCAAAAGTATAAATAATAGAAGTCCTCAGGTTGTTCTTTTAACTTTTATATACCCCTTTGGGTTAGGACTCATTAGATTATGCTGCACAGTTCTGGTCACCATATTAGAAAATGGATGTAAATGCACTGGAAAACGTACAGAGGAGGATGACAAAGTTGATGCCATGTATCAGAATCTTCCCTATGAGGATAGACTGAGGGCCCTAAATCTGCATCTCTAGAAAGGGTAGAATTAGGGGGGATATGATTGAGTTGTTTAAATGGAAAATAGGAATTTAATAAAGGGGACGTATATAGCGTGCTGAAAATATCCACCAAGAGAGGACACACAACAATGGCTTCAGTTTTTGGAAAAGTTCAGATTCAGGAAGGACATAGGAAAGCACTGGTTTGGTAACAGAGTTGTGGATTAGAAAAAGACTCCCGAGTATCGTTCAGAGCTAAGGGCGTTGGGTAGTTTTTAAAAATGGTTGAATAAAAAACATGAATGGATGTGGGATGTGTGAATTGGAAATGACTAGCTTTCGCTACCAGGTCTGGTGCCGTGGTTCCTTCCTTAAGTGGAATGACCTGAATAGGTGGTCATTGTTCTTGGCCAGGAGGAGGCATGGACCTGCTTTGCATGGGTTAGTAGGCCTGTTGCAGTCTTCCTTCTTTCATATGTTCTTATGTTCTTCTTAAAGAAGACCAGTAAAATACAATAACACAGAGGAACAGTCCAGTACAATAACACTGACGACCAGTACAGTACAATAACACAGACGACCAAAAAGTATTATAACGAAAATCGAACCAGTACAGTACAATAACACTAAAGACCAGTACACTACAATAACACAGACGACCACGACAGAACAATAACACTGACCACCAGTACAGTACAATAACACAGAAGAACATTACAGTACAATAGCACAGAAGATCGGGAGAGTAAAATAACACACAAATCCGGTACAGTACAATAACAAAAGAAAACCAGTACAGTACAATAACTCAGGAGACCAGTACAGTACAGTAACAGAAGACCAGTACAGTACAATAACTCAGGAGACCAGTACAGTACAGTAACAGAAGACCAGTACAGTACAGTAATAGGGGACCAGTACAGTACAGTAACAGAAGACCATACAGTACAATAACTCAGGAGACCAGTACAGTACAATAACTCAGGAGACCAGTACAGTACAGTAACTCAGGAGACCAGTACAGTACAGTAACAGAAGACCAGTACCGTACAGTAACAGAAGACCAGTACAGTACAGTAACTCAGGAGACCAGTACAGTACAGTAACAGAAGACCAGTTTCAGTACAAAAAATTTAGGAGACCAGTACAGTACAGTAACTCAGGAGACCAGTACAGTACAGTAACAGAAGACCAGTACAGTACAATAACTCAGAAGACAACTACGGTACAATTACACAAAAGACCAACACAAAACAACAACGCAGAATACCAGAACAGTTCAATAAGACACAAAACCAGTACAATTCAATAACACAGAAGACCAGTACAGTACATTAGCAGAAGACCAGTACAGTTCAATAATACAGAAGACCAGTACAATACAATAACACAGAGGACCAATACTGTACAATAGCACAGAGGACCAATACAGTAAAATAACAAAGAACAGCACAATTACACAGAAGAACAGTACAGTACATTAACAAAGAAGATCAGAAGAGTGCAATAACACAGAAGAGCAGTTCAGTACAATAACACAGATGACCAGTACAGTACAATAACACAGAGGACCAGTACAGTACAATAACACAGAAAACGAGTACGGTAAAATATCACACAAGAGCAGTACAATAAAATAACAGATCAGTACAGTACAATAACACAGAAGACCAGTGCAATAAAATAATCCATAAAATTAGTACAGTGCACTAACACACAAGATAAGTACTGTACTAAACCGCAGAAGACCAGTAGAGTACAATAACACAGAAGATAATTACAGTATAATAACACCAATGGTCAGTACAGTAAAAAAACACATTAGCCAGTACAGTAACCCCAGAAAACCTGTACATACAATACAACAGAAGACCGGAACAGAACTAACACAGAAGATCAGTACAGTACAATTTCAACAGAAGACCAGTACTCTACAATAGCCCAGAAGACCAGAACAGTACAATAATACATAAAAGAAGTACGGTACAATAAATCAGAAGAGGAGTACAATACGAAAACCCAGAAGATCAGTACAGAGCAATAACACAAAGACAACTACAGTACAATTACATAAAAGACCAGTACAGCACAATAACCGCAGAAGACCAGTACAATTTAAAAAAACGAAGACTAGTGCAGTGCAATAACACAAGAGACCAGTACTGTACAATATCACAGAAGAGAAGTACAGTACAATAACACAAAACATTATTAAAGCACAACAACACATAAGACCAGTACAGTACAATAACACACAATACCAATCCAATACAATAAAACAAGATCAGTACAGTTTTAAAAAACACAGAAAACCAGTACAGTACAATACCACGGAAGACGAGAGTAGTACAATAAAACAAAAGACCAGTTCACTACAATAATAAAGAAAACTAGTAGAGTATAATAACTCAGAAGACCAGTGCAATAAAATAACACAAAAGACATGTACAGTACCATAACACAAGACCAGTTCATTACAATATCAGAATACCAGTTCAGTAGAATAACACAAAAAGACTAGTACTGTACAATAACAAAGAAGACTAGTACAGTAAAATCACAAAGAAACGATACAGATAAATGCAAAGAAGTCCAGTACAGTAACAATAACATAGAAGATCCTACAGGCAATAACATACAGGGCCCTACTGTTCAATAACACAGAAGACCAGCACAGTTTCAATAACACAGAAGACCAGTACAGTACAATAACACAGAGACCAGCACAGTACAATAACACAGAAGATCAGCACAGTTAAAATAACACATAATAGAAGTACAGTACAGTACAATAACAATACAAGTTAGGACGTGTCAAGTGTGCTCTCTGCGGACTGAACCAAGATGCCCTCCATCGAGCAACTTTACCAACAGCTTAAGGAAGAATTGAGGGTAGCGAATATGGAGATATGGTGATTGACTGAGAAAAACAAAAGGATTCGTAGTAGTCCTCCTGTTTTGAGTCCTCAGGTCAAGAAGGGAAACTGGACAGTGACTGGACAGCATGGAACGAAGTTAACGATCAAGAAGAATGGAAAGGTAGAAACGATGAAGAAGAAAGAAACTGCTGTGGAAACTGTTGTGGAAACATCTAATGCATTCTCCGTGCTACCCGACGAATGTGAGTCGACTACTGGGAACGTCACAACGAACGACACCAAGGAAAGTAAAAATATTGTTGTTGGGGATAGCCAAGTTAGGTACATGGATAGGGCGTTCTGCTTGAAGGACAGGTGTAGGAGACAGAGTTTGCTTTCCTGGGGCTGGGATGGAGGATATTTTTTAGCCGTCTGGATGACATCATAGAGGGAATGGAGCAATCCTATTATCTGTTCAGTGCTGTAGGCAATGATGTTGGCAGACGTAGGAGTGAGGACCTGATTAGCAGGTTAAGGTCAGCAATAGACATAATTAGGAGGAAGGAGGGGAACCCTGTCATATGTGGTATTTTGCCAAGGAGAGGAGTTGGAAATGAATGGTTGTCCAGGGCAATTGGTGTCAATTGCTGGCTGGACAAATACTGTAAGGAAAATGCGGTAACATTCATTGACAACTGGGACCTCTTCTATGGCAGAAATGACATGTGTGCCAGGGATGGGGTTCACTTATCTAGGTCTCGGGTGGGGGCACTGGCAACTGCAGTGGAGGGAGCTGTTTGAACTTTAAATAGGAATTGTTAATGGTATGGGTTTTGGCGGGAAAATAGTGAAGTCCCAGTGTAGTAATATGAGTACTAGGAGAACTAGTAATAGGCAGAATGAGGTGAATATTGGAAATCCAGTGGCACTAGGTGACAAGGATAGTAATAGGTTTAGTGGAAAAACAGAAATGAGCAGGAAGGGTAAAGAAAAAGGAAGGTCTTTATATATAAATTATGTCAATACCCGTAGTGCTAGGAATAAGATGGATGAGTTGAGATTAGTTGCTAGTGCAGGTAACATTGATGTATTTGCCATAACTGAGACGTGGTTTAATTCAATGTCACATTCAGGGTTTTAAATTGTTCCGAAGTATCGGGAACGGGGTGGATGGCGGCACTGTATGTCCGAGATCGCTTTAACTGTTGCATAAAAACAGGTATTAGGTCTGAAGTAACACCCCACACCGTCTGTTTGGATAGAATTTTCAGAGGGGCATGAAAAATTAATTTTAGGTGTGATATACCGTCCCCCAAACTTAGATGGGGACCAAGGGAGACTACTATGGAGGAAATTGTTAAGTCCACAAGGCACGGTAACGTAGTAATTCTAGATTTTAACTTCAGTCATATTGTTTGGGAATTTCTTGACTGGGAATTTAGAATCAAACGACTTCTTAGAAGTAGTTCAGGATTGTTTTTTGAAGCAGTTTGTGACAGAGCCTACAAGGGGAAATAACCTGCTTGACTTGGTTTTGGCAAACAAGGAAACCCTTGTTAATAATTTAGAAGTTACAGAGAAACTCGGCACAAGCGATCACAAATCAATTACCTTAGCATTGAGTGGAAGTATGATACTAGGGATAGTTCAGTAATGGTCCCAGATTTTCGCTTAGCAGATTACAATGGGCTTAGAGAACACTTATCATCTGTTTAACGGGGATAATGAAGAGAGCTATTAATGTGACAGTTTTCTGAATACTGTACATGCTGCCCAAAAAACATTTATCCTGTATAAAGAAATTAGATCACATAGAAATGATCGAAAATGGATGAATAATAGGCTCAAATATCTTTTAGGGGTAGAAGAAAGGAATTTATAGGCGTATCAGAAGAGGTGAGGGTCATCTTATGAATCAGTATATTGACATTAAAAGGGGATACGAAAAGCTAAGCGGGACTAGGAAATTAAAGTTGCTAGGGATTCGAAAACTAACCCAAAAAGTTTTTTCCAGGTGTATAGAACAAAAGTTAGAGATAAGATAGGTCCCCTTAAAAATAACTATGGGCATCTTACTGACGAAGAGAATGAAATGTGTTCGATTTTAAATAATTATTTTCTCTCGGCGTTTACACATGAAGACACTAACGATATCCCAGTAATTAATTTTTATAGTGGGCCTGAAGAAGATAAATTATGTAACATCACAGTCACTAGTGAATTATTATTTATTATCACACTGGCCGATTCCCACCAAGGCAGGGTGGCCCGAAAAAGAAAAACTTTCACCATCATTCACTCCATCACTGTCTTGCCAGAAGGGTGCTTTACACTACAGTTTTTAAACTGCAACATTAACACCCCTCCTTCAGAGTGCAGACACTGTACTTCCCATCTCCAGGACTCAAGTCCGGCCTGCCGGTTTCTCTGAACCCCTTCATAAATGTTACTTTGCTCACACTCCAACAGCACGTTCATAACCATTTCGCTAGTGAAATGGTTATGAAAGTCATTATTGTCAAATTACCTCCCAATAACCCTGACCTCAAATGTAGGCAAATTACTAGAGTCAATTATAGCTGAGATTATAAGAAGCCATCTGGATAATCATAATCTGATTAATGATACTCAGCATGGATTCACGAGAGGCGGTTCTTGTCTAACTAATTTATTAACTTTCTTCAGTAAAGCTTTTGAGGCTGTTGATCACGATAAAGAATTTAATATTATTTACTTAGATTTTAGTAAGGCTTTTGATAGAGTTCCGCACCAAAGACTGTTAAAGAAAGTGGCAGCTCATGGCATTCAGGGAAAAGTGCCCTCATTTATCGAGTCATGGCTCATAGACAGGAAGCAGAGTGTCCATAAATGGGGTTAAATCCGAGTGGGGATCTGTAACAAGTGGCGTACCACAGGGATCAGTCTTTGGCCCGTTGTTGATTATAATATATATCAATGACCTTGATGAGAGTATTACTAGTGATATGAGCAAATTCTCCGATGACACAAAGATAGGTAGGACACTTGATTCAAACGTAGATGTTAGGGAGCTTCAGGAGGATTTAAACAATCTTGGTCAGAAAAGTGGCAGATGCAGTTCAATGTAGATAAATGCAAGGTTCTGAAGCTCGGGAGTGTCCATAACCCTAGCACTTATAAGTTAAATAATGTAGAACTTAGCCATACAGATTGCGAAAGGACTTGGGGGTTATGGTAAGCAGCAACCTTAAACCAAGACAGCAATGCCTAAGCGTACATAATAAGGCAAATAGATTATTGGGATTTATATCAAGAAGTGTAAGCAACAGAAGTCCAGAGGTTATACTGCATCTTTATACATCATTAGTAAGGCCTCCCCTAGATTATGCAGCTCAGTTTTGGTCTCCATTTTACAGAATGGACATAAATTCGTTAGAAGACATTCAGCGTAGAATGACTAAATTAACCATTCGCGTCATTACGATTTCGTGAGTCATGTTAACGGCTTTGAGGGGACTTGAGCTAGAGTTCGTCACGGCCACGCTAGCTGGAGATTCGTCTGTAAAAACCCTGCATTTGTGGCCACAGTGGTGCCTATGCTAACCTTCCTATGGTGTAGAAATATACCAACTTGGATGAATCTTATTGTGGCTAGCTGGTCCAGTGGCTAACGCGACGGTCTGGAGTTTTGAGACTCTCTGATTGCGGGTTCTATCCCCGCCCGTGGTATGGTTTGTTTGCAATCGTGTCATTACGATTTCGTGAGTCATGTTAATGACTAAATTAATACATATCATTAGAAATCTTCTTTATGAAGAAAGATTGAAGACTCTTAAATTACATTCACTTGTTAGACGAAGAATGAGGGAAGACATGATCGAAGTGTTTAAGTGGAAGATAGGTATTAATAAAGGGGATATTAATAAGGTCTTGAGGATGTCTCTCCAAGAGAGAACTCGCAGTAATGGATTTAAATTAGACAAGTTTAGATTTAGAAAGGACATAGGAAAGTATTGGTTTGGAAATAGGGTAGTTGATGAGTGGAACAGTCTACCTAAAATGACGCAAGTGCAACTAATGTGACATTTTATTGTGGCAACGTTTCGCTCTCCAGGAGCTTTGTCAAGCCGTTACAAACAGTATATGGACACAGAGGGTATATAAAGGCTCAGAGTGAGGTGCAATACTAGTGGTAGTAGTAGTAGTAGTAGTGACAAAAGTTGTAGTAGTAGTAGTAGTAGTAATACAATATGGTAGAGCAATTAATTCGTACATGAGTAAAAGGATATAAAAGCTATTACTTGGGTAACATAAAAATAGGTTGGACAAATATAGACTGGATAGAGAAGGTCTGTTGTACACAGGCGTTGTTCAACGCCTGTGTACAACACCGAAATTCCACCAATCATCTCATGAAACTCAGGGACGCCCAATTAGTGATCAAAGAAACTAATTTCCGCAGACGCAAGTGCCTCGAATCAGCACTGATCGCTGTTTCGAATACAATTAAACAAAACAACGGCAGTTTCACCATCACTGAAGTAGTTAGGTATCTTTATTTCGAAACGTTTCGCCTACACAGTGGGCTTCTTCAGTCGAGTACAGAAAAGTTGATAGAAGCAGAAGATACTTGAAGACGATGTAATCAGTCCATCACCCTTGAAGTTTTGAGGTGGTCAGTCCCTCAGTCTGGAGAAGAGTATTGTTCCATAGTCTGAAACAATATGGAGTTGAAGTAACGAACGAACGAACGAAAGTTCAGGTAAGATCCCAAATGGGATAAGCGAGGAAGACGGGACAGACGAAAAATAGTGCTGGAGAGGAGTGTTCTTAGTTGTAGAAATAGAGCCAGGGCTTAACCCAGCAGCGAAGGCGATCGTCGGACAGATATTGAGAAGAGAAATTCAGGCTCTTCTGTTGGGACTCCGGTGGGGTGAGCGGGGAGGAAGGGACATGCGACGTTTAGCGCTAGAGAGGAGTGTAGAACTGGGCGATGTCTTAACCCAAGAGCTAAGGCGAACGTGGGTCAGAGAATGGTACCTGTCAGCGAATCCAAGGTTATTTGTAAATAGGGTTAGGAGCAGGATCATGCAAGAAGTAGAAAAGGTTGTGTTGGTTTGTGGGATTGCGAATGTCTTCGTCAAGGAGAGAGGTCCAGTAGTCATGTCGTGTCTCAAGTTTGTCTGTCTGTCTGTCACTGAGCGTCTTCCAGTACAGATTCAGCGCAGGGATGTCTAATTGGGCATGGAGAGACTCGCTTGTGGCGAAGTCCTCCCATCTGACATCAAGCACCCAGCACAGGGTCTTGTTCTGGACACGCTACAGTTTAAGTAAGTTTGTTTTTGCTGCAAGAGAGAGGGCTAGAGGAGAGTAAGTTATCAGAGGACGTATTAGGGATTTGTAGAGGTGTAGTTTGGTGCGTTGAGAGGCATGTTTCAGCTAGTAGAGGCCCGCAAGGGCCTTACTAGCTATTGCATGCCTTGAGTGAATGTGTCCCTGTAAACGAAGAAGGTAGTCAAGATTAACGCCAAGGACAGTGACAGATTGTGTGATGGGGATGTATGTGCGGGTGTCAGCTGTTCTGAGCTCGACAGGTAATGGAGGATCACGTTTCCTGTAGTTAAAATACGTAATGCTGGATTTAGCTGCATTGGTTTTGATCCTACATTTTTGTTCCCAGATGGCTATCCTGTCGATCTCATTTTGTGTTTTGTGTGTGAGTGTATCTATATTGGCATGAGTGATAAGTTGTGTAATGTCGTCTGCATAGGCTAGTGTGATGGAGTTGTGGTATACAGGTGTTGGAATGTCGTTAGTGTATAAAATGTAGAGGGTAGGGGAGAGGACAGATCCCTGGGGTACTCCGGCATTTAGTGTGAAGTAGTCAGAGTAACAGCCTTGGAATTTGATTCTCATGGTACGGCCGTCTAGGAAGTTGCAGAGGAGTTTACGAGTATTGAGAGGCAGGTTGAAGTTAGTGCAGAGTTTGTACTTGAGCCTTTCGTGCCAGACAGTGTCAAAGGCTTTGTCAAAGTCTTTTGCAAACAGGGCTGTCCTGTTTCTTTGTTTTGTGTTGATGTGGATGTAGTTGAGAATGATGTTAATGGCATCCTGTGTGGATCTCTGTGCTCTGAAGCCAAACTGGCCATCAGAAAGTAGAGAATTGTGTTCCAGGTATCTGCGAAGGCGATGATTGATGAGTTTTTCAAAGAGTTTTCCTAAAGTTTCGAGGAAGCTGATAGGGCGATAGTTTCTAGGGTCAGAGTGGTCTTTTTTGGGTTTAGGAAGGATGATAGCAGTAGCAGCTTTGAAGAGGGAAGGGAAGTATCCAGGGGCAAGGGAGGCATTGAGGAGGTTTGTGTAAGCAGTAATGATAGAGTCAGGAAGATGTTTCAGGATAATGTGGTTTAGGCCAGAGGCACCAGGGGCCTTGGGAGGAAGGCGTCTGAGGAGAGTTTTAACGTCTGTGTTGGTGAAAGGAGTGTTAAGTTCTTGGGAGGAGGTAAGAGAGTCCAGATGGATGTTGCTGTCTGGTGTTGTTTCGTGTGTGTGTGTGTAATGTTCCAGTGTTCTATGTTCTGCATGTGTTGAACAGCGTTAGGGTGGGGTGGGTGAAGGTGGAAGATGTTCTCCCAGATGTGTTTGAAGATGTTAGTAGCAGCCTGCGGGTCTGAGATGTGTGTGTTGTTGTGGGTGATGTGTTTGAATTTGTTGGTGGGAGTGGTGCCTCTGATTTTTTTGATAAAGTTCCAGAAGGCTTTGGTGCTTTTGATACGCTGTTTGTCCTCTTGTAGTATGAGTTGTGACCAGTGATTGTTGTGGTCTTGGTCTAGACTGTGTAGAATGTTGTTTCTAAGGTAAGTGAGATCTAATCGGACTTGATTAAATCTGTGTGTGTTGTAGAGAAAGCGGTTGTGGTAACAGATAATTAGTCTTTTTGTTCTGATTGAGGGTTTGAAGGAGTAACGAGTGGTGTGGGTTTTCTTTGGTATTGCGGTGTTGGCTGCTTGTGTAATGGTGTCTTGGATGAGAGCAAGTTGAGTGTCAATGTCAGAAAATGGGTTTGTTGTTGTAGTCATAGGTGAGGTTAGTATTATCTATGTGTTGTTTGAAGGCATCCCAGTCGGCGTTCTTGTAGGAGAAGGAAGGTGTGGCCGGGATGAGGATAGGGTTGGAGGAGATGTGTAAGATGACGGGAATGTGATCAGAGCCTGTAATAGGGCCAGGTGATATGTAGTGTTGAAAGAGAGAGCTGGCTCGGTTTGCCAGAATGATGTCGGGTTTGCCTTGGCCAGTGTGATTGTAGAATGTATTAAAATCTGGGCCGAGGTGAACTAGGTGTTTGTGGTTTGTGAAGTTGAGTAATTGGTGACCAAGTTGGTTGTTATTGGTGTGATGAAAGGCGGTGTGTTTGGCATTCATATCAGCTAGTAGGTATGTTGGTGTGTTGGTGTAGTTGAAGTCTAAGGAAAGGTAGTGTATGTTGAGAGTAGTGTTTGGGCGAGCATAGGTGGTGAAAAAGATAAAGGGGCCAAGGTGGGTGTGTATTCTGACCGCAAGACAGTGTTGTTGTATAAAAGGGATTGGGAGAAATTCTTGTTTTATGTTGGATTTGACAAGGATGGCAACCCCATCGTGAGGATCATAGGGGGACTGTAGTGCAGTATAACCATAATGGCGGATACGTTGAGGGGCTTTGAGGCAGGTACTGTTTAGCAAAACAATATGTGGCCTCTCTGCTTCAAGGAGCTCGGCCAGTAGGTGTCTAATTGTGAAGTAAGAACGTACGTTGAACTGAATCACCTTAAACATGATTTAATGGTTTCGTCATAGCAAAGTTAATGTCGGGGGAGGAGTTTGGATTAAAGCCCGTGATAGTGGTGCCATCAGTGGATGTGTGTTTGTAGGAGCTACGGACCCGTTTCCTGGAGGGGGAGGAAGAGATGGATCTGTTTTTATGTTCTTTTGTATGTCTGTCAGAAGTTGGGGCAGGTTTAGGTTTGAGTGGATTTTGTCTGGAGGAGGTGGAGTTGGACCTGGATGAAGTTTTGGTTTTGGTGGAGTGGGCGAAGGTGGATGCAGAGGAAGTGGAAGCTTTGGTAGGGGATGAAGAAGAGGAAGCTATGGTAAGCGATGAGGAAGTGGTAGCTAAAGTAAGGGATTGAGGAAGTTGAAGCTTTGGAAGGGGATGAGGAAGTGAGTAAGGAAGTGGGGGGAGGGGTGGTCGTAGCAGTAGCAGTAGGGGTGTTGGTGGGAGGTGTAGAAATAGTGAAGAGGGGTAGGGGAGGAGGAGAGCTGGTGGGAGTAGGAAGTGGGTGGATGGGAGAGAGGAAGGAGGGAGAGGTTGTAGGAGGCTTAGAAGAGAAGCAGGGAGGAGGGATAATTAAAGAGGGAAGATTGTTAGCAGACAAGATTAGGTTAAGGACATGTGAGTAGTCTGATTGGTAAGTTTGAGAGATTATCATCGCAGAGTGGGCAGCAGTGGCGAGTTGACAGTTAGTTTTGTAGTCTAGTGTGGGTGTAGGTGCAGAAGGAGAAGTGCTTGTAGTCTGTGTTGGTGTTTGAGGTGTGTAGAGTAGGAGAGGTAGACCAAGTGCATAGGGAGGCCCAGGCATTGGGGGTAGGGGAGGGAGGTATGGTAGGGGAGGGAGGTGCAGGGAAGGGGTTGGGGAGGGAGGGAGGTTGGCTAGCTCTGAGGGAGGAGAGAATGTGCTTTCTAGAAGGGCAGGAATTTGCAACTGCAGTGTGTGACCCACCGCAGTTAGAACATTTAAGGGGGAGGTTGCAAGTATTCCAGAAGTGGCCAGTTGCTGAACATCTGGAGCAGACTTGTGTAGATGTGCATGTGTTTTTGTCGTGGCCGAATTTGTAGCATTTAAGACATTGTGTGATTGGGTGGAAGTTCGGAGTGAAGAGAATGTTTGGAGGAATGCGGATAGTCTTGGCAAAGATTCCTTGACTGAAGAGTGTAGAGGCGTCGGCAGGAGTATAACAGCGTATTTTGAGAATGGTAGGGTTTTCGGGTCTGTAAATATCGTCAACAGAGACTTTGTTCTTAGTGCTGATATCTTTTATTAAGTCTTCTTTGTCTGTGTCATAGGCTGTCAGGAGAGAGTAGTCTACGTGTTTAGCAATGACTGTGCTTTTGGCACGGTGCTCACGAGTCCAAATAATGGTGAAGCCTGCGTTGAGAAGTTTTTGTCTAGTATCGCTTGAGGTGTACGCTTCGTAGGAATGTTTGTCAAGAAGGAGTTTGAAGCCTGAGTTGGTTTTGAAGACTAAGTTGATGTGCACCAGTGATCTGATATAATAAATTTTCAGGACAGATAGTAACATCAGGATTAGAGAATTTGAGGTTTAGCGAGAAGTAATTGGATTTAGAAGATGCAGAGGCAGGTGTGGGAGGTTGGGGGAGAGTGGAAGGGGGGTGGGGGGTGGGAGGTGGGGGATGGGAGGTGGAAGGTAATCGGCCAAAAAGTGAGAGTACTCAGCTAGGCAAGTACGTGTAAGTAGACACACGTACTTGCCTGGCGCAGGACACTGAGGAGGTGAACTGTAGCTTGATGGAGCACTGTATATCCTGAGTGGCGGCGAGACTGGCTGTTTGGCGTGCAGTCAACAGGCGAAGAGAATTCAGGCAGCAACAGGCTTCCTGCCCTTGGGTAGGCAACCACCGACGCACCAATCCTGATGGTGGAGAGAAAGACGAAGGTTCAGCAAGCGAAGTCTCTCCCAACACGGGGTAATTCGAGAAAGGCGAGATCGTCAATGTGTGAGTGATGTGTTAGGTAAGCACACGTCACCACTCGAGCTGAGTTGAAGTGTATGTATGGATGTATAATACTGAGTTGAAGTAACGAACGAACGAAAGTTATGTAAGATCCCAAATGGGATGAGCGGGGAAGACGGGACAGACGAAGAATAGTGCTGGAGAGGAGTGTTCTTAGTTGTAGAAATAGAGCCAGGGCTTAACCCAGCAGCTAAGAAGATCGTGGGACAGACATTGAGAACACACATAGCAGGCTCTTCTGGAAATATAAACACATATGCAGTATAATGTGATCCTTTATTGACTACGTTTCGCCCACACAGTGGGCTTTTTCAAGTCACAAACAGATCTACCTGGGGTGGAAGGGACGCGAGTATTTATAGTCAGGTTCAGAATGCTGAGGTCAGGTGGAGAATGTTGCATCTGATGATGTACCGAGTGGGGTTATAGAGTCTAAAATCTTGGGTAGCTTTGAAAGGAGATTGGATAAGTTGGTGAGCAGACCTAGAAAAAGCCCACTGTGTGGGCGAAACGTAGTCAATAAAGGATCACATTATACTGCATGTGTGTTTATATTTCCATTGTGTCGGTATTTTATACCATTTATTTCCAGGCTCTTCTGTTGGGACTCGGTAGGTGAGTGGGGAAGTGTCGACAGACGATGAATAGTCGTGATGAAAGTAGCCAGGGCTAAACCAGCTGCGTGACATTGCGAGGCAGTGTAGAGAGGGCATGTTGAGGACATAGAGGAGAGAGCAGACTGCAGACAGTGCTCGCTGGCTGATATGCTTCAGGCTGAGGTGAAGAGCTGGTTTGGACGTCAGGTGTCGGAGGCTCACGTTAGTGTTGCGGAAGTGTGTTGTGTGTTTTGGCTACACTTCGACTGGTGATGGAACCACTCTTGAGTCTTTTGAAGTCTCTCTTGGACATGTGAATATAGATGAATGGTTCAGAGAACCGACATGTTGATAAATTAGACACATGTGCAACTCTTGGGTATCTTATTGGGAAACGTTTCGCCACACAGTGGCTTCATCAGTCCATACGTAAGAGAAACTTGAAGAACATGAGGAGAATGAGGTAATCAGTCCCTCAACCTTGAGTCGATGTGTTCAGTCCATCAATCTTGAATAGAATACGGCATATGAGCGAAGAAGCAGCTTATAAACCGTATGGCAGGAGAGGTGCAGCAGTCATAGGTGGTGTCACATTTGTTCAATGTGGAAGTAGGTCGTGGCAAGAATTAGGCAAGCAAAGAATTCCTAAGTATTAAGATCCCAAGAATCTTCCTTTTTCTTGGGCCCCTACTTCCAAAATGAACAAATTGACCCACCATGACTGGCACCTCTCCTCCAAGGGTTTTTAAAAGCGTTTCTCCGCTCATTAGTTTTTATTCAAGTTGATGGAAGAACACTCGACTCAAGGTTGAGGGACTGTTTACCTCTTCTCCTCTGTTTTAAAGTTTCTCCACGGAGGGGGACTGATGGCCACTGTGTGGCGAAACTTTCCTTAATAAAGAACCCAAGGTTGCACATGTGTCTAATTTTCAACTTGGGTTTTAAAACTTTTCCTCGATATCCCCCCTCATTCACGCCTCCCAGAGAGTGGTTTTTAAGGCTTTAAGTCTATTTCATAGGGGAGGCCTTACACATAATTTTTTTGTCTTTTCTTCTCTGATGTTCTCTAAGAGTCCTATATTTTTATTCATCTTTTTTTTTACTGGATTACTTTCATTTTTGGAACAAAAGGGTGATAACTGGATGATGTTTTTTATTTCAATTTAAAAATTTCATCAATCTGCAATACTAAATTTTTTTGAAATCTCTTTCCCATCCTGTAAAAGGGGACCAAAACTGAGCGCATAATCTAAATGAGGCCTCATATGATGTATAAGCTTAAAATAATTTTGGACTTTTTTTTACTTATACTTTTTGAGAAAACCAAGTAATCTGTTGGCCTTGTTGCGCACACAAGCATGCTGTTTTTGGGCTTTAGATTTCTGTTACCATGACCCCAAGTCTTTTTTCACATTTTATGATCAACCTCTACTTAAATGGTATCAAACCGAAGGGTTTTGGTAGGTAAGACACATAGGCAACAGTTAGGCAACTTTTTGAAAGTTTCGCCTACAAAGGGGCTTTCAGTCGAATACAGAAAGTAGCGGGAAAAATAGGTTTTTGTGAAGGAGTCTCGACTTCAAGGGGGGAGGGACTGATTAACGTCTTCACATCTCTATTTTCCCCTGCCTACTTTCTGTTTTCACGAAGAACCACTTTTAAGGCGAAACGTTTCGGAAAAAAATTGCCAAATGTTCCCTATGTGTTTATTTACCAACCAAGCTCACTTCACCAGTTTTTAAAGTTTCGAGGGTTTTTTCTTACCAAGGCAAGTCCTTTACACTACCACATTGAATTTCATCTGCCATTTTAACCCGGGACATTATTTTGTCCAAATCGCCCGGGAGTTCATTGATATCCTCCTCAAGTGAATTAAGGGCTATTTTTGTCTACAAATTTTACTCATGTCACTAGTAACCCTTCACAGGTTTTAATGTAAATTATGAACAAAAGAGGGCCAAAAAACCGCCCTTTTTGGGAACGCCACTATGACTAATCCCCCATAAATTTCACTCCATTAATGGTAACTCTCTGCTTCTATTGGTAAGGCCAGCCTAAATCCATGTAAATTTTACCCCCTATCCCTGAGCTGCCACTTTCTTAAAGGCTTTGTCGAAGTCTTTACTAAAATCCAAATAAACAAAACTTTTTCCCTTTTCACTTCAACTGCCTAAAGTTATTTAAGAACGTCCGTAGTTTGTCAGGGGGGAACGACCTTCGTGAACCATGTGAAATTTATTTATAAGTTTTGCTCTTCAAGTGACTTCTGAAATTTTACAAAAAATTGATTCCTTTAAACTTGCCCCCTATGATGTCAGGCTTATTGGACGGTAATTTGAAGGAGTGGACTTATCCCCTGATTTGAATATGGGAACCACTTTAGCCATCTTCCTCAACTCTGGCACAACCCGGAAGTAGATGAATGGTTCAGAAAACCCGACATGTTGATTAATTAGACACATGTGCAACTCTTGGGTATTTTTATTGAGGAAACGTTTCCCCACACAGTGGCTTCATAAACCCAAATAAAAAGGAGAATTTTGAAGAACAGGAGGAAATGAGGTAACACCCCCTCAATCTTGAGTCGATGGGGTCAGTTCATCAATCTTGAATGGAGTAGGTTGAGGGACTGATTACCCCATTCTCCTCCTGTTCTTCAAGATTCTCCTTTGTATGGACTGATGAAGCCACTGTGGGGCGAAACGTTTCCTCAATAAAGATACCCAAGA
This sequence comes from Cherax quadricarinatus, assembly GCF_026875155.1. Lineage (NCBI taxonomy): Eukaryota > Metazoa > Arthropoda > Malacostraca > Decapoda > Parastacidae > Cherax > Cherax quadricarinatus. The sequence goes on from NC_069498.1 coordinate 14,056,721, forward strand.
GTTTGCACATGTGTCTAATTTATCAACACCGGTAAGGATGGACGCATTGAATACACCGTTAATGGCTGACTAAGCTCCATCTTGCATTCCTTAAGTACCCTGGAAAACAGCTCATCGGGTCCCGGGGACTTATTTTGCTTTCATTTTTGTCTGTTTAATAATCATGTCCCTCGTGCAGTAATTTAGTTAACTTAAATTCATCGGGAACTAAATAATTTTTGTGCAAGAAAGGTAAAAAACCGACAAATATGAAAGTTAAGACACATGTGCAACATCTGGTTTACTTTATTGTAGACGTTTCGCCATCCAGTGGCTTTATCAATACAATTCTAGGACATAATAGGAAGACAGTAGAACTATATACAAAAGATGAGGTAATCATCCCTCACCTTGGATTAGTGTTCACAGCATCGTGGTGGTGGAGAATCTGGAGCAAAGGCAAGAAGACGGGCGGTTATATAGGCTCAGGGGATAGGGACGGGCAGCAGACGAGGGCATAGTCACTGGTAGGTGGGATTCCACAGTGGAAGTAGGTCCTTCCCAAAGAGATGGGGGTTTGTTGCAGTGCAGACACTGCAACATCATGGAATCTTGGTTCAGAGGACAACTACAAGACCTTCTTCACGGCTGCTACAACTAACCCACTCTTTGGGTAGGACCTACTTCCACTGGGGAATCCTGCCTACCAGTGACTATGCCCTCGTCTGCTGCCCGTCCTTATCCACTGACCCTATATAACCGCCAGTCTTCTTGCCTTTGCTCCAGATTCCCTCCACCACGATGCTGTGGACACTAACTCCAAGGCTGAGGGACGATTACCTCATCTTTTGTATATAGTTCTACTGTCTTCCTATTAGGGTCCTAGAATCGTATTGAAAAAGCCACTGGATGGCGAAACGTCTACAATAAAGATATCCAGATGTTGCACATGTGTCTTAACTTTCATAAAAAATTTTAAATACTGAATCTATTTACATCTTCCTGTGTAAAAACTGACAAAAAATAGTCATTAAATAAGGAACACATCCATTTCATTACCCGTAAGCTGTCCATTCCCCAATTTTCAGAGGTCCTACTTTTTCCTTTACCTTCGTCCTATACACTTGAAAGAACCCCTTTGGATTAGTCTTTGATTCATTAGCAACTCTAATTTCATAGTCACGTTTTCGCCTTTCTAATCCCCTTTTTTACTCCCTTTTAAGCTGAACTATTGGTCAGTAAGGTTTAAAACCTCCCCCTCTTCTGATGCGCATATAAATTACCCTTTTTTCCCCTAATAATGCTTTAGCCCCCTTTGTAAACCCATTTGGGATCTTTATTATTAGACCTAATTTCTCTCTGGGGAATGTATACTCTGGGCTCGGTGTACATTATTAAGAAAACAATCGTAAAGCAGATCCCTTCAAAATCATAAGTATAAATCATCATCAATAAATCATTAGCTAGATAACCCCAATAAAGATTAGACAGGTGTTCCCTAAGTCCAAATTTTAATCGGGAGAACGAAAATCAGGGTTTTTACTCTATTATCATTATTCTTCCATTCCCATTTTAAAGCTAAAAATGATGGATTTTGTGATCACTTGCGCCAAGCTCTTCAGTGATCTCCAGATTATCACGTGTGTTTCCTTATTTGACAAGACTAGGTCTAAACAAATTATTACCCCTGGTAGGCCCCTGTTAAAGCTCTGCTTCAGAAAACAGTCCTGAACTGTTTCCATAAAGTCACTGGACTCTAGATTACCTGTCAAAGAATTCCGTCAATTTGACTAAAGTTGAAGTCCCCTACTATGACTATGTTATGTGTCTAGAAGCCCTAACAATTTCGTCCCAAGAAGTCTCCCTCTATCGTGATCCAAGCCTGGAGGTCGGTATATTACACCTAGAATTAGTTTTTCTTGACCCTCTACGAACTCTACCCAAACAGATTCTTTTACTGCTCCATCTATTTTTATACCTGTTTTTATGCAACAATTAATATTTTCTCGAACAAACATGCAACTCCTCCCCCTTCCCATTACATCTATCCACATTGAACAACTTAAATCCCTGAATATTACACTCAGCATCATATCCTGACTCTTTAAATCATACCACGTTTCAGTTTAATGCAATGATATCAAAGTTCCCAGCACATGCTACCAAACGTAGTTCATTAATTATATTTCTTGCACTTCGACTGTTAGCATAAAATACCATCATATGTTTTTTCTTCTGCACATTTTCCTATTGATCTTTGTTTTACAACAATTTCTGAAATTATCATTACCCAGAGTTACTCCATGACAGTAACTATTAAGATTCTTAATATCAGAGCATAAGTCAATATATCCATACTCATTATTATCATTTCTAAACCCATACCTCTAACTAATCTAGTTTAAAGTCCTAACAACCCCCTCAACTGAGTTAGCAAGAAAACCCACACCTGCCCTGGATAAGTGAACCCAATCCCTGGCATACATGTCATTTCGGCCATAGAAGTTGTCCCAGTTGTCAATGAATGGTACTGCATTATCCTTACAGTGTTTATCCAGCCAATAATTAATACCAATTGCTCTGAACAACCATTCATTACCAACACCTCTTCTTGGCAAAATGCCACATATAACAGGGCGCCCCCCTTCTTCCTAATTGTCTATAGCTGTCCTGAACTTCTAACTAAATCCTCACTTCTACGCTTGCCTACATCATTGCCTCCAGCACTGAGGCAAATAATAGGATTGATCCCATTACCGTTCATGATGTTGTCAAGCCGGCTAACAATGTCCTCCATCCCAGCCCCAGGAGAGCATACCCTCTGTCTCCTACTCCTGTCCTTTAAGCAGAATGCCCTATCCATGTATCTAACCTGCTATCCCAACAACAACAATATTCTTACCTTCCTTGTTGTCATTAGTCGTGACGATCCCAGTAGACTCACATTCGTCGGGTAGCACCGAGAATGCGTTGGAGGTTTCCTCAAGAGTTTCTACAGCAGTCTCTTTCTTCTTCATCGTTTCTGGCTTTCCATTCGTCTTCTTGATCGTCAACTTCGTCCCCTGCTGTCCAGCCACTGACCACGATCCCTTCTTGACCTGAGGACTCGAAACAGGACTACTACGAATCCTCTTGTTCTCCTCGGTCAATCGCCGTATCTCCATCTTCGCTACCCTCAATTCTTCCTTAAGCTGCTGGTAAAGTTGCTCGATGGAGAGCATCTTGGTTCAGTCCACGGGAGCACACAGAACACTTCTTCACAGAGTTAAGTACAGGTCACCACTGAGTTAAGTACAGGTCACCACTTCTTGATATAAATCCCAGTAATCTATTTGCCTTATTACGTACCTTAAGCATCGCTGTCTTGGTTTTGGTTGCTGCTCATCATAACCCGCAGTCCCTTTT
>NC_069498.1:14060604-14154897 GCF_026875155.1 Cherax quadricarinatus
TGGTTCCCCCTTATGGAAATAAAAAAAAAATTGGAAAAATTTCAATGATAACATAAATAACCAAATTTTTTAATAAGTTAAAAAAAAAAATAATATTGTACTTATTAAATGTAAAATGTAAAGAATTATAATTTAATAAGGAAATTGAAAAATAAAATATATATAAATAATTAGTGACTTAAAGCTAATGTGTACACAATATGTAGTGGAAAATGGTGCTGTGCCTATGTTCGGGGCACGTAGCTCAGAATCGTGGTTTGGAACGTTGAGCCGTTGTTGATGACAATGGGGAGGGGGGAGGGCACAGGTCCACGTGACTGTTGACACACTGAGTAGACAGTAACCCCAACATGAGTAGGGATTCTGAGGAACAGAGATACTGGGATCCTCTAACCACCACAACACTTGTGAGAGAGAACCACTATGAAATTCGCCGATGACACGAAGATAGGTAGGATAATTGATTCAAACGTAGATGTTAGGGAACTTCAGGAGGATTTAGACAAACTCTACTCTTGGTCAGAAAAGTGGCAGATGCAGTTCAATGTAGATAAATGCAAGGTTCTGAAGCTCGGGAGTGTCCATAACCCTAGCACTTATAAGTTAAATAATGTAGAACTTAACCATACAGATTGCGAAAAGGACTTGGGGGTTATGGTAAGCAGAAAACCTTTAAACCAAGACGAAATGCCTAAGCGTACGTAATAAGCAAATAAATTAAATGGATTTATATCAAGAAGGGGTAGCAACAGAAGTCCGGAGGTCATACTGCAGCTTTATACATCATTAGTAAGGCCTCACCTAGATTATGCAGCTCAATTCTGGTCTCCATATTACAGAATGGACATAAATTCGTTAGAAAACATTCAGCGTAGGATGACTAAATTAAGTTGAAGATTGAGACACTTATGCAGCATATGGAAATCTTTATTCAGGAAACGTTTCGCCACACAGTGGCTTCATCAGTGGTGTAATGCTACCTGGAGAATGTGAGTCGACTACTCGGAGCATCACTACGGACGACGCCAAGGAAGGTAAAAACATTGTTGTTGTTGGGGATAGCCAGATTAGGTACATGGATAGGGCATTCTGTTTGAAGGATAGGAGTAGGAGGCAGAGAGTATGTTTTCCTGGGGCTGGGATGAACGATATTGTTAGCCGTCTGGATGACATCATGAGAGGTAATGGGAGCAATCATATTATCTGTCTCAGTGTGGAGGCAACGATGTTTGGGAGACGTAGGAGTGAGGACTTGTTAGCAGGTATAGGTCAGCAATAGAGATAATTAGGAAGAAGGGTGGGAAACCTGTCATATGTGGCATTTTGCCAAGGAGAGGAGTTGGAAATGAATGGTTGTCCAGAGCAATTGGTGTCAATTTTGCTGGCTGGACAAATACTGTAAGGAAAATGCGGTAACATTCATTGACAACTGGGACCTTTCTTTTGGCAGAAATGACATGTATGCCAGGGATGGGGTTCACTTGTCTGGGAGTGGGGTGGGAGCACTGGCCAACGCAGTGGAGGGAGCTGTTGGTCTTTAAACTAGGAATAGTTAGTGTATGGGTTTTGGCGGGAAAACTGTGAGGTCGCAGGAAAAGAAACATGAGTACTAGGAGAACTAGTAATAGGCAAAATGAGGAGGATATTGGAAAGCCAGTGGCACTAATTGACAATGACAGTAATAGGTTTAGTGGAATAACAGAAAGGAGCAGAAAGGGTAAAGAGATGGGAGGTCATTAAATATTTATTACACAAATAGTCGCAGTGCTAGGAATAAGAGGGACGAGTTGAGACAGTTGCTATTGCAGGTAACAAGATGTATTTGCCATTACTGAGACGTGGTTTAAATTCAAAAAGTCGGGACATGCCTGCAGAATGTCACATTCAGGGTTTTAAATTGTTCCAAGTAGATAGAAGTATGGGGAAGGGGGTTGGGTGGCATTGTATGTCCGAGATCGCTTAAAACTGCGCATAAAAAACGGGTATTAATTCTGAAGTAACACATACAGAGTCTGTTTGGATAAAATTTTTCAGAGGGACATGAAAAATTAATTTTAGGTGTGATATACCGTCCCCCCAAATTTAGATAGGGACCAGGGGAGACTACTATGGGAGGAAATTGTAGGGCCACAAGGCACGATAATGTAGTAATTCTAGGAGACTTTAACTTTAGTCATATTTATTGGAATTTCTTGACTGGGGAAATTTTGAATCATACGATTTCTTAGAAGTAGTTCAGGATTGTTTTTTGAAGCAGTTTTTTGACAGAACCTACAAGGGGTAATAACCTGCTTGACTTTGTTCTGCAAACAATGAATCCCTTGTTAATAATTTAGAAGTTTCAGAGGAACTGGGTGCTAGCGACCACAAATCAATTTCATGTAAAAATTGAAAAGGAAGTATGATAGTAGGGATAAACTCAGTAACAGTCCCAGATTTTCGCTTTGCAGATTACGATGGGGTTAGAGAACACTTATCATCTGTTGACTGGGGTAACGAAGAGAGCTATCAATATGACAGTTTTCTGAACACAATACATGCTGCTCAAACAACGTTTATCCCTTATAAGGAAATTAGATCAAATAGAAATGACCCAAAATGGATGAATAATAGGCTGAAATATCTACTAGGGCATAAGAAAGGAATTTATAGGCGTAATCAAAAGAGGCGAGGGTCATCTTATGAATCAGTATATTGACATTAAGAGGGACATTAAAAAGGGGATAAGAAAAGCTAAAAGGGACTATGAAATTAAAGTTGCTAGGGATTCTAAAACTAACCCAAAAAGTTTTTTCCAGGTCTATAGAACAAAAGTCAGAGATAAGATAGGTCCCCTTAAAAATAACTATGGGCATCTTACTGACAAAGAGAATGAAATGTGCTCGATTTTAAATAATTATTTTCTCTCGGTTTTTAACACAGGAAGACACTAATAATATTCCGGTAATTAATTTTTATAGTGGATCAGAAGAAGATAAATTATGTAACATCACAGTCACTAGTGAAATGGTTGTGAAGCAGATAGACAGACTGAACACCAAAATGGTATAAAATACCGACAGATTGTTAGGTAAGACACATATGCAACAGTTAGGTATCTTTATTTCGAACGTTTCGCCTACACAGTAGGCTTCTTCAGTCGAGTACAGAAAAGTTGATAGAAGCAGAAGATACTTGAAGACGATGTAATCAGTCCATCCCCCTTAAAGTTTTAGGGGGTCAGTCCCTCAGCCCTGGAAAAAGAGAAATTTTTTCCGTTGTCTAAAAAACAATAGAAGTGAATTGACAGGTTTTGGACCCTTATATAGTGCCAGGAGGTGGGGCGTAGGTTGTTTGGGGGAGGGAAAGGTCCCTCTAAAACCCACCCGTTCTCATAGTGGGGTTTCGAATTTGAGGTCTTTCCCAAAATCCCCTGTGTTGCGGGGTCTGACAAAAATGAACCCCAAAAAAGGTTTAAAATCCCGACAAAATTTTTAAAGGAAAGGGACACATATAAAACAGTTAGGAAATTTTTTTTTTCGAAACGTTTGGGCCTACACAGTGGCTTTTTCCGCGAGTAAAAAAAATTTTGTTTAAAGCAGAAGATACTTGAAACGATGTAAATAGTCCACCCCCCAAAAAGGGTTTTAAAGGTGGCAGCCCCTCAGTTGGAGAAGGCATTGTTCTTTTTGTCTAGGGACTGATTACTTGTCTTCAAGTATCTTCTGCTTCTACAATTTTTCTTATTTCGACTGAAAAAAAGCCTAGGGTAGGCAAAAACTTTTCAAAAAAATTTTTCCCCTAACTGTTGCAAAAGGGGTCTTCCCTAACAATTTTGTCGGTTTTTTTAATCCCCATTTGGTTTTAAATTTGTCAGACACTGCAAAAAACCAAAAGGGGTTTCTTGGTTAAAAGACCATAATTTCGACCTTACTAGTGAAAACGGTTGGGGTTTGAGAGGGACCGCCCCCCCAAAGCAACCTACGTCTCACCTCCGGGCACTATAAAAGGGGGGGCCCCTTTCCGTCACTTAAAACTTCATATTTTTTTCGGGACAAAGGAACAATGCTTTCTCCAGGGGGGAGGGACGGGCCACCTCAAAACTTTAAGGGGGGAGGGGACTGTTTTAACATGCCCTTAAGTATTTTCTGCTTCTATAAATTTTTTCTGTACTCGACTGAAGAACCCAACTGGTAGGGGGAAAACTTTTCGAAAAAAAGATCCCTAACTGTTGCAATTTTGTTTTAAACCAAACAATCTGTCGGAAATTTTATACCTTTTTGGTTTGTTAATTTGTCAGGCCCCCCTTCCCCCAAACACAAGGGTATCTTGGTAAGACCATCAATTTGACCTTACTAGGGGAAAAACGGCTGGGTTTAAAGGGGGGCCCTCCCCCCCAAAAAGAAACCCTAGCCCCCACCCCCGGGCCTTTTTAAAAAAGGCCCCACCCCTGTCACTTAAACTTCAAATTTTTTCAGACAAGGGAAAAACAAGGGCTCTTCTCCAGATTTGAGGGACTGGCCACCTAAAAAATTTTAAAAGGGGGATGGACTGTTTTAAAATCGTCTTCAAGATCTTTGCTTCAATCAATTTTTTGTACTCGACTAAAGAACCAAGGGGGAGGCAAAAAACGTTTCGAAATAAAGATACCTAACTGTTGCATATGGTCTTCCCCCAAAAATCTGTGGGTTTTTTTTATCCCCAATTTTGGGGTTTTCCCATTCTGTCAGACACTGCAACAAAAAAGGGAAATTTTGAACAGCCCATCAATTTTCGCCCTTTCTACTAGTGAGAACGGGGGGTTTTGGGGGGACCTGCCCCCCCCAAAAGCAACCTACGCCCCCCCCCTCCTGGAAATTAAAAAGGCCCCAAACCTGTCACTTCAATTCAAATTGTTTCAGACAACGGAACAATCCTTTTCTCCGACTGAGGGACGGGCCACCTCAAAATTTTAAAGGGTGATGGACTGATTAAATCTTCTTCAAGTATCTTCTGTTTCAAACAACTTTTTTTGTATGGGACTAAAGAAGCCTACTGTGTAGGCGAAACGTTTCGAAATAAAGATACCTAATTTTTGCATATGTGTCTTACCTAACAATCTGTCGGAATTTTATACCTTTTTGGGTGTTCATTCTGTCAGAAAATGCAACAAAAGGGGTACCCTTGGTACAGCCCATCAACTTCGACCTCTACTAGTGAGAACGGCGGGGTTTTGAGAGGGCCCGGGGCCTCCCAAAGAAACCCCCCCTACGTTTTCACCCCGGGCCACTATATAAAGGCTCCCCCCTGTCACTTCAACTTCAAATTGTTTCAAAACAAGGGAAAACCAATGCCTTCCCAGCCCTGAGGGACTGGCCACCCCCCCAAAATTTTAAAGGGTGGGGACGATTAAAACCCAACCCCTTAAAAAGATCTTCTGGTTTCCCCTATCAATTTTTTGTACTCGACTAAAGGGAAGCCTATGTGTAGGAAAAAACGTTTCGAAATAAAAGATTCCCTAATTTGTTCCCTATGTTTCCTTACCAAAACACCTGCCCCGGTATTTTTTTCCCCTTTTTTTGTTGTTCTTTTCCTGTAGACACTGCAAACCCCAAAGGGTATCTTGGGACCGACCATCCCCCCTTCCCCCCCTTCCTCTAGTGAGAACGGCGGGGTTTAAAGGGGGCCCTTTCCCCCTCCCAAAGCAACCCTACGTCTCACCTCCGGGACTTTTTAAAAAAGGCTCCATCCTGTCACTTCAGTCCGATATCAGTTGCTCTACACCGAAAGAACCCCCCCTTCCCCCCCCTTCCCCCCAAAACCCCCCGTGGGGGGTGTAAAATTTTATATTCTAAAAAACTTGAACCCTTTTTTTCCAAGCGGGTCGAATGTGTGAAAATAAAGTGTGAATGGTGCAATAAAGGGACCCCCCGAAGTTATTTTAAGTCCGTCGTTAGGCCCTTTGCCTGCAGGTAAAATTTTAAACGCAATCCACTCTCTGAAAGACCCCCTTCATTGTCGTCTGCACAGATGACAGGGAAAGGGCACTAAAACTAAGGGCGACCTTCAATCGGGGACCCTACAAAAACAACCAAATTTTCTATTTTCCCCCTCTTTCCCTTCTTTAAGTCCCAAACGTTCGGTCCTTTTTGAAAAGAATTGACAAATTACGTCACCTCTCTCTCCCACTGAAGCACTGAAAAACATCTAATTTAGGAACAAAACACCTGGGGCCCGGTTTAAAACAGCATCCCCCAAAGACCCCCCAAAGCCGCATCAATGCAAAAAATTAAAATTTCCCGACATCCCATGGCTGCCCCCAAGCTCTCTCTGACGGGCTGGGGCCAAACCCCATATTACCACATTTACCCAAGTCATATAGAACAAGGGAAAGTTTTTAATCCCTCTCCCACTGCTGGGCCCCACTCCTTAATCACACCACCAAGGGCTGCCCCATCAAGAATAAGGGGTTTTGTTCAAAAAGTGGGATGTGGACACGATTTCAATTTCCGGCCCCCATTTTCAAAAGCACCCCAAAATTTTCTTTAATCAAGGGAATCATCATACTCTTGAAACTTAAATGCCCACTAGGAAAGAAATCATATTTAAGGGAAAATAAAGTCTAAAAAGACCTCCAATTCCCCGGGCATACGGGTGCAATAACCAAAAACCCCAAAAATGACACCATCAAACTCTAAAACGCTAATCTACAGGCCCATCGCCCACAACCCCCCCTCTCTCCACTCCCCGACGGTGCTCCTTCCCAAGGGTGCTGTACTTTCATGGGGTATGCACACCTTGCAAACGCAGCAAAAACCCCCGGGACTTTTCAAAAACCATAATTTAAAGAACTATTCCGTTCTGAAAAGCATGCCTGTCTTCAAAATTTTTCCGGGCTCCACCCTTTAGAAGGGCAACCTCAAAAATCCTTCCCCCAAAGTCCTGAACTTTACGGGACCCGCAGACCGTCTCCTGCCCAAACAACGCTCCTGTAACTTCTATAACCACTTCCACCCCGACAAAGTTGATCAAATTCCTTTAGCCCACCGTCTCCCCCCCTCTCCCCCGCCTGCTGTTACACAACCTTTTCACCCCAAAAGCCCGCTCCGTGGGAAAATTTATCACCTCTACCACCATTGTTGATTCTCCCCTTTAAAATTTCCCCCAGAAGAGGAAAATAACACAACCCCCAGGGAAACCCCAAAGGGAAAAACCCTTCCTTCTACCTTCTCCTTCAAATACGACAACCCTGACCTGTACTGAACCTACAAAAACCTCGGTGCCTGGGGAAAAAAGTTTTTTAAAAATATGCATGTGGGGAAACACCGCTTCCTTTTAACTCACCCAATTTCTTGAGTTCATCAAGCCTCTACGTTTCCCTTCAACAACAAGGCTAAATTTAAAAACCCCCTATCTAAAAAGCAGCTTAAAAAATTCGAAAAAGGGGTCCCTTTTTCTAAATGCCTCCTCAGTTTTCCCTATAAATTTCCCCTAGTGTTCTACCCTCTGAAGTGACCTAGGGCCCGCTGCCAGGGTCTCAAGATTCAAAACTTTAACTACCACAAGTTTTTAAAGAACAATTTCCCCGCTATTCCGTTCTCAATCTGGCCCCAAAGGTCGCCTTAGCTGCGGGTTAAAACCCGGGGTTGTTTTTTTCCCTTTCTAAAACACCCTTCCAGACTAAAAATTCATCTGTCCCCTTCCCCCCCTAACCCTTTGGGGTCTTACCCAAATTTTGGTTTTCTTTTTTTTTTCACTTCAACTTATATTGTTTTGGGCAACGGAAAAATGCTCTTCCCCCAGACTGAGGGACGACCCCCCTCAAAACTTTAAGGGTGATGGACCCGATTACATCGTCTTCAAGTATCCTGCTTCTATCAAATTTTTTTACTCACTGGGAAAAAGCCTACGTTTTAGGCGAAACGTTTTTGAAAAAAAAGATACCTAATGTTTTGGGGTATGTGTCCCTTAACCCAACAGATTGACAGACTGAAGCAAAATAATCACCGGGTTCCCGATGAGGTTTTTTTTAAAGGGGTTTTTAAAAAGGAATTTCAAAAAAGGAAAATCCCCGTGAACCAATAACTAAAAATTTTTTAAATTTTTCTCTTCAAACAGGGGCAGTGTCTGATATGTGGAAGTGGCTAATGTAATTCCTATTTTAAAACTGGGGACAAGTCGTACCGTCAAATTACCGCCCAATAAGCCTGAACTCAATTGTAGGCAAATTACTTAGATGTCAATTATAGCTGAGATTATACGAAGCATCTCGATAAGCATAGCTTGATTAATGATAATCAGCAGGGTTTCACAATGAGGCCGGTCTTGTCTAACTAACTTTATCTAACTGCTAGTTATCAGTTAAAGCTTTTGAGGCTGTTGACCACGATAAAGAATTTGTTATTATTTACTTAGATTTGAGACAGGCATTTGATAGAGTTCCGCACCTAAGCTTGAAGAAAAAGTAGCTGCTCATGCATTGGGGGAAGGGTGCTCTCGTGGGATTCGAATCATGGCTCACAGACAGGAAGCAAAGAGTGTCATAAATGGGGTTAAATCCGAGTGGGGTTCGTAAAAAAAGTGGCGTTTCCACAGGGATCAGTCTTGGCCCGTTGTGTTTATAATATATATCCATGTCTGATGAAGGAATTATAGTGTTATGAGCATATTCGCGATTGACACGAGATAGGTAGGATAATTGATCAAAACGTTGATGATAGGGAACTTCAGGAGGGATTTGACAAACTCTACCTCTTGTGTCAGAAAGTGGCAGAATGCAGTTCAATGTAGATAAATGCAAGGTTCATGAAAACTCGGGGAGTGTCCACTACCCTAGCACTTATAAGTTAAATAAAGTAGACTTAAAACCATACAGATTGCGAATGGACTTGGGGGTTATGGTAAAGCATCAACTTAAACCCAATGACAGGCAATGCCAAGGTACGTAATAAGGCATATAGATTACTGGGTTTATATCAAGAAGTGTAAGCACAGAATGTCCAGAAGGTTTCATACTGCAGCTTTTACGTCATTGTAGTAGGGCCTCACTAGGTTATGCAGCTCAAATTCTGGTCTCATATATTACGAATGGGACATAAATTCGTTAGAAACATTCAGCGTAGGATGACTAAATTAATACATTAGTATTAGAAATCTTTCCTTATGAGAAAGGATTGAAGAACTCTTAAGTTACATTCACTTGTTAGACGAAAGAATGAGTGGAGACCTGATCGAAGTGTATAGTGGAAGATAGGTATTAATAAAGGGGCCATATTACAAGGTCTTGAGGAATTCTCAAGAGAGAACCGCAGTAATGGATGTAAATTAGATAAGTTTAGATTTAGAAAGGACATAGGAAAGTAATTGGTTTGGTAATAGTGGTAGTAGATGAGTGGTTGAACAGTCTACCTAGTGGGTTATTGTGGCTAGGACTTTGGGTAGTTTCAACTTTAGGTTTGGATAAATAATGAGTGGGATGGGTTGGATTTGAGTGGGACTTGCACATCAGAGCTTATTTCTTGGGTAGCATTGAAAATTGGGTTGGTCAAATGGGAATGAAATTGTAAAGGACCTGCCTAGTATGGGCCAACAGGCCTGCTGCGTTGTTCCTCTTTTCTTATGTTCTTATGTTCTTATGTGTCTAATTTTCATTTTGTCGGTACTGTATATCCTAAGAACAGAGAAACACAGCAGCAATCCTACAAGACCATACTAGGCAGATTCTTCTCAAAATCTTGTCCGACCATCGCGACAGTTACCCAAGTATTTGCTTCAATTCAAGTTTAAGAACATAAGAATGGATGAGCACTGCAGTGGGCCTGTTGCCCCATTGGTTTGGAAATAGGGTAGTTGATGAGTGCAACAGTCTACCTATTTGGGTTATTGAGGCTAGGACTTTGGTTAGTTTCAAATTTAGGTTGGATAAGTACATGAGTGGGAGGGGTTGGATTTGAGAGGGACTTGCACATCGGAGCTTGTTTCTTGGGTGGCATTGAAAATTGCGTTGGTCAAATGTTTGTTAGTGGGATGAATTGTAAAGGACCTGCCTAGTCTGAGGGCCAATGGCCTGCTGCAGTGTTCCTCCTTTCTTATGTTCTTATGAAACGTTGGTGGGGTTATAACTGGGGAACGGCTGCTAGAATGGTGTAGCTGATTGCGAGTCGGGTTCGATTACCTGCCAGTGCAGTTTTTATAATATTTATATATATCTAAATATTTTATATATATATTTTTTGTTTATATATATTTATAAATATATATATATATATATATATAGATTTATTTATATACATATATATTTATATATATACATACATCATATATATATATATTTTATTATTATATATATATATATATATATATATATTTATATATATTATATTTATATATATATATGTATTGTAAGGTAAGACACATATGCAACAGTTAGACAACTTTATTCCGAAACGTTTCGCCTAACACAGTGGCTTCTTCAGTCGAATACTGAAGTAGGGCAGGAAACAGTAGAGATGTGAAGACGATGAATAGTCCATCAATCCTGTAAAGCGTAGAATTTGAGGTTGTCGTCCTCGGCCATGGAGAAGAAAATTCAGTTCCATAGTCAGGAACTGAACTTCTCCAGGACGAGGGACTGACAACTCAATTTCTACGATTTAAGGGGTGATATGGACTGATTACATCGTCTTCAAATATTCTACTGTTACTGCCTACTTTCTGGATTCCGACTGAAGAAGCCTACTCGTGTAGGCGAAAACGTTTCGGATAAGTTGTCTCTAACTGTTTGCATATGTGTTTACCTTACAACCATGTCGGTTATTGTTTTACAATTTTGATGTTCATATATTATATTGATGTATGTTATATATATATATATATATATTATATATATATTTATTTTATATATATGTGTTGTGTTTGTGTGTGTGTTGTGTGTATGTGTGTTTCATCTTATTTGTGGTTGCAGAGGTCGATTCACAGCTCTGGCCCCGCCTCTTCATGATCATACTAGGTCACTCTTCAGTCCTTGAGCTTTATCTTATTTTTTATTAAAGTATGTATGATCTGCTCCACTACATCCACTTCCAGACTTTTCCACTTCCTGAATACTTGGTGGCTGATGAATACTTACTAAATCCCTTGTGATTCATCTGAGTCTTCAGTGGTGACGTGTACTTAGCTCAGTGGTAGGACGTGTACTTAGCTCTGTGAAGGACCTGTTTGTGTGCTCTAGAGTGGTGACCTGTACTTTGAGTGCTGACACTGACTTAACTCTGTAAGAAGTGTCTTGTTTGCTCCGTGGACTGAACATGATGCCCTCATTCGAGCAATTTTCCAGCAACTTAAGGGAAGAAAAAGATGATGGCAGCGAAGATGGAGATACGGCGACTGACGAAGAAACAAGAGGATTCGTAGTAGTCCTCCTGTTTCGAGTCCTCAGGTTAAGAGGGATCGTGGTCAGGGCTGGACAGCAGGGGACGACGAAGTTGACGATCAGAGACGATGAAAGCCGAGAAACGATGAGAGAAAGAGCTGCTGTGGAAAATCCCGTGGAAACCTCCAACCGCATTCTCGGTGCTACCGACGAATGTGAGTCTACTACTTTTTGGATCGTCACGACGAACGAAACAAGGAAGGTAAGAATATTGTTGTTGTGGGATAGCCAGGTTTGATACATGGATAGGGCATTCTGCTTTGAAGGGACAGGAGTAGGAGACAAAGGGTATGCTGTTTCCTGGGTGCGGATGGAGGACATTGTTAGCGGCTTGACAAAACATCATGAAACGGTAATGGGTCAATCCTATTATTACTACTATATTTTTTACCTCAGTGCTGGAGGCATTGATGTTGGCAAGCGTAGAAGTGAGGATTTAGTTAGAAAGTCAGAAAGCTATAGGACATGATTAGGAAGAAGGGGGGGGCGGCGCCTGTTATTTGTGGATCATTTGCCCCTCATAAGACAGATGGTGTTGGTTAAATGAATGGTTGTCCCAGAGCAATTGAGTATTAATTGTTGGCTGGGGTAAACACTGTAAGGATAATGCGTACCATTCATTGACAATGGGACAACTTCTATGGCCGAAAGACATGGTATGCCAGGGATGGGGTTCACTTATCCAAGGGCAGGTGTGGGGTTTTTTTGCTAACTCAGTTGAGGGGTGTTAGGACTTTTAACTAGGATAGTTAAGAGGTATGGGTTTTTGCAGGGAAAACTGTCGAGTCGAGGGTAGTAATATGAGTACTAGGAGAAAAGTAATAGGCAATAATGAGGTGGATTATTGGAAAGCCAGTGGCACTAATTGACAAGGACAGTACTAGGGTTTTAGTGGGAATATAGTAAGGATCAGGAAGGGTAAAGAGAGGGAGGAGGTCATAAAAGTTTATTACACAAATAGTCGCAGTGCTATGAATAAGATAGGCGAGTTGAGACTAGTTGCTAGTGCAGGTAACATAGATTGTATTTGCCATTACTGAGACGTTGGTTTAATTCAAAAAGTGGGACAGCTGCAGAATGTCACATTCAGGGTTTTAATTTTTTTAATTTAAAATAATTGTTCCAAGTAGATTAGAAGTATCGGGAAGGGGGTGGGGTGGCATTGTATGTCCGAGATCGCTTTGACTGTTGCATAAAAGGGTATCTAAGTCTGAAGTAGCCACATACAGAGTCCTGTTTGGATTAGAATTTTCAGAGGGGCATGAAAAATTAATTTTAGGTGGTGATATACCGTCCCAAATTAGATAGGGGACCAAGGGAGAACTACTTGGGAGGAAATTGTTAGGGGGCCAAAGGCACGATAATGTAGTAATTCTAGGAGACTTTAATTTAGTCATTGATTGGAATTTTTGACTGGGAATTTAGAATCATACGATTTCTTAGAAGTAGTTCAGGATTTGTTTTTGAAGCAGTTGTGACAGAAACTTAAAAGGGGGAAAATACCTGCTGGGACTTAGTCTGGCAAACAATGAATCCCTTGTTAATAATTTAGAAGTTTCAGAGGATCTGGGTGCTAAGCGAACACAATCAATTACATTTAGATTGAGTAGACGTATGATAGTAGGATAATCTCAGTAAACGTCCAGATTTTCGCTTAGCAGATTACGTGGCTTAGAGATCACTTAAGAACTAAGAAACATTAAGAATGTAGGAACACTGCAGAAGGGCCTACTGGCCCATACGAGGAAGTCCTTATCAAAACGACATCTACCTAAAGCTACTCAAGACACACCCTCCCGCACCCCCCAACACAATCTAACCCAGCCCTCCCGCTCATATACTTTGTCCAGTCTTTCTTAAAGCTACCAAGGTCCTAGCTCTATCACCCCACTGGAAGACTGTTCCACGCATCTACAAACTCTGTGTAGAAATCAAGTACTTACCTATGTCTTTCTAAATCTAAATTTATCCAACTTAAATCCATTATTCCTGTTCTTAACCTGGTTCGACACCCTCTGTTCTTTATTAATGTCTCCCTTGTTTATGCCGTCATCCACTTATACACTCAATGATATCCTCCCCTATTCTACGCTCTCCTAGAGAGTGGAGATTTCAGGCTTAAGTCTATCTTCATACGGGGAGGTTCCTTACACAGTAATCATTTTAGTCATTCTCTCTGATGTTCTCTAATGAGTCTATGTCCATCCTGTGTAGTAAGGGGACCCAAAAATGAGCAGTAATCTAATGAGCCTCACTGTGATGTATAGAGCTGTCAAATAAACTTTTGGACTTCTGTTACTTATAAATTCTTGAGATAAATCCAGTAATCTGTTGCATGTTGGCCACTGAGGCTTGCTGTTCTTGGCTTTAAAATTTCTGCCTTACATGACTCCTGTCCCTATTTCATTCTGTTATGGACCAAGCTCTACTGACCTAGATTATAGCTTCGAGGGTTTTTTTCATTACCAAGGGCAGTACCTTACACTTATCCACATTAAACTTCATCTGACATTTCTCAGACCAGACATTAATTTGTTCAATCTGTCCTGGAGTTCATTGATTATTTTTTTTTTTTCCCCTTTCCCTCAGAGTGAATTATACGGCCTATCTTTGTATCATCAGCCAAACTTAATCAGTCACTAGTAATCCTTCATCAAGGTTCATTAATGTAAACTTATGAACAAGGGAAGAGGGCCTAAAAACTGATCCTTGTGGAACGCCACTATGACTAATCCCCATTAAGATTTCACTCCATTAATGGTAACTCTCTGCTTTCTATTGTAAGCATGCCTCTATCCATGCTAGAACTTACCTCCTATACTATGAGCTGCCACTTTTCTTAAGAGTCTCTTGTGAGGTACTCTGTCGACGGCATTACCTAAAATCCAAATAAACAATATCATATTCCTTATCACTGTCAACTGCCTCAAATGTTCTATTGAAGACGTCAGAGTAAGTTTGTCAGGCAGGGAACGGCCTCTCGTGAATCCATGCTGAGATTCATTATCAAGTTATGCTCTTAAGGTGACTTCTTATAATGTCCGCATAATTGATTCTAATAACTTGACCATATAGATTGTCGGGGTTATCGGACGGTAATTTGAAGGAGTGGTCTTATCCCCTGATTTGATATAGGAACCCACATTTGGCCCATCTTCACATCTATGGCACAAACACTGGTAAGGATGGACGCATTGAATCACCGTTTTTGGCTGACTAAGCTCCATCTTGCATTCCTTATGTTACCTTGAAAAACACTCATCGTGTCCAGGGGACTTATTTTGTTTCTGTTTTGTCTATCTGTTTAATAACCATGTCCCTCGTATGCCAGTAATATTAAGTTAACCTTAAAATTCATCAGGAACTAAAATAAATTGTTACCTTACTGGAATTCATTTACATCTCCTTGTGTAAAAACTGACAAAAAATAGCATTAAATAAGGAACACATTTCCGTTATTTCATCCGTCAGCTGTCCATTCCCTGATTTCAGAGGGTCCTACTTTTTTCCTTCCCTTCGTCCTATACACTTGAAAGAACCCCTTTGGATTCGTCTTTGATTCATTAGGACTTAATTTTTAGTCACGTTTAGCCTTTCTATTGCCTTTTTACTTCTTCTATTAGTGAAACATATTGTCAGTAGGTTAACCTCCTCCTCTTCTGATGCGCCTATAAAATTCCCTTTTCTCCCTAATAATGCTTTAACCTCCTGTTAACCCATTTGGGATCGTAATATTAGATAATTTCTCTCTGGGGAATGTATATACTCTGGGCACTGTGTACATTATTAAGAAAAAACATCATAAAAGCAGATCCCTTCGTATTACTTGAGTATGTTATCGTCAATATAATCATTAGCTAGATAACACCAAGCAAGAATTAGACAAGATGTTCCCTAAGGGCCATTATAAATCGGCACCAGAACGAAAATCGGGGATTTTTACTGTATTTATCATTATTCTTGAATTCCCAATTAATGCTAAGGTGATGGATTTGTGATCACTTGCGCCAAGCTCTTCAGTGAATCTCCAGATTATTCACTTGTGTTTCCTTATTTGACAAGTCTAGGTCTAGCAATTAATTACCCCTGGTAGGCTTCAGTTAAACTCTGTTTCAGAAAACAGTCCTGAACTGTTTCATGGGAAGTCATGGACTCTAGATTACCTGTCAAGAATTCCAGTCAATTTGGGCTTTAAAGTTAAAATTCCCCTACTATGACTACGTTACTGTATTGTCCAGAAAGCCCTAACAATTTCGTCCCAAAGAAGTCTCCCTCTATCGTGATCCAAGACCTGGACGGTCGGAATATTACACCTAGAATTAGTTTTTCTTGACCCTCTCAGAACCTTACCCAAACAGGACTCTGTTACTGCTCATCTGATATTTATACCTTTTTTTATGCAACAATTAAATTTTCTCGAACATACAATGCAACTCTCCCCCTTCCATTACATCTATCACATGAATATAACTTAAATCACCTGAATATTACCACTACAGCAGTTCATATCCCGACTCTTTAAATCATACCACGTTTCAGTTAATGCAATGATATCAAAGTTCCAGCACTGCTACCCAAAAACGTAGTTCATTAATTTTATTTCTTGCACTTCGACTGTTAGGCATAAAATACCATCATATGTTTTTCTCTGCCACTTTTCATTATTTATCTTTGGTTTACACAATTTCTGAAATTATCATTACAGAGTTACTCAATGCAGTTTACTATAAAGATTCTTAATATAGAGAATAAGTCATATATCCATTACTCATTATTAATCATTTTCTTAAAACCATACCTCTAATTAATCATAGTTTTAAAAGTCCTAACAACCCCTCAATTGAGTTGGCAAGAAAACCCACACCTGCCATGGATAAGTTGAACCCATCCCTGGCATAAATGTCATTTCGGCCATAGAAGTTGTCCCAGTTGTCAATAGAATGAGTACTGCATTATCCTTACAGTGGTTTATCCAGCCAAACAATTAATACCAATGGCTTGGCAACCATTCTATTCCAACACCTCTTCTTGGCAAATTGCCACAATATAACAGGGCGCCCCCCCTTCTTCCTAATCAGTCTATAGATGTCCTGAACTTTCTAACTTAAATCCTCACTTCTACGCTTGCCTACATCATTGCCTCACAGCACTGAGGCAAAATATTAGGTTTGATCCCATTACCGTTCTTTGATGTTGTCAAGCCGGCTTAACAATGTCCTCCATCCCAGCCAAGGAAAGCATACCTTTGTTCTTCCATACTCCTGTCTTTCAAGCAGAATGCCCTATCCATGTAATCTAACCTGGATTCCCACCAAAAACAATATTCTTACCTTCCTTGTTGTCGTTTCGTCGTGACGATCCCAGTAGTAGACTTTCCATTCGTGGGTAGCACAGAGGAATGCGTTGAGAGTTTCCACGGAGTTTCACCAGCAGGTTACTTTTCTTCTTCATCGTTTCTGGCTTTCCATTCGTCTTCTTAGATCGCCCCAACTTCGTCGTCCCCTGCTGTCCCCAGCCACTGACACGACCCTTCTTGACCTGAGGACTCGAAACAGGAGGATACTACGAATCCTCTTGTTTTCATTCGGTCACTCCCGTATCTCCATCTTCGCTGCCTTCAATTCTTACTTAAGTTGCTGGTAATGTTGCTCGATGGGAGGGCATCTTGGTTCAGTCCAGGGGAGCATACATGACACTTCTTCACAGAGTTAAGTACAGGTCAGGCACTCAAAGTACAGGTCACCACTCAAGAGCACACAACAGAGTCTTCACAGAGCTAAGTACCACGGCACCACTGACAATTTTAAACACAAATGCAGTATAATGTGATCCTTTATTGACTTCGTTTCGCCCACACAGTGGGCTTTTTTCAAGTCACAAACAGAACTGGGGGTAACGAAGACGAGCTATCCATATGACAGTTTATCTGAACACAATACATGCTGCTCAAAGAACGTTTATCCTTATAGGGAAATTAAAATCAATAGAAATGACCCTAATTGGATAGAATAATAGGCTGAAAATATCTACGAGGGCATAAGTAAGGGAATTTATAGGCGTATCAAAAGAGGCGAGGGGTCATTTATGAATCAGTTATTGACTTAAGAGGGACATTAAAAAGGGGGATAGAAAAGCTAAAAGGGACTATGAAATTAAAGTTGCTAAGGATTCTAAAAACTAACCCAAAAGTTTTTTCCAGGTATATAGAACAAATGTAGAGATAAGATAGGTCCCTTAAAAATAATCTATGGGCATCTTACTGACCCAAAGAGAATGAAATGTGCTCTATTTTAAATAATTATTTTCTCTCGGTTTTTACACAGGAAAAAGACACTAATAATATTCCGGTTAATTAATTTTTATAGTGGGATCAGAGAAGATAAAATATGTAACATCACAGTCACTAGTGAAATGGTTGTGAAGCAGATTAGGACGATGAGCAAAATTAAGTCCCGGGTCCTGATGTGGTTTTTTTCAAGGGTTCTTAAGGAATGCAAAATGGAAGTCTGTGAACCTTTAACTAATATTTTTAATTTATCTCTTCAAACAGGTGTATATGTAGTGTCTGATAAGTGGAAGATGGCTAAAGTTAATTCCTATTTTTAAAACAGGGGTCAAGTCGTTACCGTCAAATTACGCCCAATAAGCTGACCTCAATTGTAGGCAAGTTTGCTAGAGTCATTATAGCTGAGATTATAAGAGCCATCTCGATAAGCATAAGCTTGATTAATGATTACTCAGCATGGATTCACAAGAGGCCGGTCTTTTGTCTAACTAATTTATTAACTTTTTCAGTAAAGCTTTGAGGCTGTGACCACGAATTAAAAGAATTTGATATTGTTTACTTAGGTTTAGTAAGGCATTTGTTAGAGTTCCGCACAAAGACAGTTGAAGGAAAGTAGCGCTCATGGCATTGGGGGGAGGGTTCTCTCGTGGATCGTGTCATGGCTCAAGACAGGAAGGCCAGAGAGGTGCCATAAATGGGGTGTTTTAATCCGAGTGCGGGATCAGTATACAAGTGGCGTTCCACAGGATCAGTATTGGGCCCGTCCCGTGTTGTTTATAAATATATATCAATGATTTGATGAAGGAATTGGCTAGTGATATGAGCAATTCGCCGATGACACGAAGACTAGGTAGGATAAATTGATTTTCAAAACGTAGATGTTATAGGGAACTGAGGGGATTTAGGGACAAATCTACTCTTAGTCAGAAAAGTGGCAGATACAGTTCAATGTGGATAATGCAAGGTTCTGAAGCTCGGGAGTGTCTAGAACCCTAGCATTTTAAGTTAAATAAGGTAGAACTTAGCCATACAGATTGCCCCCCCCCGACACAGGCTTGAGGGGGTTTGTTAAGCAGCAACCTATAAACCAAGGACAGCAATGCCTCTAAGCGTACGTAATAAGGCAAATAGATTACTTGGATTTATATCAGAAGTGTAAGCACGAAGTCCAGGAGGTCATACTGCGCTTTTATACATCATTAGTTAGGGCCTCACCCTAGATATGCAGCTCCAATTTGGTCTCCTATTACAGAATGGACATAGTAAAATTCGTTAGAAAAACATTCAGCGTTAGGATGACTAAATTATGACATAGCATTAGAAATCTTCCTTATGAAGTAAGATTGAAGACTCTTAAGTTACATTCACTTGTTAGACGAAGAATGAGGGGAGACCCTGATCGAAGTGTATAAGTGGGAAGATAGGGTATTGTACAATAAAGGGGATATTAACAAGGTCATGAGGATATCACTCCAAGAGAGAACCGCAGTAATGCGATTTTAATTTAGATACGTTTAGATTTAGAAGGAATAGGAAAGTATTGGATTGGAAATAGGGAGTTGATTGAGTGGAACAGTCTCCTAGTTGGGTTATTGTAGGCTAGGACTTTGGGTAGTTTCAAATTTAGGTTGGATAAATACATGAGTGGGAGGGGTTGGATTTGATGTGGGACTTGCACATCGGAAGTTGTTTTTGGGGTGGCATTGAAAATTGGGTTGGGCAAATGTTTTGTTAGTGGGATGAATTGTTAAAGGACCTGCCTAGTATGGGCCAACAGGCCTGCTGCAGTGTTCCTCCTTTCTTATGTCTTATGCTTAACTTCACATATTGTGAACCCTTGTTGCTGTATGTCCAATCTTGGAACATCCTGTATGTCCACCTGTCAATTCCTCTACAGATTTTATATGTCGTTTTCATACCCCTATCTCTATCTTTCCTGTCCTCCAGTGTCGTCAGGCCGATTTCCTTTAACCCACTCTAGTAGGACATAACCCTTAGCTCTGAGGGAATAGTCTTGTTGAAACTTTTGCACTTCTCTAAATTTCCTTACATGCTTGGACTAAGTTGTGGTTTCCAGACTGGTGTAAAGGATCCTGAACGATTTCTTTTTGAGTTATCGGAATGCTATTCTTAGTTTGCCAGGCGGACGTATGCTGCAGCAGTTATTGGTTGATGTGGCGCCTCAGGAGATGTGCCCGGTGCATAATTTAAGACAAAAATCTCAGGGATAAACCTCTAGTGTTCGACTCAACCTGAGTCGAACAATGTGTATAAAAGGCCTTAAACTCTGAAACTTTTTGCCTGAACATGACAAAGGCTTCCTAGCTACCATCTCCTCCCAAGCTAGCTGTTCAAACGACATCTCCTTAACTTAATGTGATCTTGACAGCAAAATACTATGATAAATAATCATGAAATCTGTTTGCTTTCATCCGTTTCTATCTCTGTTCTTCATATTTCAACTTTTTTTCTACAACTGCATATTTTAGTAAGATAGGCCTGCCCAGTGGCCTGGTGGCCAAAGCCTCGCTTCACCAGCCGAGGGTCTCAGTTCGATTCCCGGGCGCGAGGGTTGAAACATTGGGCGTTGTTTCTATATCTGAGTGTAGTCGACTGGTGTGGGTAGAATCCTGGGGCAAAACTGACTAATTTGTTTGAAATGTCTGCATAACAAGTGGCTTGCTATGTAGTAGTATGTCATTGATTGTCTGGTTAGGCCTGTATACCTTGTAATGTAATTGTTTATATTATTTTTATTTTTATTATTATTATTTATTACTTTATTAATGACAGCTGCAAAAACAATTCTCAGAGAACTTATACAAATCCATTATATTCTCTGGAATAATTTTGAGGAAAACCGTCAACCTTGAAAGAATGAGACACATGTGCAGCAACACATCTGTCAGGACATGCAGCACTCACAATCTGTCAGACACTGCAGCATAAATCTGTCCAGACACTGCGAGCTTCACATCTGTCAGACACGCAGTCACATCTGTCAGAACACGCAGAATCACATCTTCAGACACTGCAGCATCACAATCTGTCAGTCACTGCAGCAAAACATTTCAGACACTGCAGCATCACATCTGTCAGAAACAGCAGCATCACATCTGTCAGGACACTGCCAGCATCACATTGTCAGACACTGCAGCATCACATCTGTCAGGACACTGCAGATCAAAATCTGTCAGACACAGCAGCATCACATCTGTCAGGGAACTGCAAGCATTCACATCTGTCAGACACTGAAGCATCACATCTGTCAGGCACAGCAGCATCAACATCTGTCAGACACAGCAGCATCACATCTGTCAGACTCTGCTGCATTCACATCTGTAAGACACTGCAGCATCTCTTCTGTCAGACACTGCAGCATCAAATCAGCTCTGGACACTGCTGCATCACATCTGTCAGACCAGCAGGCATCACATCTGTCGGACACTGCAGCATTCACATCTTGTCAGACACTGCAGAATCACATCTGCAGGCACTGCAGCATCACATCTGTCAGACACAGCAGCATCACATCTTTCAGACTACTGCGCATCCACATCTGTCGACACTGCAGCATCACATCTGTCAGACACTGCAGCATCACCATTTGGTCAGACACTTGCGGCATCACATCTGTCAGACACTGCAGTATCACATCTGTCAGACACAGCAGCATCACATCTGTCAGACACAGCAACATCACATAGCAACATCTTGGGGTTGTTGTGATACAGGAATTCTACAACGTTTAGCCTGCCTGTAGCACTAGTGACCGCCTCCCTGCTGCTTCAACTCGCCTGTCTGCAGTATATAAGTCACTTCTCCGTGCGTATGCTGTACATTTCTCAAGATTGTGGACTGAACACATCGACTCTAGGCTGAGGGACTGATTACCTCAAACTCCTCATCTTCACTGGCTCTTATACTTTATTGGACTGGAAGATGCCAATGGTTGACGGAACGTTTCCACAATGAAGATTCTCAAATGTTGCACGAATATCTAATTCTTAATCCTTATATTTTGCATTACGTTTAAGTAAACATCAGTACTAATATTATTTAAACTAGACAATTATATTTATTTATTGTGATATTTTATGAATTAACCTGCAACTACTGTCTGTTCTTAAAGTTCCTATTTAATACCCTGAATAGTTCCTTAGAGAAAAGTAAATAAATTAAAAACTTTGTAAATTTTAAGCACAGTTTAGTTGAAGTTTTATCGGA
The DNA here is from genome assembly GCF_026875155.1 of Cherax quadricarinatus. NCBI lineage: Eukaryota > Metazoa > Arthropoda > Malacostraca > Decapoda > Parastacidae > Cherax > Cherax quadricarinatus. The sequence continues at coordinate 14,082,507 of NC_069498.1, forward strand.
GACGTTATGCATTCTACGGGTTTCACATTATTGTCTGTTCTGTGCAGTAATATTGATATATAGATTGATTAATGTTTTTTATATTGGAACAATACAAGTAATAACTGTACAAACGTTATTACAAATCAGTATTTACAAAAAAAAAAAAAAAAAAAAAAAAAAACTCTGAAAAATGTCAAATTACGAGCCCAAGGTGATTGAGTTAATGTCAAGATCTGCAAAATTAGCATTCTTGTAAACACACTAGAATATTCATCAGTAGTTATGTGGTTGCCGAATAGATAAAACATTGCGATTTTGCTTAAATAGCAAGCTTTCTTCTTGCGAAAAGACAAGCGAAAACTTGAGTATGTAATAATTTCTCAAATATTATTCTGAACCAAACGAAAAAAATATATTTCATTGCGTTTGTTTATTATTAAATTATTGTAAACTTATCTAAAATATATTTAGGCTATATCAAATTGAGCTTGTCATAATTAGGTTAGGTAATAAGGTTCCTTTGGTACAAAATTATTAGCTTTTTCTAACATAAATGAAAAAGTATATCTTTTAAAGTATATAGGAGAAAATTTTAGGAAGGGCTTAATTTTAAACGAGTTCTTGCTAACTATTCAGTTTGTATCTAATTCGGCACGACAGTTATAAATTAATCTTAAGGCTGCATGAAATGCATTCATGCATATTCAAGGGTTACAATAATCACTAGCTATATCAGTTGGTATGATGAAGGGACGAACATTATCAACAAGGATCATTGATCACAGAGGACATTAAGTATAATTCAGCATTTTCAACACGTCAGCATCAACAATTCACAAATTCATTGGGAAGTGCCACCACCGTAACACTAATTACACTGCAGCTACAAACACATAAATCTTAGAATCTGCCATCTTAGATACCACACTTCCATTTCAACACTCACAGGGGACAATGGAAACCAGACGTCATTTTCAATTTGCCCCGAAAGAGCACTTCCAGCCTAACGCACCCCCGGGGGGGGGCCCCGGGGGGGGGGGGAACACAGCACAACATCAGGAAAGTAATTCCTACACAGATATTTAGCTTGACTTAGGACCTGTGTTGGTCAACACATGACACGTCCTCCGCTCACTCGTTACTAGCGTGATATCTAACCTTCTAACATATTCTTGTCTCATTTCATATTAGTAAACCTGCGATTTCGCCTTTGATTGTCCATAAATTACTTTTGTCCTGACCTTATATAGTTTTTTCATTTCTGAAATTACTCTATTCTTCATGCTAAAAACTCAAAAGAAAATAATGATGATTGCTACACATTTCCTTTTTTACTTCTCGGTAAAGCAGATCTGAGCAAGTTTTAAATATACCTGGAGTATACCTCAGAGGGTTTTGGGAGTTCAAATCGCCCCCGCGGCCCGTCGGGCTGTGATCAGGTCTCATGGAGGATCAGGGGTCTGATCAACCAAGCTGTTACTGTTGCCGCACGGCAACCCGGCCCAGCTGGGTCAGGTACTGACTTTAGGTGCCTGCCAGTGCCTTCTTGAAGGCTCCAGGGGTTACTGGTAATCCCCACTTATGTACGCTGGGAGGCAGTTGAACAGTCTTGGCCCAGGACACTTATTGTGTTGTCTTCTTATCGTGCTAGTGCACCGCTGCTTTACATCGGGGGAATGTTGCATCGTCTGCGAAGTCTTTTGCTCTTTCATAAGGAGTGATAAGAGTGGTCATCTTTTACTAATTTCCTCCAAATATCTGAAAGAAACTTTTTAGACTAATCCTGGACATCACTTGCGACTTTAACTTCATAATAATTTTTGTTTTTTCAAATTCCATTTTTTCATTTATCTTATTAACTGAATATATTGATTACTTAGGTACCTTTCTCCTCTTTTGTCCTATGAGACGCTTTCATTTGTTGTTTATACATTTAGCGTCATTTTTCTTGTATATAATTTCCATGTTTAGAAAATAAGAATCCTGGGCAACTTGAAACATGCTTTGAAAAATATTATACTGGCAACCATCACCGCCTACCTGACCCACAGGATAGTGACCAGTCAGGTCACACCTACCTGACCCACAGGATAGTGACCAGTCAGGTCACACCTACCTGACCCACAGGATAGTGACCAGTCAGGTCACACCAGTTCACCACACTCAGGTAATTTCTCAGGCCTATGACACTGATCAAGCTGAAGTCTGTTCATAGACGGTTGTAATTATTAAACTTCATATTGTTTCAGGACACGGAAACAATGCTCCTTCTCCAGACTGAGGGACTGGACCACCTCAAAAAACTTTAAGGGTGATGGACTGATTACTTCGTCTTCAGGTATCTTCTGTTCTATCAACTTTTCTGTACTTCGACTGAAAGAAGCCTACTGTGTAGGCGAGAACCGTTTCGAAATAAAGATAACTAACTGTTGCATATGTGTCTTACTAACAGATAGAGCAGACTGAAGCAAAATAAGTCACCGGGTCTGATGAGGTTTTTTCAAGGGTTCTAAAGGAATGCAAATGGAAGTCTGTGAACCATTTAACTAATATTTTTAATTTATCTCTTCAAACAGGTGCAGTGTCTGATATGTGGAAGTGGCTAATGTAATTCCTATTTTAAAACTGGGGACAAGTCGTACCGTCAAATTACCGCCCAATAAGCCTGAACTCAATTGTAGGCAAATTACTTAGATGTCAATTATAGCTGAGATTATACGAAGCATCTCGATAAGCATAGCTTGATTAATGATAATCAGCAGGGTTTCACAATGAGGCCGGTCTTGTCTAACTAACTTTATCTAACTGCTAGTTATCAGTTAAAGCTTTTGAGGCTGTTGACCACGATAAAGAATTTGTTATTATTTACTTAGATTTGAGACAGGCATTTGATAGAGTTCCGCACCTAAGCTTGAAGAAAAAGTAGCTGCTCATGCATTGGGGGAAGGGTGCTCTCGTGGGATTCGAATCATGGCTCACAGACAGGAAGCAAAGAGTGTCATAAATGGGGTTAAATCCGAGTGGGGTTCGTAAAAAAAGTGGCGTTTCCACAGGGATCAGTCTTGGCCCGTTGTGTTTATAATATATATCCATGTCTGATGAAGGAATTATAGTGTTATGAGCATATTCGCGATTGACACGAGATAGGTAGGATAATTGATCAAAACGTTGATGATAGGGAACTTCAGGAGGGATTTGACAAACTCTACCTCTTGTGTCAGAAAGTGGCAGAATGCAGTTCAATGTAGATAAATGCAAGGTTCATGAAAACTCGGGGAGTGTCCACTACCCTAGCACTTATAAGTTAAATAAAGTAGACTTAAAACCATACAGATTGCGAATGGACTTGGGGGTTATGGTAAAGCATCAACTTAAACCCAATGACAGGCAATGCCAAGGTACGTAATAAGGCATATAGATTACTGGGTTTATATCAAGAAGTGTAAGCACAGAATGTCCAGAAGGTTTCATACTGCAGCTTTTACGTCATTGTAGTAGGGCCTCACTAGGTTATGCAGCTCAAATTCTGGTCTCATATATTACGAATGGGACATAAATTCGTTAGAAACATTCAGCGTAGGATGACTAAATTAATACATTAGTATTAGAAATCTTTCCTTATGAGAAAGGATTGAAGAACTCTTAAGTTACATTCACTTGTTAGACGAAAGAATGAGTGGAGACCTGATCGAAGTGTATAGTGGAAGATAGGTATTAATAAAGGGGCCATATTACAAGGTCTTGAGGAATTCTCAAGAGAGAACCGCAGTAATGGATGTAAATTAGATAAGTTTAGATTTAGAAAGGACATAGGAAAGTAATTGGTTTGGTAATAGTGGTAGTAGATGAGTGGTTGAACAGTCTACCTAGTGGGTTATTGTGGCTAGGACTTTGGGTAGTTTCAACTTTAGGTTGGATAAATACATGAGTGGGATGGGTTGGATTTGAGTGGGACTTGCACATCAGAGCTTATTTCTTGGGTAGCATTGAAAATTGTGGTCAAATGGGAATGAAATTGTAAAGGACCTGCCTAGTATGGGCCAACAGGCCTGCTGCAGTGTTCCTCCTTTCTTATGTTCTTATGTTCTTATGTGTCTAATTTTCATTTTGTCGGTACTGTATATCCTAAGAACAGAGAAACACAGCAGCAATCCTACAAGACCATACTAGGCAGATTCTTCTCAAAATCTTGTCCGACCATCGCGACAGTTACCCAAGTATTTGCTTCAATTCAAGTTTAAGAACATAAGAATGGATGAGCACTGCAGTGGGCCTGTTGCCCCATTGGTTTGGAAATAGGGTAGTTGATGAGTGCAACAGTCTACCTATTTGGGTTATTGAGGCTAGGACTTTGGTTAGTTTCAAATTTAGGTTGGATAAGCTACAGGAGTGGGAGGGGTTGGATTTGAGAGGGACTTGCACATCTGGAGCTTGTTTATTGGGTAGGCATTGAAAATTGCGATGTCAAATGTTTGTTAGTGGGATGAATTGGAAAGGGACCTGCCTAGTCTGAGGGCCAATGGCCTGCTGCAGTCAAATTTCCTTTTTTTTTTCATTTATCCTTTTTAACTAATATATTTTTACTTGGGGCCTTTTCCTTTTTTTGCCCATGAGACGCTTTCATTTATTTTTTTATAATTAACGTCATTTTTCTTTATAAAATTTTTTTTTTAAAAAATAAGTATCCGGGGCAACTTGAAACATGCTTTGAAAAATATTATAGGGCAACCATCACCCGCCTACCTGACCCCAGGAAGGACCAGTTCAGGTCACACTTTCCCTTTACCCAAACAGGATAATGACCAGTCAGGTCACACCTACCTGACCCACAGGATAGTGACCAGTCAGGTCACACCTACCTGACCCACAGGATAGTGACCAGTCAGGTCACACCTACCTGACCCACAGGATAGTGACCAGTCAGGTCACACCTACCTGACCCACAGGATAGTGACCAGTCAGGTCACACCTACCTGACCCATAGGATAGTGACCAGTCAGGTCACACCTACCTGACCCACAGGATAGTGACCAGTCAGGTCACACCTACCTGACCCACAGGATAGTGACCAGTCAGGTCACACCTACCTGACCCACAGGATAGTTGACCTACTCAGGTCACACCTACCTGACCCATAGGATAGTGACCAGTCAGGTCACACCTACCTGACCCACAGGATAATGACCAGTCAGGTCACACCAGTTCACCACACTCAGGTAATTTCTCAGTCCTATGACACTGATCAAGCTGAAGTCTGGTACATAGACTGTTGTAATTATTGTGGTTATTCAGTGATGTGATTTATTGAAACTGAGGGATAAGTGATTGCTTTCTTTAAGCTCGTCATTAAAATCAATTTTATTAATAATTCCTTGTTATCAAGAAGCACGTCAAACAGGTAATTTTCTCCAGCTGGTTCTCTCACACTCTGTTTAAAAAACACACACACAAAGCTAGACTCAAGAAGTTTGTCTCGGTCACTGTCGATGTTTGTGCACCTGTAAATTATACCCGATTTTCATATCTCTGGAGACACTGGAGCCACGAGATTCACCATCTGTCACTTCCACTTTTATACCTCTTTTTAACGCAACAGTCTAGAATAATTTATAACTTTGAATGTATTTCATTAGAGATTCGCCGGTACTTCCGGCCCGGGTCTTCTCCATATGGTGACCCGGCTACTTTGAATGTAGTATTCAGAAAGTATTTTTCTAACCTTCAGGTTGAACTGTGTCTCTGTTATATTAATAATATCCATGTTTTCTGCCCATGAAGTTAATCTTAGTACATCTCTATTATTTATAATGCTCCTAATATTAGTTTAATAAATATTAAGATAGTTACCTGTTTGCTCTGTCTGTGTTGAACCGTTACATTATAATTTGTAACTTTATAATGAACTATGTTGAACATATCCTTGAGGTATCTTGGTACTTTTTGTCACTTTCATCCCTAGTGCTGTAACATAATTGTTTGCCACACACACACCCATACCTTTGTCTTCTGTCAGTTTTAAGCATAGCAACGACTGCTGTGAGAGAGTTGACTATCACTACCACCTCTGCCCCAGAGAGTTGACTATCACTACCACCTCTGCCCCAAAGTTGACTGGTCACTACCCACCCTGCCCCAGAGAGTTGATTTTACACTACCACCTCTGCCCCAGAGAGTTGACTATCACTACCACCTCTGCCCCAGAGAGTTGACTGTCACTACCACCCCTGCCCCAGAGAGTTGATTATCCACTACCCACCGTCTGCCCAGAGAGTTTGACTATCACTACCACCTCTGCCCCAGAGAGTTACTATCACTACAACCTCTGGCCACAGGAGAGTTGACTATCAACTACCACCTCTGGCCCCAGAGGAGTTGACTATTCACTACCACCTCTTGCTCCATAGAGTTGACTTTCACTTCTAACCAATCCCCTGCCCCAGAGAGTTGACTATCACTAACACCCTGCCCCAGAGAGTTGACTAATCACTAACCAACCCCTGCCCCAGAGAGTTGACTATCACTACCACCCGTGCCCCAGATAGTTTGCTAACACTAACCACCACCTGCTGCTTTCCAAGAATTGACAACCACTATGCCGCCCCTGTCACAGAGAATTTGACTATCACTACCACCTCTGTCCCAGAGAATTGACTATCACTACCACCCCCCAGTCCCAGAGAGTTAACTATCACTATCACTACTACCACCTGCCCCAGAGACTTGACTATCACACCAACTCTGCTCCATAAAGTTGACTATCACTACCACCACTGTTTCCAGAGAGTTGACTAACACTACCACGGTCTTCCCCAGAGAGTTGACTATTAACTACCACCTCTGCCCCCAAAGAGTTTGACTATCACACCAACTCTTCCCCAAGAGTATGACTAACACTACCACCTTTGCCCCAGAGCGTTGGCTATCACTACCACCGTCTGACCCAGAGAGTTGACTGATCACTACCACCTCTGCCCCAGAGATTTGACAATCACTACACCTCTTGCCCCAAGATTTGACAATCACTACCACCTCGTGCCCCGAGAGTTGACTATTCACTGATCACCTCTGCCCCAGAGAGTTGGCTCTCACTACCAACCCTCTGCCCCCAAGAGTTTACTTATCACCACCACCTCTGCCCTCAGAGATTTGACAATCACTACCACCTCTGCCCCAGAGAGTTGACTATCACTACCACCTCTGCCCCCAGAGATTTGATAATCACTACCACCATCTGCCCCAGAGAGTTGATTATCACTACTACTACCCCTGTCCCAGAAGTGTTGACTATATCACTACCACCTCTTCCCCAGAGAGAGTTGACAATTACTACCACCTCTGCCCCTAAAGAGTTGACTATCACTACCAACTCTTTTTTCCAGAGAGTTGACTAACACTACCACCTCTGCCCCAGAGAGTTGGCTATCATTACCACCATCTGCCCCAGAGAGTTGACATCTAACTAACCACCTCTGTCCCCAGACGTTTGACTCTCATACCCGACCTCTTGCCGCAGAGATTTGACAATCACTTACCACCTCTGCCCCAGAGATTACATCACTACCACCTCTGCCACAAGAGTGACTATCACTAACACCTCTGCCCCAGAGAGTTGGGCTATCACTATCACCTCTGCCCAGAAGAATGGCTCCTCACTACCACCTCTGCCCCAGAGAGTTGACTATCACAACCACCTCTGCCCCACAGAGAATTTGACAATTCACTACCACGCTCTGCCCCAGAATTTGACAATCACTAACCACCCTGTCCCAGAGAATTGACTATCCTACCACCTCTGCCCCAGAGAGATGCATACCATCCTTTGCATACATATCTGTTTTGCCGGGAAATTATCCGGTATTCTACCAGCAATTTACACCCAATTATCCTTGCCGTCCCTTCACTTCCCACTCCTCTTCTAGAACAGAAATACAAACATATGATCGGAAACTTAGCTTAGTCCCTAATTAATCAATAAATGGCCATTACTTATCTAATGTGTCCTTTCTTCTGTTCTCTGCCTTTCCAGTATCATGGACAATAAATTGAGCAGGGCGTGGAATGGAAATCGTGCTGTAATAGGTTGGGTTGGAGTAACAGACTTCAAGGCGTTTTCACCACAAATAGAGGAAGAGATATTCGTAATATGCATTTGTGAATACCAATATCCCCGGGTATACAATACCCCAGGTATACCAGTAACCTCCCGGGAATTTATTGAGACAATTGTCCCTAAAGATATTATCGATAAGAATTAAACATGATGACTGTCATAATATCATTATTCTTTAGGTTAAATAATTAAAATAGGTTAATTTTTAAAAATAATGGACTAGTGTAAAATACATCTTTTCAGAATTTACCTAAACAAGAAAGTTCTAGTAATGCAGGTTGTACTTTATGTTGGGCAAAATCAACGATGTTTTTGCCCAAGTAGAATTGAGTTGCAAGAGTTTTGTCACAGTGTAGCTTAATAATGTGTTCACTTCAATCCAGAAAACACAAAGCACTCCTGTTAGATTGTCCTGATACATGACAAAATAACCTCACCTGCAGTACAATGTTTTTAACAAATTGAAAAAACTCGCCCACCTTGTCATACACCTACAGTTCAGATAAGGGATTGTACACTTAGACAATAATTAAACATCTTTACATTCAGTAAACGTGGCACTGTTACCTTATATTGAAGATAATGATAATATGTGAATACACTACATAGTGCTTTTACCGACTCCACTTTTTAATACAACTTATTTTCACCTAATATCCTGTTTTGTTTCTTCGTATTATTATTTTCAGTTAAGTTTTGTTAGAAGAGATAATCTATATGTTATTTTTGTTACTGATTGTTTGAGCGATTAAAATATTAATAGTAACTTCTCTTAAATATGGTCACTGGGAATTGTCTGTTTGTCTGTAAATTTATTAACTTTATTTAAAAATAATAATGATTAGTATATCTAGATATAAATATTAATATATAAATAAAATATATATATATATATATAGGGGTGCGGTATATATATAATATATATAGTATATATATATATATATATATAATAAATATATATTATTTAAAACATACAATACATTAATAAATAAAAAGAATACAGTATAGATCATACAGACAATATAAATTCTTCATTGATCCTAAACACACTGCAAGTTTACTTCGCCCTGACACAAAAATCCCTCAATCACCTGTAGCAGTTCATTCCTCAATATACTTATGCTAATACAAGATTATTCATGTTAGACTTGACATCCAATCAAAAAAAATAAAATAACGTAAAAAAAAAACATTGTAATGTGCAGTAAAAGCCAAATATAGACACTCAACTGATAATGTATAATGCCATTATATATAATTCCATTAAAAACACAATAGAACTGTGGCAAGTAATACAAAATAAAGACAATCCTCCTACCCTTCCCATCGCTAATTACAGATATACACCTTAACAATACATTAAGAAAAAATTCAAGCATTATAACTAACCCCTTCCCCCCATTTAACCCAGTTCACCATAATGTACACATCTCACCGTTGTGCATTAACTTATAAACTAATAACCAACATAATTTTAAACCTATGCCATATTATATTGATGACAATAACAACTCTACTCTACAATGTCAACTGGTTATCCTCACATTACAAATGATATTAATAAAAGAACACAGTATCGGATCTTTCCACATTACAAATATAACAGCACAGTGACACAAAAAACTCACTGCACATTTAACTCTGCGCGACACAAAATTCCTCAGCACTTGTATACATTGTCCCGATAACATCGATGACAAATACAGAGGGTTTTAAAAAAAAAAAATACAATTTTAACATTCCATCATTCAAATATATTATATTTTCAATATCTTTAATAGCAAGTAAATATACGTCCACACAAAGGTAGATGTGTATGCCATTAACAGAAATCCACGAGAAGATTACGTTATAAGTAATACACAAAAAATAAGAACAATCCAAACGTCTTTCTCATCTGGTAAATACAAAGTGAACACAGACAAGTACTTGAGTAAACATCCATACATATAACCCTCCCCCCCTCCCCCCCATAGGGTTTCCCCATGTACCATATTTCACAACATCTGAACAGCTGTTCAGACAACTTAAAAAAAATAGTAACTAACATAATTAAACTGAAGAACAAAGTACTATGACTATAATACAAAATCCCTACAATAATTAAAAATGCCATCGGACAAGATAATATTACACTTGAATATTAGACAACGCATCACTTTATAACGTTACCCATATTTAAAGAAGTTGACACATAATATCACTGAAATAATAGTTAAAAATATATTTACAAAGATTTACAGCATTATCATACTTGCTCGTTAACATAACAAAATATTAAATACGGCTACCGATTTGAGTAAGCCCCCGCCCCCACCCCCTGGCTCCCGTGACCACCCATGATTTAACATCATAATTAAAGCTTTGCAAAAAAAAATAAACCTAATCAAAAGAGTAATCGATCAAAACTGATGCCAGTATACACTCTATTCCCCCCACCCCACCCCCCCTGCCTATTGCAGAGACCAATCCTAATCCCTCAATACCAACCATTAATTCGCGCAGTCCCTCACATTCAGTACCCTTATACTGAACTAGGAAATCTGTAACCTCCTCATAGCCCACGATAAGAAATATAATCCACCACTAAATACATGACGGCCATCCTCACACATCTCCCACTCCCTCTTGTCCAAACACATGCTACAGTAACCATTAACCTACCTCCACCCCCGGTGGCTGGTGCCGCTTCCAGCTTTAAACACACGGAGGGCCCGGGGTTTTCGATTCCCGGCGGGGAAACATTTCGACAAACGTTTCCTTACACCTGTTGTCCTGTCACCTAGCAGCAAAGAGGTAACCTGTGTTAGTCGACTGGTGTGGGTCGCATCCTGGGAAAGATTAAGGACCCCAATGGAATAAAGTTACAGTCCTCGATGACCGCACTGACTTTCTTGGGGTTTATCCGGTGGCTAACCCTCCGGGGTTAAAAATCCGAACGAAATCTTATCTTATCACCAACCATATCAGACTACGAAAACCAAGACGATACCCTGGCATACCATCAAGAAGACCAACCACACGATATGCATTCTTCATCCACCACATCAAAACCACAACAAGTAGACTGTGCAAAAAACGCTCATCTTAGACCGTCGTTCTTTAGTAGGTTAAAATCCCATGTAAGAACCTAAACAATGTTTCCCCGCACCATTGACATAAAACGAAACTTACGAACGGACGCTCACCCAGAAACCTGCCCAATAGTATAACGGAAAGACACTCTCCCCCTCCATCACCTCATAACTCCTCTCCAAACCTTCCCCAAACTGGCGCCAACACTTTTCCCCTGTATGCTAAACTGCAATAAAAATCTCAACGTGCTCATACAATCCTCTAATTTCCTATACCCCACCACTGCCCACGTCTTCAATAACATCTCTCACTGACACCACGAATGCCTACCATCGTATATACCTATGTTTTCACATACTGCTCTTCAGTCTACTACTCAAAGGAATAATTCTTAAAATCACCCCTCTCCAAAATTTGTCCATCAACAACCGTTTGCTCAGCCTAAATGAAAACATATCCCCATATAAAGCGCATTACCTTCTTTTTCTCATCACTTCTGCACATCTTTCATCATCAATGGAATATACCACTGCTACATTCCACAATTCAGGATAAATGATTGGTTTGATAACGATGACCCTCTATGTATCGTCAGTCCACCGACAAACTGTCTGTATTTCATTTTTTTAAATTTTTTTTTTTTTTTTTTCTTTTTTATTTTTTTTTTTTTTTTTTTTTTTTTATTTTTTTTTTTTTTTTTCTTTTTTTTTTTTTTTTTATTTCTTTTTTTAATTTTTTTAAATTTTTTTTTTTTTTTTTCATTTTTTTTTTTTTTTCTTTTGATATTTTTTTTTTTTCCCCCCAACCTCCTCAAAGCTCCTTGCACTAACCCTTTCAGTAATTTTGCCCGTCTCTAGCTTCCACTGTCCTGTGCCCCTCTGTATAAAACTCCACAGATGTTAATCTGCTCTACTACTTGCCATCCATACTTATTCCACAAGTCCCTTCCCACCCACAAACCAACCTCTAATAATTTAGACTTAACGCCATTAAGACATATATACATTGCTCCACTAAAAATCTCAACGATTCTATCTACAATTTTTTAATCCCTCTTCTCCCCCTATTAAGACCGTCGTGTCGTCAACATACCCAACTATACCCTTAGCACCCTGATGCCTTACTCCCCCTTCACCCACCCCGACATTAATTAGCCTATATAGAGGATCAATACCATTAAGTCAAGTCAGCTATATAGAGGATCTTGCAGACATGCAAATAGGATCTGAGACATGGAACATCCCTGTCTCAGCTCTCCTACCCATACTAACAACCTTCCTTCCTCAACCTTCATTTATTTTCAACCCGAAATTCTGCACCTTTGTACAAAGTTTCCGCCCATCGGTACAATTTTCCTCACCAAAACCCATTCGCCTCATCATGATCCATAACGTCTCTCTCTCTATAACAATCATAAAGCAGCCTTCCAATCCAAAGCAAGTACACTCTCACCCCGCCCATCCTACGATCCATCTATACAGTCCTTTATCCTCCAACGCGTCATAAAACATGTCCTTCCCGGCACACCCTTTTTGTCCCTATTCTAAAACCTCCCAATAATACTGCAAACCTATTTCCTAAAAACCTAGCAAACAATAAATAATCCGTGCACATTAACGATAAACCCCTATAATCTATATGACACTCCGCACTTTTCCCCTTCAAACAATCCATGACAACGACCCCTGATCGTTTGCGACATACTCATACAATCATACTCATACTCATACTCATACTCTACCTCATACAGCACCTTAAAGGCAGGTTAAATTGCTGACCTAGAAAATTGTACAGAGATACTCAGGCGCCGCATAACGTAAGATAAAACAACTCAATTACTGGTATGCGTCTGAAGTTCCTAAACCTGTATTTTCCTGGAACGCAGTGCGGGAGAGATACATGATTATATACACCCTGGAAAATCCAAGAGGGGACTAGTAACCGAACTTGCACACGAAAAATCCACTCACTACGAAAGCAAAAAAGACTTGCAGACGATGCACCATCCCCCCAATGAAAAGAGGGGTCACATAGCACGTTAAAGACCATACAATAAGTGTCAGGGGCCCCGAGACTGTTCAACTGCCTCCCCAGCATACAAAAGGGGTGATTACCCCTGGGCAGATTCTTCAAGCTGGCACTGGACCAAGCACCTAAAGTCGGTTCCTGACCAGCCCCGGCTGTGGCTCGTACGTTTTGGTTTGCGTCAGCCAGCAGTAACAGCCTGGTTTGATCAGGCTCTGATCCACCAGGAGGCCTGGTCCACAGACCGGGCCGCGGGGCGTTGACCCCCAGAACTCCTCTCCAGGTAAACCCAGGTAAACCAATCCCTTTTACTTCATTTCATTCATTAACAGCACCAAGCATTCTTTCAGGACCTTCGCCCAGATACTCAAAAAAACTAAGAATCATCGGGATACCAACTGTTCCACAGGCCGTTTCCCTACACTCATCCCCTTGAAACGGCTGTCAACACCTCTTCACTTATGCCCCTCTATCTCCACCCTGTCCTTCTGATATCCCTTTCTCCAAAAATATGCAATTCTCCATCTTTTCTGTTACCCCGTCACATATATACTCTCAAAACTATTTATCAGCAAAACCACTTAATAAACCATCAGTGTTACTAACCGCTGTCCCACTGTGTAATCCTCCCACGTCCAGATGTACTTCCAACTTCAACATATTCATTACCCTTTACCGGATCTTTAATAATCGCCGCAGAGAGCGCAAGCTGACCCTATAAAACATCCTCCCCCCACCTCTAACGCTCACGCATCCTAACTTGCAATCTGCATCTTATCTCCAGCAATTGCGTCTTAAACCCTCAATCTCCTAGACCGGAATTACGCCCACGATAACCTTCATAACACTGCTTTAACTGCGCCCACCAAATAACTCTGTAATCCCGTCCTTGTATCCTCATATAAAAAACTACAGATTCCCGTTGAGCATATTCCCTCCCACCATTTTGTATATATCACCTCCCTGCTTTTCTTTATTCCACTCATTTTTTTTTCCACCATTCCACATAACTAATTCCACCCTTCCACCAAATCCTCAAACACGCTCACATTAATTTTCCATAGACTCAAAAAACATTATTGGTAAATCACACTCCGTCCCGCTTCCACAACTCCCCCCTATGAACCGAAAACCCAACAACACACTTCCATGTGTATCATGGGAGAGACAAATGCGATCTAGATAAATCGTGCCACATAACCGCTCCTCACCTAAGTATGCTCCACCACTCCACCACCCCACCCCTTTTTCCCCCCTCACTACCTCCACTAAGCCGACTCCCCTAAAACATCCCGTAGGCTCTCCAACTCACACACCCAGTTTCCCCCTCGGCTCCACATCTTTCCTACGTATCAGCACATTCTAATCCCATCACAAATAAGTATAAACAGCAACTCCCGCATATGATAAATGAGAACATCCCTCAACAAAATCCTCTTTAACGCGCCTATTGCTATCTGCAGAATATGTACACTTACAAAACATATACGAACCCCACCCATTTCCACCATCCCATCCATACTAGTCTCCCATCCCACCCTTCGGAACCATTGTAAAACAGTTTGAAATGGGACTGCCTCCGCTATTAAACGCAGCACCTCCCCTTGAGTATCCTGTATACCCAGCATAAACTTTCTACCCTTCAACCAAGAAATATTCCCTGCCAAGCTAAAATTATGCTCTTGTAAAAAAGATGACCTGTATCCATATCGCCTTAAAAAGGCACTGAACATTCCTACGCCTTCATCGGGCCTTATGCCATTTATAATTCAATGTTTAAATACTTAAAACGCTATCGGGTTTTGCCAATCCGAACGGCTGTCCATGGCGTTTTCTTACGTTTGTGAACAATATACTTTTCATTGTCCTTTCCTAGTCTCCGACTTGTCCCTTCCCCTTGCCCTTCCCCTCATCCCGGGACTTCCTAGGCACATCTCCACTAAGTGCTTTTACCCGATCTTGGGCAGTGAAGGAGATCATCACTGTCTGCGCTAAACCGCCTCCCTCTTGCGTGAATCCGCAACAGTGGAGCGTTTCTTCATTCGTACTGCTAGCCTTGTGTACCTGCAACCACAGCTTCTCAAATCCCCTGTGTGTGCCCGTTATTCTCCCTCTATTACCACATTGCTTCACCCCCATGAAATCCTCCCTTAACCATATGTTTCCCATCTGATTCTGTACTCAGTGTTCTCTACCCTCATTCTGAATCCAAAAATTGCTGTATTAAACAGTGTTTTATGGCAGTCAAAACTTCACTAACTAACTCCAAATCACTGTCCCACCTCATCCTCCTATGTAATGGACTCAATAGCCTGAGTTACCTCCGGTAATGAAACACATGCCACCGGATTGTCATCCACAATCTCATCCACGTCCTACGAGCCGAAGATGCTCTCCTGTAGACTGGGACGTCCACCTCACTCGTCCTTTTCCACTAATTTCACTTCTCCCATGTGTCCCCCGGTTGACGATGGTCGTGAAACACTCTGCACAGCCCATTGTTTAAAAAACGCGCATGCAAATCGACAGGTGTCCCTTTGCCTGGCATATGCGACATATACCTGAATTTAAATTTAACTCATAGCCACATATGACGTAATGGTTCCTTCGCAAGGATATTTTGAGGGTAAAAGATCCCTCTCGCGTCCAGCATACATATCATCTGACCAACCTTCCAATCGTTGCTTGTGTGTATGACTCCCATATTCCCGAACGTCGCTTTGATGTCCATCTTCATCCGCCTCAAAGAACATTTCGTATTTTACTCCAAGATATGTAATACAACTTAGATCCGTCCCTCATTCGCGACTTCCAAACCAGGTTAACCAGGCATACACACATCCGGGTACTTGTTCTCCATCTGGGTCCTACGTCGCAACCATCACAAATTTACAAATATTCTCGCAGTACCGTTTAAAAGAGTAAGGGAGATTCCATCAATCGTCGTGTTGATGCCATATATATCCCTTAAGATAGCAGGCAGCAGAATAGATGCACCTCTATACACACAGTGTTGATTCGTCGCCTGACAGCCTGTGCTTGTGAAAATCTGGCAGTGCTACCAACAGACAGAAGCACAACAGCCAACGTCCGGTCTCCACCAAGGGTGTGTGACCAATGCGGGAGCTAAGGCGCAGCACAACAACTCGGCCCCCCGAAGAGCGAAGAGGTCAATGTACAAGCTGACAGATGCTTAGTTGAGCACACTACTTCGTCTCAGTACATTGTTACATGGAAGCAAACGAAAGCTGAGATGAACACAATATAACTTTTACGAACAATGTTACACAATAACTGATGGCAGCTGAATACATACTGCACTCTCCAGTAAAAGCATTAATACAGTAAACTGACACTGTTGAGCTTGAATATAATTCCGTTTCGTCCAAGTCGGACCGAAACGTCCGTGTAAGCTACTCTCTTCAAAGTGCGGGGTTATTTGTAATATCGTTTCCAGTCAGGGTATTGAGCCTTTTTTGTGTTTTATATACATTTTGTCTGTCAGCTGCTGAGGTGCACACTACTGTTCTTTAGTACTGTATTATAGTGTAACTGACAGCTATTGTACACACAACTGTGTCTCAGAACAATGTTACATGGTATGTAACAGCTGCTCAGTTGTACACACAACTGCTCCTCAGAAGTTGACAAACTGAACAGCAGCTGATTCTAGTACATTAGTCTCTCTAATCTCTGTTCGTTAGATTTTCATCTTGTGAATTACCTCCATAATATATCTTCGTTTTACCTTTAATATTTTGTCTGAGAAACTCAGAACCTGGTATTGCTCTAAGTCGCCTCATTTCTTCAGGACTCTAGACGCTCCATCATTCATCCTTTTATCTCATCAACACAAAATCTCAATCTCATTCCATGTCTTCATTATTTTCTCACCTCAGTCTGTTAGGAAACTTTACTGAACGAGTACAGCGACACCTTCATCCTTGGTTACTAAGTCTTGAAGTAGAGTTTTTCTTTACTAATGGTTTTAATGATTATGGTTTCAGTTTTCATGAAACATTCTACTGATGCCTTTTATTATTATTTTTTTTTTGCTAATTACGAAGTACATGAACCGTTTGTTTATTCAGTGTTTTTTATTAATATTACAGTATTATTTAATACATACACGCGTTTTCTGAATGCTTCTCTCATTGCTAATTCGCTGTCAAGTTACAAAACTTAACATAAAGAAGTTAGCAGAGGCACCACTGTGACCACGCTGGCGAGAGATTCATCTGTGAAAACTTGCATTTGTAGTCACAGTGGTGCCTGTGCTAACCTCTCAATGGTGTATAAATATACCTAGTTGGACAAATCCTTTTGTAGCCAGCTGGCACAGTGGCTTACTCGCTGGCCTGGAGTTTTATGACTCACTCGCCACGAGTTCAACCCCCACCCGTGGTATGGTTTGTTTACCTGAACCTTTTATTTCAAAGAAGATGCTGGGTTTTAAGCCTGGCATGAGCTTTCTCTAAGTGATGTACAATGAAAGCTTACTTCATCTAAATTCATCACAAACATTGGTGAGTGAGAATGATGATGGTGTGAGACATGAGGGACAGCCGGGGTAAGGTTAACTATTTGATGGTATCCAAGTTCAACTGTTCGGAGACTTTTTCAAGAATCTCAGGTGGTAAATCTCCGTGCTCAAGAGTCAGCTGAAAATATATTAACAAAGCTGCTACATGATAATACGATGTATCGGCTCACTAGAATCTCTACAAAATATCACAAAACACTTGTTAATTACACTAGAAATTAATGTAGCCATGTGCAAAGAACACAGATACATTAAATTATTATTATTCACAGAGAATTATTATATTGTCTAATGATTTTTATAAAAAAAAAACAAAAAAGAAAATAATAAAATGTAAAAAAATAAAAAAAAAAAAAAAATAAAAAAAAAAACACAATAAAAAAAAAAAAAAAAAGAAAAATTCATCACAAAATTAAACAATACCTCCCTAAAACCACTACATGTGCACTAAAAACTCCAAAATTCCGCCGCAACAAAGGAAGTTTAAATTACACAGAAAAAAATTTATATATATAAGATAAAACCAACAATCCTTAACAATAGACTCACTCAACACCATTGTTACAAATGTAAAATATCATTCTAAATTTGATAATTCTTCCATGCAGGCCAACATGTTATGCCTTTTTTGACTGAGTAACGTAAATAAAAGTCGTGGCTCCTAAAGGGTAAACGACCTGCCTAGTCTAGGGGCATTTATATTATTTAAAATAGAAAGAGAAACCACTCTAGGGGCAGCTTGTCCCTTCACACAAATAATGAAGCATAATCTTAAATGGTCAATGTATTATAAGGAAGGACACAAAAACTCCCATATACAATAATTTATTATATTTTGGATAGTACCAACATACCACCAATTCTGACTACATCTCTCAGCATCACCAGTCACTCCAGTTCACATTTACCCAGTACTCACATTACTTCACTAGCACACTACTATTAGTAAGTAAAACAAAATATATAAACAGGGAGGCTCCATGACACTCCCCCTTCCGCTGGTCTGTCTACCAGCATAACAAAAACACCACAAACAAGTACTCTCACAAAACTTAAAACAGGCCTCTGCACACTAGAAGTCGCTTACAGGTAAAAATTAGAGGCACTAAAACAATACAATAACATATGGTATAAAACCTTACAAAAAAAAAAAAACCAACCTTCCCTACGAAAAACAAACCTTGATGTCTTAGGACAAACTTGCGCAGCAGGTGCAGAGCTCCACAAACTGACACAACACACGACGAATACCTCACTCTCCTCTCACCCTGGCCACTCTGACTGACAGGAATAATAATGCGTTTCCGGTTTCAGAACAATCCTAAACCTGACATTATATATGACAGTTTTTTTTTATTGCAATATTCACCATATACTGCATAATATAACCTAATTTTGTTTCACAAACATGGCCAAAAGCCTTCCTACAGTCAAAGAAGACAAGCTTCCCATCACTCTCTCTCTCCCACTCTCATCTCTCTCTCTCTCTCTTCTCACACACTCTCTCTTCGGTCCATCTCCGCCTCTCTCTCTCATCAACTCTCTCTCCTCTCTCCTCTTTCTCTCCTCTCCTCTCTCTGCTGTTCTGTCTGTCTGTCTCTTCTTCTCTCTCTCTTTCTGTCTTAACCCCTACTCTGACTCGTACCTACCTTTTCTGTTTACTTGACACAGTATTTAACATCTCTAAAACCCGTACTGGGTTGTCGTTTATAAACCCACCTCTTTCTTAGGTGTTTCACCACTCTTTTTCCTGTCCAGATAATCTTATCCATAAACATTACAGTAAAAATGAACTTTAGTTTAATGCTTCCTGTTTTTTCTATTTTCCTTTAAAATTGGGTCTACATTTGGTTGTCTTTTGTCACCTCCAGCCAGTTGCTCTGTATGTTTAGACTTGAGGAAGAGTGTTTGCTAGATATATCTGTCCCACCAGCTGACAAGGCAAGTAGCTCACACAGCAGCTTCTTCCCCTCCTCCCCAGTTGTATGTATTGTGTCCAACGCTCGCTGGTGTACTCTTCCACTTTGTTTTGTTGGTTTCCATCCTAATTCTGCTGAGGATACCTCCCTAAATCTCTGAGGATGCCTCCCTAAATCTCTGAAGATACCTCCCTAAATCTCTGAGGATACCTCCCTAAATCTCTGAGGATACCTCCCTAAATCTCTGAGGATACCTCCCTAAATCTCTGAGGATACCTCCCTAAATCTCTTGCTGAGCACCTTACAGACTTCCCGCCCATTCCTCATGAACGTCCCTCTTTCCTTCTTCAGTCTGGTTCTTTACTGTTGTCTTTCTTGTCATATGACTATATAACAATTGGGTTGAATTTTGCTTTCAACTCTATTTTATTCTCAAATTACCGTTGAGCTTCTCTTCTAACACCTGCATATTCGTCTCTGCCTCCTCAGTTCAATTTCTTGTTTTCATAAATTCTATATTTTTCCATGTTCTAGTACATTTTGCTTTGGCCTTTCTACATCTCTAGGTAAACCATTTGGCTCACTCTGTTCTAATCATTGATTTTTTTGTTACTGGGTTTCATTTTACCCACTGCCTCTCTGCATTTTCCGTCCACGTACTTCATCATCTCATTCCCTGCTTTACTCTCTAGTTCTCTTTTCAACAACAACTTATTCAGGATTTGCCTCATGACTGTTTCTTCCCCCTCTTTAGAACTTTCGCTTCTCACATCCTTTCCATGCTGCTTCTCTCTCTATACTGTTACTTCCAAACGGAATTCAAAACTCATAACTGTGTGGTCACTAACACTGAGCGACTTTTCGCATGTAATGTCACCTTTATCAGGTGTGTTTTGCCCGCACGCGCATGTGTGTACTAACCTATATGTAGTTGCAAGGAAACAAGCATTCTTTGGCCCGCCCTAATCCCCAAATTTGGGTAATCACCTAATTGGGGTTTCCCAGGGGTTGAGCCCTCAGCTTAGGGCCCCCCCCTCTTCACTGAGCGCTACTAGGGCTTCTTTTTCCCTGCTCCCATGAGCTTTAAACAACCTTTTTTCTTAAAAAAAATGAATATTCCACTTCCTGACAACCCCTATGACTGAAAAAAATTTCCCAACATTTTCCCTTTTACTCCGGTCTTCAACTTTTAAAAATTTTGACCCCTTGCTTCTGTGTCCCCCCTTTTGAAACATCCTTTCTCTGCCCCTTGTTTTATTCCACGCATATTTTGTATTCTCCCCCCGACCCTCCTTTCCCCCAGTGCGTCAGGCCGATTTTTATTTTTTTTAGGACATTTCCCTTAGCTCTGGAACAACCCCTTTTGGGGAAACCTTTGCACTTTCTTAATTTTTGGACCCTGCTTGATCAAGTGTGGGGTCCAAACAGGTGCTGCATACCTGTGGCAAAAACCCGTGTGTGTGGGGTTTTTGTGTGTGTATTTACCTATTTGTGGTTTTCAGGGGTTTTTGGGAAAAAATCACAGCTTCCCGGCCCCCCCCTTTTTTCGCGATTGCTTTTAGGTCCTCTCTCTCCCCGCCCCCTGAGCTTATCATACCTCGCCTTTAAAAATTTTTATGGTTTTCCTTTCCTCCACCACATCACTTTTTAGGCATTTTCCCTGGGGCCCACTATCTATGACTGAAAAAATAAATTTTCCCAACATCCCTTTGATTTATCTGGGGTTCTTCAACTTCCAAATTTTTACCCCTTGTGTCTGTGTCCCCTCTCTGGAACATCCCGTCTTTGTCCACCTCGTCTATTCCGCGCAGTATTTTATATGTCGTTATCATGTCTCCCCTGACCCTCCTGGCCTCCAGTGTCGTCAGGCCGATTTCCCTCAACCTTTCTTCATAGGACAATCCCCGTAGCTCTGGGACTATTCTTGTTGCAAACCTTTGCACTTTCTCTAATTTCTTGACGTGCTTGACTAGGTGTGGATTCCAAACTGGTGCTGCATACTCCAGTATGGGCCTGACGTAGATGGTGTACAGAGTCTTAAACGAATCCTTACTGAGGTATCGGAACGCTATCCGTAGGTTTGCCAGGCGCCCGTATGCTGCAGCAGTTATCTGATTGATGTGCGCCTCAGGAGATATGCTCGGTGTTATACTCACCCCCAGATCTTTTTCCTTTAGTGAGGTTTGCAGTCTTTGG
Organism: Cherax quadricarinatus; assembly: GCF_026875155.1. Lineage (NCBI taxonomy): Eukaryota > Metazoa > Arthropoda > Malacostraca > Decapoda > Parastacidae > Cherax > Cherax quadricarinatus. The sequence continues at coordinate 14,104,357 of NC_069498.1, forward strand.
CCATCTAAACTATATTGTGTCTGCGGTCTTCTTTGCCCTTCCCCAATCTTCATGACTTTGCATTTGGCAGGGTTAAATTCAAGGAGCCAGTTGCTGGACCAGGCTTGTAGCCTGTCCAGATCTCTTTGTAGTCCTGCCTGATCCTCGTCCGATTCGATTCTTCTCATTAACTTCACATCGTCTGCAAACAAGGACACTTCTGAGTCTATCCCTTCCGTTATGTCGTTCACGTATACCAAGAACAGCACAGGTCCTAGGACTGATCCCTGTGGAACCCCGCTTGTCACAGGCGCCCACTCTGACACCTCGTCGCGTACCATGACTCGTTGTTTCCTCCCTGTCAGATATTCTCTGATCCATTGCAGTGCCTTTCCTGTTATGTGTGCCTGGTCCTCTAGCTTTTGCAGTAACCTCTTGTGAGGAACTGTGTCGAAAGCCTTCTTGCAGTCCAAAAATACGCAGTCGATCCACCCCTCTCTCTCTTGTCTTACTTCTGTCACCTTGTCATAAAACTCTAGTAGGTTTGTGACACAGGATTTTCCTTCCCTGAAACCGTGCTGGTTGTTAATTATACACTTGTTTCTTTCCAGGTGCCCCACCACTCTCCTCCTGATGATCTTCTCCATGACCTTGCATACTATACACGTTAGAGATACAGGTCTGTAGTTTAGTGCCTCATGTCTGTCTCCCTTTTTAAAAATTGGGACTACATTTGCCATTTTCCATACCTCAGGGAGTTGCCCAGTTTCAAATGATGTGTTGAAGATCTTTGTTAATGGCTCACACAATATCTCTGCTCCCTCTTTAAGGACCCATGGAGAGATGTTGTCTGGTCCCACCGCCTTTGAGGTGTCAAGTTCGCATAGCAGCTTCTTCACCTCCTCCTTGGTTATATGTACCTCCTCCAACACTTGCTGGTGTGCCCCCCTGTTCTGATTTCTTGGAGTCCTACTGGTTTCCACTGTAAATACCTCTTTAAATCTTGTGTTGAGCTCCTGACATACCTCTCGGTCGTTTCTTGTGAATTCCCCATCACCCTTCCTCAGTCTGATTACCTGGTCCTTGACTGTTGTTTTCCTCCTGATGTGGCTGTACAACAGCTTCGGGTCAGTCTTTACTTTTGATGCTATGTCATTTTCATATTGTGTGTGTGTGTGTGTGTGTGTGTGTGTGTGTGTGTGTGTGTGTGTGTGTGTGTGTGTGTGTGTGTGTGTGTGTGTGTGTGTGTGTGTGTGTGTGTGTATGTGTGTGTGTGTGTGTATACGTGTGTGTGTTTGTGGATGTGTATGCGTGTGTGTGTGTGTGTGTGTGTGTGTGTGTGTGTGTGTGTGTGTGTGTGTGTGTGTATGTGTATGCGTGTGTGTGTGTGTGTATGTGTGTGTGTGTGTGTGTGTGTGTATGCGTGTGTGGTGTGTGTGTGTGTGTGTGTGTGTGTGTGTGTGTATGCGTGTGTGTGTGTGTGTGTGTGTGTGTGTGTGGTGTGTGTTTATGTGTGTGTGTGTATGTGTGTGTGTGTGTGTGTGTGTGTATGTGTATACATGTGTGTGTTTGTGGATGTGTATGCGTGTGTGTGTGGTGTGTGTGTGTGTGTGTGTGTGTGTGTGTGTGTGTGTGTGTGTGTGTTGTGTATGTGTGTGTGTGTGTGTGTGTATGTATGTATATGCGCGTGTGTGTGTGTGTGTGTGTGTGTGTGTGTGTGTGTGTGTGTGTGTGTGTGTGTGTGTGTTGTGTATGTGTGTGTGTATGAGTGTGTGTGTGTGTGTGTGTGTGTATGTGTATACGTGTGTGTGTGTGTGTGTGTATGTGTATGCGTGTGTGTGTGTGTGTATGTGTGCACTCACCTATTTGTACTCACCTATTTGTGGTTGTAGAGGTCGAGTCTTAGCTCCTGGCCCCGCCTCTTCACCGGTTGCTACTGGGCCCTCTCTCTCCCCGTTACATGAGCTTTATCAAACCTCGTCTTAAAACTGTGTATGGTTCCTGTCTCCACTACGTCATTTTCTAGGCTATTCCACTGCCTTACAACTCTATGACTGAAGAAATACTTCCTAATATCTCTCTGACTCATTTGTGTCTTCAACTTCCAATTGTGGCCTCTTGTTTCTGTGTCCCCTCCCTGGAACATCCTGTCTTTGTCCACCTTGTCTATTCCACGCAGTATTTTATATGTCGTTATCATGTCTCCCCTGACCCTCCTGTCCTCCAGTGTCGTCAGGCCGATTTCCCTTAATCTTTCTTCATAGGACATTCCCCTTAGCTCTGGAACTAACCTTGTGGCAAACCTTTGTACTTTCTCTAGTTTCTTGACGTGCTTTATCAAGTGCGAGTTCCAAACAGGTGCTGCATACTCCAGTATGGGCCTGACATACACGGTGTACAGTGTCTTGAACGATTCCTTACTAAGGTATCGGAATGCTGTTCTCAGGTTTGCCAGGAGCCCATATGCTGCAACAGTTATCTGATTGATGTGTGCTTCCGGAGACATGCTCGGTGTTATACTCACCCCAAGATCTTTCTCCTTGAGTGAGGTTTGCAGTCTTTGGCCACTACCTATGCCTGTCTGTGGTCTTCTGTGCCCTTCCCCTATCTTCATGACTTTGCATTTGGCAGGATTAAATTCGAGAAGCCATTTGCTGGACCAGTTGTCCAGTCTGTCCAGGTCTCTTTGAAGTCCTGCCTGGTCCTCATCAGATTTAATTCTCCTCATTAACTTCACATCATCTGCAAACAAGGACACTTCTGAGTCTAACCCTTCCATCATGTCGTTTCACATATACCAAAAATAGCATGGTCCTAGGACCGACCCCTGTGGGACCCCCCCTCGTCACAGGTGCCCACTGTGATACATCATTACGTACCATGACTCGTTGTTGCCTCCCTGTCAAGTATTCTCTGATCCATTGCAGTGCCCCTCCTGTTATATGCGCCTGATGCTCTAGCATCTTCACTAATCTCTTGTGAGGAACTGTGTCAAAGGCCTTCTTGCAGTCCAAGAAGATGCAATCAACCCACCCGTCTCTCTCGTGTCTTACTTCTGTTATTTTATCATAAAACTCCAGAAGGTTTGTGACACAGGATTTGCCTTCCGTGAATCCGTGCTGGTTGGCATTTATACTCTTGTTCCATTCCAGGTGCTCCACCACTCTCCTCCTGATAATCTTCTCCATATTTTGCATACTATACACGTCAATGACACAGGTCTATAGTTTAGTGCCTCTTTTCTGTCTCCTTTTTTAAAAATGGGAACTACATTTGCCGTCTTCCATACCTCAGGTAGTTGCCCAGTTTCCAGGGGCGTGTTGAAGATTGTGGTAAGTGGCACGCACAACATATCTGCTCCCTCTCTAAGGACCCACGGGGAGATGTTGTCCGGTCCCATTGCCTTTGAGGTATCGATGTCCCTTAGCAGTTTCTTCACCTCCTCCTCATCTGTATGTATGTCGTCCAACACTTGTTGGTGTATTCCTTGCTGGTGTCCCCATCTGGTCTGTTCCCCCAGAGTCCTTCCTGTCTCTACTGTAAATACTTCCTTAAATCTCGTGTTGAGCTCCTCACATGTTCACCTGCAGTGCACCTTCACTTGTATTGTGCCTTGCATGTTCACTTGCAGTTCACCTTCACTTTTATTGTGCCTTGCATGTTCACCTGCAGTCCACCTTCACTTGTACTGTACCCTGCATGTTCACTTGCAGTTCACCTTCACTTGTATTGTGCCTTGCATGTTCACTTGCAGTTCACTTCCACTTGTATTGTGCCTTGCATATTCACTTGCAGTTCACTTTCACTTGTATTGTGCCTTGCATGTTCACTTGCAGTTCACTTTCACTTGTATTGTGCCTTGCATGTTCACTTGCAGTTCACTTTCACTTATATTGTGCCTTGCATGTTCACCTGCAGTTTACCTTCACTTGTATTGTGCATTGCATGTTCACCTGCAATTCACCTTCACTTGTACTGCACCTTGCATGTTCACCTGCAGTTTACCTTACACATTCACCTATAGTTCACCTCTAAATAATTATGAGATACACTCAAGTAAATGTAAACTAGCAATACAATTATTTGATCAACGAACTGTGGCATAAACAACATAAATGTTGTACGTTAGTGGTATACAATACCTACATGATGATGTATCAGAAACATGTGCAACATCTGCATCTTTAATTGTAAACGTTTCACCGTCCAGTGGCTTTCTCAGTACATAATATGAAGACTGTAAAAATATATACAGTAGACAGTGAAGGTTGAGAAAGTCAGTCCCTCAGCATTTGTACTGATAAAGCCACTGGATGGCGTAACGTCTGCCATTAAAGATACCCAAATGTTGCTTGTAGGTTTAATTCACTATAGTGAGTGAACACACACATATAAGAACAAAATTAATGCTCACTACAGTTTATGAACAAAGATAAGAACAACGTTAATGTTCACAAAGATGAATAAACACAGACAAGAAGAACATTAATATTCATTATGATGAATAAACACACAAAGGAACATTAATGTTCACTCCAATCACACAATAGAGAGGAAAAGTAGTGTGAGGGACCTGGGAGTGGTAATGTCAGAGGATCTCACCTTCAAGGATCACAACAATGCCACTATCACATCTGCTAGAAAACTGATAGGTTGGATAATGAGAACATTCAAGACAAGAGATGCTAAGCCAATGATGATCCTTTTTAAATCACTTATTCTTTCTAGGCTGGAATATTGCTGTACATTAACATTCCCATTCAGGGCAGGTGAAATTCCAGAGCTGGAGAATGTGCAGAGAACCTTTACTGCACGTATCAGTTCCATCAAGCACCTTAGCTACTGGGAGCGCCTGGAAGCACTTGGCTTGTACTCACTAGAGCGCAGGCGAGACAGATATATCATAGTCTACACCTGGAAGATTCTGGAGGGACTGGTCCCTAATATGCACACAGCAATCACTCCATACGAAAGCAAAAGACTTGGCAGGCGATGCAACATACCCCCAGTGAAAAGTATGGGCGTCACTGGTACACTAAGAGAAAACACAATAAGTGTCCGGGGCCCAAGACTGTTCAACAGCCTCCCACCAGCAATAAGGAGCATTACGAGAAGACCCCTGGTTGTCTTCAAGAGGGAGCTGGACAGATACCTAAAGACGGTGCCGGATCAGCCGGGCTGTGGTTCGTACGTTGGATTACGTGCGGCCAGCAGTAACAGCCTCGTTGATCAGGCCCTGATCCACCGGGAGGCCTGGTCGTGGACTGGGCCGCGAGGACGTTGATCCCCGGAATTCCCTCCAGGTAGACTCCAGGTAGGTAGACCACTTGATATAGAGTAGTACACCTACCACCACCACTTGATATAGTGTAGTACACTTACCACCACCACTTGATATAGTGTAGTACACCTACCACCACCACTTGATATAGTGTAGTACACTTACAACCATCACTTGATATAGTGTAGTACACCTACCAACACCACTTGATATAGTGTAGTACACTTACAACCACCACTTGATATAGTGTAGTACACTTTCCACCACAACTTGATATAGTGTAGTACATTTACCACCACCACTTGATATAGTGTAGGACACTTACCACCACCACTTGATATAGTGTAGGACACTTACCACCACCACTTTATATAGTGTAGTACACTTTCCACCACAACTTGATATAGTGTAGTACACTTACCACCACCACTTGATATAGTGTAGTACACTTACCAACACCACTTGATATAGTGTAGTACACTTACGACCACCACCACCACTTGATATAGTGTAGTACACCTACCACCACCACTTGATATAATATAGTACACTTACCAACACCACTTGATATAGTGTAGTACACTTACCACCACCACTTGATATAGTGTAGTACACTTACCACCACCACTTGATATAGTGTAGTACACTTACCAACACCACTTGATATAGTGTAGTACACTTACCACCACCACCACTTGATATAGTGTAGTACACCTACCACCACCACTTGATATAGTGTAGTACACTTAACAACACCACTTGATATAGTGAAGTACACTTACCACCACCACTTGATATAGTGTAGTACACTTACCAACACCACTTGATATAGTGAAGTACACTTACCACCATCACTTGATATAGTGTAGTACACCTACCACCACCATTTGATATAGTGTAGTATACTTACCACCACCACTTGATATAGTGTATTACACTTACCAACACCACTTGATATAGTGTAGTACACTTACCACCACCACCACCACTTGATATAGTGTAGTACACCTACCACCACCACTTGATATAGTATAGTACACTTACCAACACCACTTGATATAGTGTAGTACACTTACCACCACTTGATATAGTGTAGTACACTTACCTACACCACTTGATATAGTGTAAAACACTTACCACCACCACCACTTGATATAGTGTAGTACACCTACCACCACCACTTGATATAGTGTAGTACACTTACCACCACCACTTGATATAGTGTAGTACACTTACCAACACCACTTGATATAGTGAAGTACACTTACCACCACCATCACTTGATATAGTGTAGTACACCTACCACCACCACTTGATATAGTGTAGTACACTTACCACCACCACTTACCAACACCACTTGATATAGTGTAGTACACTTACCACCACCACTTACCAACACCACTTGATATAGTGTAGTACACTTACCACCACCACCACTTGATATAGTGTAATACACCTACCACCACCACTTGATATAGTGTAGTACACTTACCAACACCACTTGATAAGGTGTAGTACACTTACCACCACCACCACTTGATATAGTGTAGTACACCTACCACCACCACTTGATATAGTGTAGTACACTTACCAACACCACTTGACATAGTGTAGTACACTTACCACCACCACCACTTGATATAGTGTAATACACCTACCACCACCACTTGATATTGTGTAGTACACTTACCACCACCACTTGAAATAGTGTACTACACTTACCAACACCACTTGATATAGTGTAGTACACTTACCATCACCACTTGGTATAGTGTAGTACACTTACCACCACCACTTGATATAGTGTAGTACACTTACCACCACCACTTGATATAATGTAGTACACTTACCACCACCACTTGTTATAATGTAGTACACTTACCACCACCACTTGATATAGTGTAGTACACTTACCACCACTACTTGATATAGTGTAGTACACCTACCACCACCACTTAATATAGTGTAGTACACTTACCACCACCACTTGATATAGTGTAGTACACTTACCAACACCACTTGATAGTGTAGTACACTTACCAACACCACTTGATAAGGTGTAGTACACTTACCACCACCACCACTTGATATAGTGTAGTACACCTACCACCACCACTTGATATAGTGTAGTACACTTACCAACACCACTTGACATAGTGTAGTACACTTACCACCACCACCACTTGATATAGTGTAATACACCTACCACCACCACTTGATATTGTGTAGTACACCTACCACCACCACTTGATATAGTGTACTACACTTAACAACACCACTTGATATATTGTAGTACACTTACCATCACCACTTGGTATAGTGTAGTACACTTACCACCACCACTTGATATAGTGTAGTACACTTACCACCACCACTTGATATAATGTAGTACACTTACCACCACCACTTGATATAATGTAGTACACTTACCACCACAACTTGATATAGTGTAGTACACTTACCACCACTACTTGATATAGTGTAGTACACCAACCACCAGCACTTGATATAGTGTAGTACACTTACCACCACCACTTGATATAGCGTAGTACACCAACCACCAGCACTTGATATAGTGTAGTACACCTAACACCACCACTTGATATAGCGTAGTACACCTACCACCACTTGATATAGTGTAGTACACTTACCACCACCACTTGATATAGTGTAGTACACTTACCACCACCACTTGATATAGTGTAGTACACTTACCACCACCACTTGATATAGTGTAGTACACTTACCACCACCACTTGATATACTGTAGTACACTTACCACCACCACTTGATATACTGTAGTACACTTACCACCACCACTTGATATAGTGTAGTACACTTACCACCACCACTTGATTTAGTGTAGTACACTTACCACCACCACTTGATATAGTGTAGTACACTTACCACCACCACTTGATTTAGTGTAGTACACTTACCACCACCACTTGATTTAGTGTAGTACACTTACCACCACCACTTGATATACTGTAGTACACTTACCACCACCACTTGATATAGTGTAGTACACTTACCACCACCACTTGATTTAGTGTAGTACACTTACCACCACCACTTGATATAGCGTAGTACACCTACCACCACTTGATATAGTGTAGTACACTTACCACCACCACTTGATATAGCGTAGTACACCTACCACCACTTGATATAGTGTAGTACACTTACCACCACCACTTGATATAGCGTAATACACCTACCACCACTTGATATAGTGTAGTACACTTACCACCACCACTTGATTTAGTGTAGTACACTTACCACCATCACTTGATATAGCGTAGTACACCTACCACCACTTGATTTAAAGTGTAGTACACTTACCACCACCACTTGATATAGCGTAATACACCTACCACCACTTGATATAGTGTAGTACACTTACCACCACCACTTGATATAGTGTAGTACACTTACCACCACCACTTGATATAGCGTAATACACCTACCACCACTTGATATAGTGTAGTACACTTACCACCACCACTTGATATAGTGTAGTACACTTACCACCACCACTTGATATAGCGTAGTACACCTACCACCACTTGATATAGTGTAGTACACTTACCACCACCACTTGATATAGCGTAATACACCTACCACCACTTGATATAGTGTAGTACACTTACCACCACCACTTGATATAGTGTAGTACACTTACCACCACCACTTGATATAGTGTAGTACACTTACAACCATCACTTGATATAGTGTAGTACACTTACCACCACCACTTGATATAGTGTAGTACACTTACCACCACCACTTGATATAGTGTAGTACACCTACCACCACCACTTGATATAGTGTAGTACACTTACCACCACCACTTGATATAGTGTAGTACACTTACCACCACCACTTGATATAGTGTAGTACACTTACCACCACCACTTGATATAGTGTAGTACACCTACCACCACCACTTGATATAGTGTAGTACACTTACCACCACCACTTGATATAGTGTAGTACACTTACCACCACCACTTGATATAGTGTAGTACACTTACCACCACCACTTGATATAGTGTAGTACACTTATCAACCTAAGACTGAAAAATAATCTTCATCAAGTTTCATTAATATCACTACAACTAAATGTGATATAAGACTGATGTATAAATTATAATGTGTGACCACTGTCAGCTTCAGTGTGTGACCACTGTCAGCTTCAGTGTGTGACCACTGTCAGCTTCAGTGTAAGATCTGATCTACCAAACCCGGCCACTTAGTGGGTCGACTCACCCACCTAATTCATTAGGTATTCCAGAAGTGGAGACCATAAGTGGTAGCCCGAATTTTTATTTTTATTTAACTTTTCGTTAGTATTTCCTGCTGCTGTGCATGTGAGTAAAGCCGTATACATGTATGTGTCCTACCAAGCCTGTGAGGTTGGTAGTAAGACCATATATGTGTACTACCAAGCCTGTGAGGTTGGTAGTAAGACCATATATGTGTACTACCAAGCCTGTGAGGTTGGTAGTAAGACCATATATGTGTACTACCACAGCTGTGAGGTTGGTAGTAAGACCATATATGTGTACTACCAAGCCTGTGAGGTTGGTAGTAAGACCATATATGTGTACTACCAAGCCTGTGAGGCTGGTAGTTAGACCATATATGTGTACTACCAAGCCTGTGAGGTTGGTAGTAAGACCATATATGTGTACTACCAAGCCTGTGAGGTTGGTCTTCTGTATTGGTCTTCTGTGGTATTGCACTGTACTGGTCTTCTGTGTTATTGTACGGTACTGGTCTTCAGTGTTATTGCACTGTACTTGTATTCTTTGTTATTGTTCTATACTGGTCTTCTTTGTTATTGTACTTTGCCTGTCTTCTGTGTTTCTGTACTGTACTGTACTGGTATTGTGTGCATTGTACTGTACTGGTCTTCTGTGTTACTGTATTGTATTGGTATTGTGTGCATTGTACTGAAAAGGTTTTCTATGTTATTGTACTGTACTGGTCTTCTGTGTTAGTGTACTGTGCTGGTCTTCTGTGTTACTGTACTGAACTTTTCGTCTGTGTTATTGTGATGTACTGGTCTTCCGTGTTATTATTCTGTACAGGTATTTGTTGTTATTGTACTGTACTGATCTTCTGTTTTATTGCACTGTACTGGTCTTCTTTGTTATTGTATTTTACTGGTCTCTTGTGGCATTGTACTGTACTGGTCGTTGGTCTTATTATACTTTACTGGTCTTTTGTGTTATTGTACTGTACTGATCTTCTATAATTCATACTGTACTGGTTTTCTGTGTTTTTTGCACTGTATTTGTCCTCTGTGTACTGTTATTCTGTTTAACTGTTTTGTATTCGTCTTGTGTGCCACTGTACTGTCTTACTGTACCGTGCTAGTCCTCTGTGTTACTGTACTGTACTAGTCTTCTGTGTTATTGTACTGTACTGGTCTTCTGTGTTATTGTACGGAGCCAGTCTTCTGTGCTATTGTACGGAGCCAGTCTTCTGTGTTATTGTACGGAGCCAGTCTTCTGCGTTATTGTAATATACTGGTCCACTGTGTTATTGTAGTGTACTGGTATTCTGTGTTATTGAACTGTACTGGACTTCTCCGTTATTTTACTGTACTGGTCTTCTGTGTTACAGAACCGTACTGATCTGTGTTATTGTACTGTACTAGTCTTCTCTCTTAATCTACTGTACTGGTCTTCTGTGTTATTGTAATATACTGGCCCATTGTGTTACTGTACTGGACTGGTATTCTGTGTTGTTGTACTGTACTGGTCTTCAGCGATATTGTACATCCTGGTCTTTTGCGTTATTATTCTGTACTGGTCTTCCGAGTTATTGTACTGTACTGATATTCTGTGTTGTTGTTGTGTACGGGTCTTCTGTGATACGGTACTGTACTGGTTTTCAGTTTTATTGCACTGTTCTGGTCTTCTATGGTATAGTACTCTACTGGTCTTGTGTGTTATTGTACTGTACTGGTCGTCTGTGTTATTATACCGTACTGGTCGTCTGTGTTATTGTACTGTACTGGTCTTCTGTGTTATTTAACTGTACTGGTCGTCTGTGTTATTGTACTGCACTGGTCTTCAGTGTTATTGTACTGTACTGGTCTTCAGTGTTAATGTACTGTACTGGTCTTACATAAGAACATAAGAAAGGAGGAACGCTGCAGGAGGCCTGCTGGCCCATACTAGGCAGGTCCTTTACAATTCATCCCACTAACAAAACATTTGCCCAACCCAATTTTCAATGCCACCCAAGAAATAAGCTCTGATGTGAAAGTCCCACTCAAATCCAACCCCTCCCACACATGTACTTATCCAACCTAGATTTGAAACTACCCAAAGTCCCAGCCTCAATAACCCAACTAGGTAGACTGTTCCACTCATCAACTACCCTATTTCCAAACCAATACTTTCCTATGTCCTTTCTAAATCTAAACTTATCTAATTTAAATCCATTACTGCGGGTTCTCTCTTGGAGAGACATCCTCAAGACCTTATTAATATCCCCTTTATTAATACCTATCTTCCACTTATACATTTCGATCAGGTCTCCCCTCATTCTTCGTCTAACAAGTGAATGTAACTTAAGAGTCTTCAATCTTTCTTCATAAGGAAGATTTCTAATGCTATGTATTAATTTAGTCATCCTACGCTGAATGTTTTCTAACGAATTTATGTCCATTTTGTAATACGGAGACAAGAACTGAGCTGCATAATCTAGGTGAGGCCTTACTAATGATGTATAAAGCTGCAGTATGACCTCTGGACTTCTGTTGCTTACACTTCTTGATATAAATCCCAGTAATCTATTTGCCTTATTACGTACACTTAGGCATTGCTGTCTTGGTTTAAGGTTGCTGCTCACCATAACCCCCAAGTCCTTTTCGCAATCTGTATGGCTAAGTTCTACATCATTTAACTTATAAGTACTAGGGTTATGGGCACTCCCAAGCTTCAGAACCTTGCATTTATCTACATTAAACTGCATCTGCTACTTTTCTGACCAAGAATAGAGTTTGTTTAAATCCTACTGAAGTTCCATAACATCTACGTTTGAATCAATTATCCTACCTATCTTTGTGTCATCGGCGAATTTGCTCATATCACTAGTAATTCCCTCATCAAGATCATTGATATATATTATAAACAACAACGGGCCCAAGACTGATCCCTGTGGAACGCCACTTGTTACAGATCCCCACTCGGACTTAACCCCATTTATGGACACTCTCTGCTTCCTGTCAGTGAGCCATGACTCGATCCACGAGAGCACTTTTCCCCCAATGCCATGAGCTGCCACTTTCTTTAACAGTCTATGGTGCGGAACTCTATCAAAAGCCTTACTAAAATCTAAGTAAATAATATCAAATTCTTTATTGTGGTCAACAGCCTCAAAAGCTTTACTGAAGAAAGTTAATAAATTAGTTAGACAAGACCGGCCTCTTGTGAATCCATGCTGAGTATCATTAATCAAACTATGCTTATTGAGATGGCTTCTAATTATCTCAGCTATAATTGGCTCTAGTAATTTGCCTACAATTGAGGTCAGGCTTATTGGGCGGTAATTTGACGGTAACGACTTGTCCCCTGTTTTAAAAATAGGAATTACATTAGCCATCTTCCACATATCAGACACTACACCTATTTGAAGAGATAAATTAAAAATATTAGTTAATGGTTCACAGAGTTCAATTTTGCATTCCTTAAGAACAATTGAAAAAACCTCATCAGGGCCCGGCGACTTATTTTGCTTCAGTCTGTCTATCTGCTTCACAACCATCTCACTAGTGACTGTGATGTTACATAATTTATCTTCTTCTAGCCCACTGTAAAAATTAATTACTGGAATATTGTTAGTGTCTTCCTGTGTAAAAACTGAGAGAAAATAATTATTTAAAATCAAGCACATTTCATTCTCTTTGTCAGTAAGGTGCCCATAGTTATTTTTAAGGGGACCTATCTTATCTCTAACTTTTGTTCTATAGACCCTGTTCTTATCCCCTTTTTAATGTCCCTCTTAATGTCAATATACTGATTCATAAGATGACCCTCACCTCTTTTGATACGCCTATAAATTCCTTTCTTATGCCCTAGTAGATATTTGAGCCTATTATTCATCCATTTTGGGTCATTTCTATTTGATCTAATTTCTTTATATGGGATAAACGCTCTTTGAGCAGCATGTATAGTGTTCAGAAAACTGTCATATTGATAGCTCTCTTCGTTACCCCAGTCAACAGATGATAAGTGTTCTCTAAGCCCATCGTAAACTGCTAAGCGAAAATCTGGGACTGTTACTGAGTTATCGCTGCTATCGTACTTCCATTCAATGCTAATGTTTAAATTGATTTGTGGTCGCTAGCACCCAGTTCCTTTGAAATTTCTAAATTATTAACAAGGGATTCATTGTTTGCCATAACTAAGTCAAGCAGGTTATTTCCCCTTGTAGGTTCTGTCACAAACTGCTTCAAAAAACAATCCTGAAATACTTCTAAGAAGTTGTATGATTCTAAATTCCCAGTCAAGAAATTCCAATCAACATGACTAAAGTCTCCTAGAATTACTACATTATCGTGCCTTGTAGCCTTAACAATTTCCTCCCATAGTAGTTTCCCTTGGTCCCTATCTAAGTTTGGGGGATGGTATATCACTCCTAAAATCAGTTTTTCATGCCCCTCTGAAAATTCTATCCAGACTCTGTATGTGTTACTTCAGACTTAATACCCGTTTTTATGCAACAGTTCAAGCGATCTCGGACATACAATGCCACCCCACCCCCCTTCCCAATATTTCTGTCTTCTTGGAACAATTTAAAACCCTGAATATGACATTCCGCAGGCATGTCCCGACTTTTTGAATTAAACCACGTCTCAGTGTTATTGTACTGTACTAGTCCTCGCTGTTGTTCTACTGTACTGGTTTTTTACCTTATTGTTCTGTATTGGTCTTGTGTTACTGTACTGAACTGGTCATTGCGTTATTGTACTATACTGGTCTTCTGAGTTATTGTACGGTACTGGTCTTCTGTGTTATTGTACGGTACTGGTCTTCTGTGGTATTGTACTGTACTGGTCTTCTGCGTTATTGTTCTATTCTGGTCTTCTTTGTTATTGTACTGTGCTGGTCTTTTGTGTTACTGTACTGTACTTTTCTTCTGTGTTATTGTTATGTACTGGTCTTCCGTGTTATTGTTCTGTACAGGTATTTGTTGTTATTGTGCTGTACTGGTCTTCTGTGTTATTGTACTGTACTGGTCTTCAGTGTTATTGGTCTGTACTGGTCTTCTTTGTTATTGTATTTTACTGGTCTCTTGTGGTATTGTACTGTAGTGGTCGTCGGTCTTATTATACTTTACTGGTATTCTGTGTCATTGATCTGTACTGGTCTTTTGTGTTATTGTACTGTATTGATCTTCTATAATTCATACTGTACTGGTTTTCTGTGTTTTTTGTACTGTATTTGTCCTCTGTGTTACTGTACTATGCTGGCCCTCTGTTACTTCATTGTACTCTACTGGTATTGTGAGTATTGTACTGTACCGGTCTTCTGTGTTAGTGTATTGTACTGGTCTTCTGTGATAATGACCTGTATTGCTCGTCTGTGTTATTGTGCTGCACTGGTCTTCTTTGTTACTGTACTGTACTGGTCTTCTGTGTTACTGTACTGTGAACAGTACAGTAACACAGAAGAAGTACCATTTTGATGTTCATCCTGTCAGACACTGCAACACATGGCATCTTGGTACAGAAAACACCTTGGACAAGCTTTTCAAGTGAAAAGGGTTGGATCTGAGAGGGACATGACCTCTCAGTGGCTACATTTTCACTGCTACTACTACTCTGCACCTCTCCTTCCGACAGTATTTAAGTCTCTGCACTGTCGCTTGATCTTCAGATAGTTCCTGACTATGGAACTGAACTGCTCCAGGCTGAGGGACTGACAACCTCAAATTCTACGACTTCAAGGGTGATGGACTGATTACATCGTCTTCACATCTCTACTGTTCCTGCCTACTTTCTGTATTCGACTGAAGAAGCCTACTTTGTAGGCGAAACGTTTCGGAATAAAGTTGTCTAACTGTTGCATATGTGTCTTACCTAACAAGTTACTGTACTGTACTGGTCTTTTGTATTATTGTACTGTACTGTTATTCATTTTAACTGTTTTGCATTCGTCTTCTGTGTCACAGTACTGTCTTACTGTACCGTGCTAGTCCTCTGTGTTACTGTACTTTACTGGTCTTCTGTGTTACTGTAATATACTGGTCCACTGTGTTATTGTAGAGTAATGGTATTCTGTGTTATTGAACTGTACTGGACTTAAGCGTTATTTTACTCTACTGGTCTTCTGCGTTATTGTTCAGTACTGGTCTTCGGTGTTACTGTACAGTACTGGTCATCTGTGTTATATTGTACTGTACTGGTCTACTGTGCTGCTGTACTGTACTGATCTGTGTTATTGTGCTGAACTAGTCTTCTATCTTATTCTATTGTACTGGTCTTCTCTGTTATTGTAATGTACTGGTATTCTGTGTTATTGTATTGCACTGGTCATCTGCGTTACTGTACTGTACTGGTCTTCTGTGCTATTGCACTGTACTGGTCTTCTTTGTCATTGTACTGCACTGAACTGTGTTATTATACTGTACTGGTCTTTTTTGTTATTGTGCTGTACTGGTCTTCTGCTATTGTAATGTACTGGTATTTTCTGTTATTTTATTGTACTGGTCTTCTGTGTTTCTGTACTATACTGATCTGTGTTATTACACTGTTCTGGTCTTTTGATTAATTGTACTGTACTGTTACTCTGTGTTAATGTAGCGTACTAGTCTTCTGTGAATTGACTCACGAAATCATAATGACACGATTGCAAACAAACCATACTACGGTCGGGATTTGAACCCGCGGTCAGAGAGTCTCAAAACTCCAGACCATGGCTACCGCGACGGTCTGGAGTTTTTGAGACTCTCTGACCGCGGGTTCAAATCCCGCCCGTGGTATGGTGTTATCTGTTTATTGTCCTGTACTGGTCTTCAGTGTTGTTGTTCGGTACTGGTTTTCTGTGTCACTGTACTGTACTGGTCTTCTGTACTTGTCTTTTGTGTTATTGTACTGTACTCGTCTTCCGTGATTTATACTGTACCGTTCTTCTGTGTTATTGTACTGTACTGGTCTTCTGTGTTATTGAACCGTACTGGTTCTCTGTGTTACTGTACTGAACTGTTCCTCTGTGTTATTGTACTGTACTGGTCTCCTGTGTTATTGTACTGTACTTGTGTTTTGTGTTATTGTTCTGTACTAGTCCTCTGTGTTGTTTTTCTGCACTAAACTTCTGCCTTAATATACTGTAATAGTCTTCTGTGTTACTGCACTGTACTGGTTTTCTGTGTTATTGTACTGTATTTTATTCTGTGTTATTGTTCTGTAGTGGTTTTCTGTCTTATTGTTCCGCATTGGTCTTCTTTGTTATTGTACTGAACTGGTCGGCTGTGTTACTGTACTGGTCTTCTGTGTTACTCGAATGTACTGGTTTTCTGTGTTATTGTCCTTAACTGGTCTTCTGTGTTATTGTACTGTACTGATCTTCTGTGTTATTACACTGGACTCTAGTGTTATGGTGCTGTACTGGTCCTCTGTGTTAATTTACTGTTCCTGTGTTTCTGTGTGTTGTTCTGTATTGGTCTTCTGTGTTGCTGTTCTGTACTGTTCTTCCATGTTATTGTACTGTACTAGTCTTCTTTGTTATTGTAATGTACTGGTTTTCTGTGTTATTTTACTGTACTGGTATTCTGTGTTATTGTACTGTACTGGACTTTTGTGTTATTGTACTTAACTGGTCTTCTGTGTCATTGTAATCTATTGGTATACCCTGTTATTGTACTGTACGAATTTTCTGTGTTACTGTACTGTACTGATCTGTGTTATTGTACTGTACTAGTCTTCTGTGTTATTGAACAATAAAATGGTATAAAATACCGACAGGTTGTTAGGTAAGACACATATGCAACAGTTAGGTATCTTTATTTCGAAACGTTTCGCCTACACAGTAGGCTTCTTCAGTCGAGTACAGCAAAGCTGATAGAAGCAGAAGAGACTTGAAGACGATGTAATCAGTCCATCACCCTTGAAGTTTTGAGGTGGTCAGACTATGGAACAATACTCTTCTCCAGACTGAGGGACTGACCACCTCAAAACTTCAAGGGTGATGGACTGATTACATCGTCTTCAAGTCTCTTCTGCTTCTATCAACTTTGCTGTACTCAACTGAAGAAGCCTACTGTGTAGGCGAAACGTTTCGAAATAAAGATACCTAACTGTTGCATATGTGTCTTACCTTCTGTGTTATTGTTCTGTACTGGTCTTATTTTTATTATACTGTACTGGTCTTCTTTGTTATTGTACTGTACTAATCTTCTGTGTTGTTATGCTGTACTCTAGTGTTATGGTGCTGTACTGGTCCTCTGTGTTAATTTACTGTACCGGTCTTCTGTGTGTTGCTCTGTATTGGTCTTCTGTGATGTTGTTCTGTATTGGTCAATTGTGTTACAGTACTGTACTAGTGTTCTGTGTTACTGTAATGTACTGTAATGTTTATTGTACACTACTGATCTGCTGAGTTATTGTGCTCTACTGGTCCTCTGTGTTAATATACTGTACTGGTCTTTTGTGTTATTGTTCTGTACTGGTTTCCTGTGTTATTGTACTGCACAGGTCTTCTGTGTTATTGTACTTACTGGCATTCTGTGTTATTGCACTCTACTAGTCTTCCGTGTTATTTTACTGTACTGGTCTTCTGTGATTTGTACTGCAATGGTTTTCTGTGTTTATGCACTGTGCTGGTCTTCTGTGTTTTTGTACCGTACTGGTCCTCTTTGTTACTTTACTGTACTCTACTGGTATCATGTGTATTGTACTGTACAGGTCTACTGTGTTATTGTACCGTACTGGTCCTCTGTGCTAATGTACTGTACTGGTATTCTGTGTATTGTTCTACACTGTTCTTCCGCGTTATTGTTCTGTACTGGTTCTCTGTGTTAGTGCACTGCACTGGCCTCCTGTGCTATTGTACTGTGCCGGTCTTCAGTGTTATTGTACTGTACTGGTCTTCTGTGCTATTGTTCTGTACTGGTATCTGTCTTTCTGTACCGTACTGGCCCATTGTGTTACTGTCTGTACTGGTATTCTGTGTTGTTGTACTGTGCTGGTCTTCTGCGATATTGTACATTCTGGTCTTTTTGCGTTATTATTCTGTAGTGGTCTTTTGAATTATTGTACTGTACTGACATTCTGAGTTGTTGTTGTGCACGAGTCTTCTGTGATACGATACTGTACTGGTCTTCCGTGTTATTGTAATCTACTGGTTTTCTGTGTTATTGTACTGTACTGGTCTCCTTTGTTATTGTACTGTAGTGGTCTCCTGTGTTACTGTGCTGTACTGGTCTTCTGTGTTACTGTAATGTACTGGTTTTCTGTGTTATTTTACTGTACTGGTATTCTGTGTTATTGTACTGTACTGTACTTTTGTGTTATTGTATTTAACTGCTCTTCTGTGTCATTGTACTCTATTGGCATACCGTGTTATCGTACTATACAGGTTTTCTGTGTTACTGTACTGTACTGATCTGTGTTATTGTACTGTACTAGTCTTCTGTGTTATTGTTCTGTACTGGTTTTCCGTGTTAATGTACTGTACTTGTCTTCCGTGTTATTATTCTGTACAGGTATTTGTTGTTATTGTGCTGTAATGGTCTTGTGTTATTGTACTGTACTGGTCTTATTTGTTATTGTATTTTACTGGTCTCTTGTGGTATTGTGCTGTACTTGTCGTCGGTCTTATTATACTTTACTGGTCTTTTGTGTTATTGTACTGTACTGATCTTCTGTAATTCATACTGTGCTGGTTTTCTGTTTTTTTTGCACTGTATTGGTCCTCTGTGTTACTGTACTATGCTGTCCCTCTTTGTTACTTCATTGTCCAGTACTTGTCATCGGTGTTACTGTACAGTACTGATCTTCTGTGTTATTGCACTGTAATGGTCTTCTCTCTTATTCTACTGTACTGGTCTTCTGTGTTATTGTAATGTACTGGTCTTCTGTGTTATTGCACTGTACTGGTCTTCTGTGTTATTGCACTGTATTGGTCTTCTTTGTTATTGTACTGTACTGGACTTTGTTATTATAATGTACTGGTGTTTTTTGTTATTGAGCTGTACTAGTCTTCTCTGTTATTGTAATGTACTGGTATTCTCTGTTATTTTATTGTACTGGTATTCTCTGTTATTTTATTGTACTGGTATTCTGTGTTACTGTACAATACTGATCTTCTGTGTTATTGCACTGTACTGGTCTTTTATGATATTGTACTGTACTGTTACCCTGTGTTAATGTAGCGTACTGGTCTTCTGTGTATTGTTTTGTACTGCTCTTCTGTGTTGTTGTTCTGTACTGGTTTTCTGTGTCACTGTAGTGTACTGGTCCTCTGTGTCATTATACTGAACTGATCTTCTGTGTTATTGTTCTGTACTGGTCGTGTGTGATTTTTACTGTACCGTACTTCTGTGTGATTGTACTGTACTAGTCTTCCGTGTTACTGAACCGAACTGTTCCTCTGTGTTATTGTACTGTACTGGTCTTCTGTGTTAATGAGCTGTATTGCTAGTCTGTGTTATTGTTCTGTACTAGTCCTCTGTGTTGTTTTTCTGCACTGGACTTCTGCGTTAATATACTGTAATGGTCTTCTGTGTTACTGCACTGTACTGGTCTTCTGTGTTATTGTACTGTATTTTATTCTGTGTTATTGTACTGTATTTTATTCTGTGTTATTGTTATTGTTGATCAGGCTCTGATCCACCAGGAGGCCTGGTCACAGACCGGGCCGCGGGGGCGTTGACCCCCGGAACTCTCTCCAGGTAAACTCCAGGTATAGTGGTTTTCTGTGTTATTGTTCCGTATTGGTCTTCTTTGTTATTGTACTGTACTGGATGGCTGTGTTACTGTACTGTACTGGTCTTCTGTGTTACTGTAATGTACTGGTTTTCTGTGTTATTGTACTGCACTGGTATTCTGTGTTATTGCACTCTTCTGGTCTTTTGTGTTATTGTACGTAACTGGTTTTCCGTGATATTGTACTGTACAGGTCTTCTGTGTTACTGTACTGTTCTGATCTGTGTTATTGTACTGTACTGACCTTCTGTGTTATTATACTGTACTCTAGTGTTATGGTGCTGTACTGGTCCTTGTGTTAATTTACTGTACCGGTCTTCTGTGTGTTGTTCTGTATTGGTCTTCTGTGATGTTGTTCTGTATTGGTCAACTGTGTTACAGTACTGTACTAGTCTTCTTTGTTATTGTACTGTTCTAGTTTTCTTTGTTATTGTACTGTACAGGTCTTCTATGTTATTGTACTGCACTGGTTTTCAGTGTTATGGTGCTGTACTGGTCCTCTGTGTTAATTTACTGTTCCGGTCTTCTGTGTGTTTTTCTGTATTGGTCTTCTGTGTTGTTGTTCTGTACTGATCTTCCGTGTTACTGTACTGTACTAGTGTTCTGTGTTACTGTAATGTAGTGTAATGTGTATTGTACACTACTGGTCTGCTGAGCTATTGTGCTCTACTGGTCCTCTGTGTTAATGTACTGTAGTGGCCTTTTGTGTTATTGTTCTGTACTGATTTCCTGTGTTATTGTACTGTACTGGTCTTATATGTTATTGTACTGTACAGGTCTTCTGTGTTATTGTTCTGCACTGGTCTTATTTGTTACTGTACTGTACAGGTCTTCTTTGTTATTGTACTTACTGGCATTCTGTGTTATTGCACTCTACTGGTCTTCTGTGATTTGTACTGCACTGGTTTAATGTGTTTTTGTACTGTGCTAGTCTTCTGTGTTTCTGTACCGTACTGGTCCTCTTTGTTACTTTACTGTACTCTACTGGTATTATGTGTATTGTACTGTACAGGTCTTCTGTGTTATTGTACCGTACTGGTCCTCTGTGCTAATGTACTGAACTGGTATTCTGTGTATTGTTCTGTACTGGTTCTCTGTGTTATTGCACTGCACTTGCCTTCTGTGCTATTGTACCGATCTGGTCTTCAGTGTTATTGTACTGTACTGGTCTTCTGTGCTTTTGTTCTGTACTTCTGTGTTCTATAGTCTACTGATCTTCTGTGTTTTTTTCTGTTTTTGTCTTCTGTGTTATTGTAATGATTGGTCATCTGTGTTATTGTACTGTTCTGGTCTTCTGTGTTATTGTAATGATTGGTCTTCTGTGTTATTGTACTGTACTGGTCTATTGTGTTATTTTCTGTAACAATCTTGTATGTTGCAACATTAGTATTTTTATTTAATTCTTTTGTATTGTACTATTCTTTTGTGTTATTGTACTGTTTTATATTACATATATTTGATGTGTTATTGTGATGTTTTATTTGTTATTAAGCTGTTTTATGTGTTATTGTACTTTTTTATCGGTCACTAGACAGTTTTATGTCTCATTTTACTTTTTTATTTGTTTCTCCAGTGATTTGTGTCACTGTGCTGTTTTATTGTTATGATACTGTTTTATGAGTTACTCTCATGCTTTTTGTGTTAATATACTGTTTTATGTGTCACTATAAAACCAGCTGACTTGATTCATCTTACACGTTACACACGAACCGCTAGCTAACGTCTTTTACCAATAGAGTGTTGCCAATACTATTTCCAGCAGAAACCTTCCGGAGGTCTTCTACCAAAAGTCTTCTGGTAACAGTCCTTCCAGTAGTATTCTCATAATAGCGTCCAGTCTTATACACTTGAATCCTGAGAAAAGAATCCTGTCAATAAATCTTCTATCAGGTATTTACCAGACAGGTTACATACAGTTTTATTCCTCTGGTGTATCAGACAGACTTTATACACATCACAACACAACGATGGTGGTGAAAAAACACATAACAGCAGAGAGGAACTTTCACCTGTGGAACAAAGTTCTTCATTCAATAGTTCCTTTCTTCAGTATTGACTTTTTCATTACTTACTGACTTTGTGTCATATATCTCTGCAACATAGTGCACCACAACATTCAGTGTGTAATATATGTTAACATTGATACATCACAGTACATAACAACAGTATGGGAGACATTAACACACAGTCGTACTGGCCAGGTTGTGGCAACACACAGTCGTACTGGCCAGGTTGTGGCAACACACAGTCGTACTGGCCAGGTTGTGGCAACACACAGTCGTACTGGCCAGGTTGTGGCAACACACAGTCGTACTGGCCAGGTTGTGGCAACACACAGTCGTACTGGCCAGGTTGTGGCAACACACAGTCGTACTGGCCAGGTTGTGGCAGCCACCACCAACATTCTTATTGTCAGAAGATCGAATCATCCAGGTTGATAGTTTTTATTTTCATTACCGAGTTTTTTTTTTTCCATCTGTTGTGGTGAATGTTTTTATGTCATTATTGGAGAGGTGAGAGAAGAATGTTTTTATGTCATTATTGGAGAGGTGAGAGAAGAATGTTTTTATGTCATTATTGGAGAGGTGAGAGAAGAATGTTTTTATGTCATTATTGGAGAGGTGAGAGAAGAATGTTTTTATGTCATTATTGGAGAGGTGAGAGAAGAGTGTATGAGAAAACTATTTCAAAATAT
Organism: Cherax quadricarinatus; assembly: GCF_026875155.1. Lineage (NCBI taxonomy): Eukaryota > Metazoa > Arthropoda > Malacostraca > Decapoda > Parastacidae > Cherax > Cherax quadricarinatus. The sequence goes on from NC_069498.1 coordinate 14,127,259, forward strand.
TTCATCAAAATATTGTAACCCTCATTCTATTTTCTTAAGAAAATTTAAATAATATGATCAAGAATTTTCTTAATTTTCTTACACTGTTTATATAGAATTCATTAATTTAAACAATGGTGTGGGAGAGTGCAGATATGTTTATGGGAACGTGTACACATGTATGTATATATGTGTGTGGTAGTAGTGTGTTTGTAGTGATGTGTATGTGTACACATGTATGTGTATGTGTACACATGTATGTATATATGTGTGTTGGTAGTAGTGTGTTTGTAGTGATGTGTATGTGTACACATGTATGTATATATGTGTGTTGGTAGTAGTGTGTTTGTAGTGATGTGTATGTGTACACATGTATCTGTATGTGTACACATGTATGTATATATGTGTGTTGGTAGTGTGTTTGTAGTGATGTGTATGTGTACACATGTATGTGTATGTGTACACATGTATGTATATATGTGTGTTGGTAGTAGTATGTTTGTAGTGATATGTATGTGTACACATGTATGTATATATGTGTGTTGGTAGTAGTGTGTTTGTAGTGATGTGTATGTGTACACATGTATGTACATATGTGTGTTGGTAGTAGTGTGTTTGTAGTGATGTGTATGTGTACACATGTATGTGTATGTGTACACATGTATGTATATATGTGTGTTGGTAGTAGTGTGTTTGTAGTGATGTGTATGTGTACACATGTATGTATATATGTGTGTTGGTAGTAGTGTTTGTAGTGATGTGTATGTGTACCATGTATGTGTATGTGTACACATGTATGTGTATGTGTACACATGTATGTATATATGTGTGTTGGTAGTAGTGTTTTTGTAGTGATGTGTATGTGTACACATGTATGTGTATGTGTACACATGTATGTGTATGTGTACACATGTATGTATATATGTGTGTTGGTAGTAGTATGTTTGTAGTGATATGTATGTGTACACATGTATGTATATATGTGTGTTGGTAGTAGTGTGTTTGTAGTGATGTGTATGTGTACACATGTATGTATATATGTGTGTTGGTAGTAGTGTGTTTGTAGTGATGTGTATGTGTACACATGTATGTATATATGTGTGTTGGTAGTAGTGTGTTTGTAGTGATGTGTATGTGTACACATGTATGTATATATGTGTGTTGGTAGTAGTGTGTTTGTAGTGATGTGTATGTGTACACATGTATGTATATATGTGTGTTGGTAGTAGTGTGTTTGTAGTGATGTGTACGTGTACACATGTATGCATATATGTGTGTACGTAGTAGTGTGTTTGTAGTGATGTGTATGTGTACACATGTATGTATATATGTGTGTTGGTAGTAGTGTGTTTGTAGTGATGTGTATGTGTACACATGTATGTATATATGTGTGTACGTAGTAGTGTGTTTGTAGTGATGTGTATGTGTACACATGTATGTATATATGTGTGTTGGTAGTAGTGTGTTTGTAGTGATGTGTATGTGTACACATGTATGTATATATGTGTGTACGTAGTAGTGTGTTTGTAGTGATGTGTATGTGTACACATGTATGTGTATGTGTACACATGTATGTATATATGTGTGTTGGTAGTAGTGTGTTTGTAGTGATGTCTATGTGTTCACATGTATGTATATATGTGTGTTCGTAGTAGTGTGTTTGTAGTGATGTGTATGTGTACACATGTATGTATATATGTGTGTTGGTAGTAGTGTGTTTGTAGTGATGTGTATGTGTACACATGTATGTATATATGTGTGTTGGTAGTATTGTGTTTGTAGTGATGTGTATGTGTACACATGTATGTATATATGTGTGTTGGTAGTAGTGTGTTTGTAGTGATGTGTATGTGTACACATGTATGTATATATTTTGTGTTGGTAGTAGTGTGTTTGTAGTGATGTGTATGTGTACACATGTATGTATATATGTGTGTTGGTAGTAGTGTGTTTGTAGTGATGTGTACGTGTACACATGTATGCATATATGTGTGTACGTAGTAGTGTGTTTGTAGTGATGTGTATGTGTACACATGTATGTATATATGTGTGTTGGTAGTAGTGTGTTTGTAGTGATGTGTATGTGTACACATGTATGTATATATGTGTGTTTGTAGTGTTGTGTGTTTGTAGTGATGTGTATGTGTACACATGTATGTATATATGTGTGTTGGTAGTAGTGTGTTTGTAGTGATGTGTATGTGTACACATGTATGTATATATGTGTGTACGTAGTAGTGTGTTTGTAGTGATGTGTATGTGTACACATTATGTGTATGTGTCACATGTATGTATATATGTGTGTTGGTAGTAGTGTGTTTGTAGTGATGTCTATGTGTTCACATGTATGTATATATGTGTGTTCGTAGTAGTGTGTTTGTAGTGATGTGTATGTGTACACATGTATGTATATATGTGTGTTGGTAGTAGTGTGTTTGTAGTGATGTGTATGTGTACACATGTATGTGTATGTGTACACATGTATGTACATATGTGTGTTGGTAGTAGTGTGTGTGTAGTGATGTGTATGTGTACACATGTATGTATATATGTGTGTTGGTAGTAGTGTGTTTGTAGTGATGTGTATGTGTACACATGTATGTATATATGTGTGTTGGTAGTAGTGTGTTTGTAGTGATGTGTATGTGTACACATGTAAAGTGTATGTGTACACATGTATGTGTATGTGTACACATGTATGTGTATGTGTACACATGCATGTGTATGTGTAAATGAAAGTGAAAAGTAAACTTCAGAAGAAAATTTTTATGAACTACATAATAATTCACAATAACGAAGAGACAGTTTCGTGGTACAACTGTGAGCCTAGCTGACTCTGCTGTCAGCCTGGCTGACTCTGCTGTCAGCCTGGCTGACTCTGCTGTCAGCCTGGCTGACTCAGCTGTCAGCCTGGCTGACTCTGCTGTCAGCCTGGCTGACTCTGCTGTCAGCCTGGCTGACTCTGCTGTCAGCCTGGCTGACTCTGCTGTCAGCCTGGCTGACTCTGCTGTCAGCCTGGCTGACTCTACTGTCAGCCTGGCTGACTCTGCTGTCAGCCTGGCTGACTCTGCTGTCAGCCTGGCTGACTCTGCTGTCAGCCTGGCTGACTCTGCTGTCAGCCTGGCTGACTCTGCTGTCAGCCTGGCTGACTCTGCTGTCAGCCTGGCTGACTCTGCTGTCAACCTGGATGACTCTGCTGTCAGCCTGGATGAAATTGCTGTCAGCCTGGCTGACTCTGCTGTCAACCTGGATGACTCTGCTGTCAGCCTGGCTGACTCTGCTGTCAGCCTGGATGACTCTGCTGTCAGCCTGGCTGACTCTGCTGTCTGCCTGGATGACTCTGCTGTCAGCCTGGATGACTCTGCTGTCAGCCTGGCTGACTCTGCTGTCTGCCTGGATGACTCTGCTGTCAACCTGGATGACTCTGCTGTCAACCTGGATGACTCTGCTGTCAACCTGGATGACTCTGCTGTCAGCCTGGTTGACTCTGCTGTCAACCTGGATGACTCTGCTGTCAGCCTGGCTGACTCTGCTGTCAACCTGGATGACTCTGCTGTGAGCCTGGCTAACTCTGCTGTCAACCTGGATGACTCTGCTGTCAGCCTGGTTGACTCTGCTGTTAACCTGGATGACTCTGCTGTCAGCCTGGCTGACTCTGCTGTCAACCTGGATGACTCTGCTGTCAACCTGGATGACTCTGCTGTCAGCCTGGTTCACTCTGCTGTCAACCTGGATGACTCTGCTGTCAGCCTGGATGACTCTGCTGTCAACCTGGATGACTCTGCTGTCAACCTGGATGACTCTGCTGTCAGCCTGGTTGACTCTGCTGTCAACCTGGATGACTCTGCTGTCAACCTGGATGACTCTGCTGTCAACCTGGATGGATCTGCTGTCAACCTGGATGGATCTGCTGTCATCCTGGATGACTCTGCTGTCAACCTGGATGACTCTGCTGTCAACCTGGATGACTCTGCTGTCAACCTGGATGACTCTGCTGTCAGCCTGGTTGACTCTGCTGTCAGCCTGGATGACTCTGCTGTCAACCTGGATGACTCTGCTGTCAACCTGGATGGATCTGCTGTCAACCTGGATGACTCTGCTGTCAACCTGGATGACTCTGCTGTCAACCTGGCTGACTCTGCTGTCAACCTGGCTGACTCTGCTGTCAACCTGGATGACTCTGCTGTCAACCTGGATGACTCTGCTGTCAACCTGGATGACTCTGCTGTCAACCTGGATGACTCTGCTGTCAGCCTGGTTGACTCTGCTGTCAACCTAGATGGCACTGCTGTCAACCTGGATGACTCTGCTGTCAACCTGGATGGATCTGCTGTCAACCTGGATGACTCTGCTGTCAACCTGGATGACTCTGCTGTCAACCTGGATGGATCTGCTGTCAACCTGGATGACTCTGCTGTCAACCTGGATGGATCTGCTGTCAACCTGGATGACTCTGCTGTCAACCTGGATGACTCTGCTGTCAACCTGGATGACCTCTGCTGTCAACCTGGATGACTCTGCTGTCAACTGGATGACTCTGCTGTCAGCCTGGTTGACTCTGCTGTCAGCCTGGATGACTCTGCTGTCAACCTGGATGACTCTGCTGTCAACCTGGATGGATCTGCTGTCAACCTGGATGACTCTGCTGTCAACCTGGATGACTCTGCTGTCAACCTGGATGACTCTGCTGTCAACCTGGCTGACTCTCCTGTCAACCTGGCTGACTCTGCTGTCAACCTGGATGACTCTGCTGTCAACCTGGATGACTCTGCTGTCAACCTGGATGACTCTGCTGTCAGCCTGGTTGACTCTGCTGTCAACCTGGATGACTCTGCTGTCAACCTGGATGACTCTGCTGTCAGCCTGGTTGACTCTGCTGTCAACCTGGATGACTCTGCTGTCAGCCTGGCTGACTCTGCTGTCAACCTGGATGACTCTGCTGTGAGCCTGGCTAACTCTGCTGTCAACCTGGATGACTCTGCTGTCAGCCTGGTTGACTCTGCTGTTAACCTGGATGACTCTGCTGTCAGCCTGGCTGACTCTGCTGTCAACCTGGATGACTCTGCTGTCAACCTGGATGACTCTGCTGTCAGCCTGGTTCACTCTGCTGTCAACCTGGATGACTCTGCTGTCAGCCTGGATGACTCTGCTGTCAACCTGGATGACTCTGCTGTAACCTGGATGACTCTGCTGTCAGCCTGGTTGACTCTGCTGTCAACCTGGATGACTCTGCTGTCAACCTGGATGACTCTGCTGTCACCTGGATGGATCTGCTGTCAACCTGGATGGATCTGCTGTCATCCTGGATGACTCTGCTGTCAACCTGGATGACTCTGCTGTCAACCTGGATGACTCTGCTGTCAACCTGGATGACTCTGCTGTCAGCCTGGTTGACTCTGCTGTCAGCCTGGATGACTCTGCTGTCAACCTGGATGACTCTGCTGTCAACCTGGATGGATCTGCTGTCAACCTGGATGACTCTGCTGTCAACCTGGATGACTCTGCTGTCAACCTGGCTGACTCTGCTGTCAACCTGGCTGACTCTGCTGTCAACCTGGATGACTCTGCTGTCAACCTGGATGACTCTGCTGTCAACCTGGATGACTGCTGTCAACCTGGATGACTCTGCTGTCAGCCTGGTTGACTCTGCTGTCAACCTAGATGGCACTGCTGTCAACCTGGATGACTCTGCTGTCAACCTGGATGGATCTGCTGTCAACCTGGATGACTCTGCTGTCAACCTGGATGACTCTGCTGTCAACCTGGATGGATCTGCTGTCAACCTGGATGACTCTGCTGTCAACCTGGATGGATCTGCTGTCAACCTGGATGACTCTGCTGTCAACCTGGATGACTCTGCTGTCAACCTGGATGACTCTGCTGTCAACCTGGATGACTCTGCTGTCAACCTGGATGACTCTGCTGTCAGCCTGGTTGACTCTGCTGTCAGCCTGGATGACTCTGCTGTCAACCTGGATGACTCTGCTGTCAACCTGGATGGATCTGCTGTCAACCTGGATGACTCTGCTGTCAACCTGGATGACTCTGCTGTCAACCTGGATGACTCTGCTGTCAACCTGGCTGACTCTCCTGTCAACCTGGCTGACTCTGCTGTCAACCTGGATGACTCTGCTGTCAACCTGGATGACTCTGCTGTCAACCTGGATGACTCTGCTGTCAGCCTGGTTGACTCTGCTGTCAACCTGGATGACACTGCTGTCAACCTGGATGACTCTGCTGTCAACCTGGATGGATCTGCTGTCAACCTGGATGACTCTGCTGTCAACCTGGATGACTCTGCTGTCAACCTGGATGACTCTGCTGTCAACCTGGATGGATCTGCTGTCAACCTGGATGACTCTGCTGTCAACCTGGATGGATCTGCTGTCAACCTGGATGACTCTGCTGTCAACCTGGATGACTCTGCTGTCAACCTGGATGACTCTGCTGTCAACCTGGATGACTCTGCTGTCAACCTGGATGACTCAGCTCTCATAAGAGTTTAGTCAGAATAAAATAAGAAGATTAAAACTGGGAAATTTAGAATGGATTAAGATTGAAGTTTGTGACGCAGTTGTAATAAAGTTCTGGAATACTTAATGATTTTGTGATGGAAAAGACAAATTATGCGTACCAAAGAAGAGTGAATTCAGAAAGAGAAGGCAATATATGCATCATGTATAGACAATGAAATACACAAGTGAAGAACACTTATATAAAGGGAAGCAACACTTAGGTGGATTTATAGGCTTGATAAAAATATATGAAAGATGTTACTAGAGTTAAAAAAGTCTTTAATCTTAGCAAATGTTTTGATAGCAATAGTGTTGAATTAAATTATAATATGCAAAAAAGACGGTAAAGATTTACCCAAAAAACTGGGTCTTAAATAATGTTGTGTGATGTCACCTGTGGTCTTAAAGACCACAGGTGACATCACACACACGCCCACATTATGTATATATACAATATATATTATATATATATATATATATATTTTATATTATATATATAATATATATATATATATATATACACACGTGTGCGCGCCCTGTATGTAAATATCCGACCTTCAAATTCGTTTACGAAACACCAAAAACAGATATTATTATTAATTTGTTATAGTTTTCATAGAGGAGATTTAAAGATTCGCATTTGATACTCATTCATATGTAATAACATGTACACATGACATTCGTCAACACACAAGAACAGGTACATATAACACCCATATGCACTAACACGTAGTCATTACATTCATTTATACATAATAACATGTTACACATGAAACAGAGTCCTCCACTAGTGTCTTAAACGTGTCAATCTTTATATATTTACATAATTCATAAAGTATGTCGCTCACAAATACATTTAAACTGCTACATAAGTTATAAAAAACTTGTTCTTAGTATAAATTCATAGTGTAACATAAAAGGAATTCCAAAATTGTAATTAATTAGCCTCTCCGAGGTGGCGGAGCTGTGTGCGAGCTTCGTCTCGTCCAGCTGACCTACGGTTCCAGGCTGTCTTGGTGGGTGTAATTACTGGACGCAGTTTTCTGTGTGTCCCCTCCAGTAATTCCACCCACCTGGATAGTCTCTACCGTAGACCAGCTAGACAAGACCAAGTTTCTACCAAGTAAAGTCACTGGGGATGGCAACCGCTGACTCTGGGGAAGTGGGGAAGGGAGTCCACCTGAGGTGACACAAGTGGACTCCTGGAGACACTGATCCGGGGAAGGCACCGCTGACCTTAGGTAAGTGGGGAAGGGAAGACATCCGGGAGCGAGCGGATGGATTCCTGGATACATGAACTTGGGGAAGGTTGTTGTTGAGGCTGACCTTGGGTAAGTGGGGAAGGGGAGACATCCGGGAGCGAGCGGATGGATTCCTTGATACATGAACCTGGGGAAAAGCATGAATACATGCAGTTGAGGCTGACCTTGGGAAACTGGGAAAGGGAAGACATCCGGCGGTAGACGGATCAATTCCTGGATACATGAACCTGGGGAAGGCAAGAATACCGCTGACTTTGGGGAAGTGGGGAAGGGATTCCACCTGAGGTGACACCAAGTGGACTCCTGGAGACACAGATCCGGGGAAGGCACTGACCTAACTCGCTGACCTTAGGTAAGTTGGGAAGGGAAGACATCCGGGAGCGAGCGGATGGATTCCTGGATACGTGAACTTGGGGAAGGTTGTTGTTGAGGCTGACCTTGGGTAAGTGGGGAAGGGGAGACATCCGGGAGCGAGCGGATGGATTCCTAGATACATGAACCTGGGGAAAAGCATGAATACATGCAGTTGAGGCTGACCTTGGGAAAGTGGGGAAGGGAAGACATCCGGCGGTAGACGGATCGATTCCTGGATACATGAACCTGGGGAAGGCAAGAATACCGCTGACTTTGGGGAAGTGGGGAAGGGATTCCACCTGTGGTGACACCAAGTGGACTCCTGGAGACACTGATCCGGGGAAGGCACTGACCTAACTCGCTGACCTTAGGTAAGCGGGGAAGGGAAGACATCTGGGAGCGAACGGATGGATTCCTGGACACATGAACTTGGGGAAGGTTGTTGTTGAGGCTAACCTTGGGTAAGTGGGGAAGGGGAGACATCCGGGGAAACGAACGGGGGAAATTCCCGGATCCCGGAAACCTGGGGAACATGAGAAAAAACGGGGTTGGTGAGGGGGGAAACCTTTGGGAAGTGGGGAAAGGGGAAAACACCGGAGGCGGACGGATGTTTCCCGGGATACAAAACCCCCGGGGGACGGTGGGCCCCGGGGAAGGCAGAGACAGAGGCAAAGGCTGCCCTTGGGGAAGTGAGGAAGGGAAAACACCCGGGGGGCCCACGGAGGGGTTTCCCCGGGAAACACATAACCGGGGAAGGCAAGGGGGGGGGGGATTTTAAAGAAAAAACCACGGGCCCTCCACGTGGCAAGGCCCGGGTAACCCCGAGTAACACTGGGGCTAAACTGGTCCCAAATTTTATTATTTTTAAATTATTATTATTTTTAATTTTTATTATTATTATTATTATTATTATTTTTATTATTTTCAAGATTTCCCAAATTTTGGGGTTAAAAGCGCCCTACCAAAAGGGAAATTATTCCCCCCCACCCAAATCCATGGGGCCCAGGGGAGGGGTTCTTATTTTGTTATTCCCCGGATTTAAAACATTAAAAAAAAAACATTAAAAAACAATATTTTAAAATTTGTTGAAAAAGTCAACAGAGATAACATTGCAAAAAACTAGAACTGGCGGTAATAATGTTGGAGAGTCAAAGGGGCGGGGTGAAAAAAGGCAGGTCTCCGGGGGTACATATGTCTGGTAAAAATTTAAGACACGGGGGCAACTTTTTGGGTATCTTTATTAAAAAAAAAAACCCTTTTCCCCAAACCAGTGGCTTCATCACCCTTTTACGTAGGAAAAACTTGAAAAAACAAAAAAGAACGAGGTAATCACCCCTCAACCTTAGTCATGTTTTCACCCTTTAAATTCTTGAATAAAATTTAGGGGCATACAGGGGGGAGAAGCAGTTTAAAAACCTATGGCAGGAGGGGTGCAGCATCATAGGTCGTGTAAACATTTTTTTCAATGGGGAATGGGGTGGGGGCCCAAAAATTACTAGCGAAAAACCCCTAAATTAAATCCCAAGGGAAATTTTCAGTTCTGACAGATTTGTAGATGAAAAGGTTTTAGAGAACCGACATGAAAAAATTTTTGACACATGTGCAACTCCTTTTTATGGTCTTCCCATGAAGGGGTTTAAATAGAAATGGGTTGGTTTTCCTGGGGCAGTGTTTGCCCATGTTCGGGAAAAACCTGTCCCCTACTTGGTTGTAAACACCCCAATTTAGAAAAACAAAAGGTGAGGAGTCATAATTTCCACTACTCCCCGTAGACCGGGGTCTTGCTCCAATTAACTAGCGTCCCACCCTGGTTGACCCCGGTCCCGGGAGCAGAGTTTTTTAAAAAAGAAAACACTGGTTTTTTAAAGTGTTTAAAAAAGTAAGACATTTGAAAGACAAAGGGGGGTAATCTACCTTTAATGTCATTACTTGTAAAACCCGGTTTAATTAGTATCATTGACGAGTCTTCTTTATATCTCATCCATCTCATCGCTCTCACCCATCCTCCCCTGCGGGTTTACCACTGCTGGTGATACATATCCATCAAGGTGGATCACCCTGACGGATCTTGATCCAAGGAACTACAGTTATCACCCCTTTTTACATCTATACTGACTGACCTTCAAGCTGTTTGATCCCTACGGGTTTACGCTTCCCAGTGATACATATGAGCTAGGACTAAAGTCGAAGCAGTACGCTGAGGTCAGTGGTCAGTACGCTGAGGTCAGTGGTCACGTGTGGTCATACCTGTCCTGGGTATTAGCGTGGGGTGTTACCAAGCACCATGGCTTCTTGTAGTGTTTTAGAATCTCAGGTTAAAGTGTTGAAGAAGGAAGGTTCTATTTCTTCAGGAGGAAAATAGGAGGCTGAAGCTTCGCCTAGATGTGTTTGAGAGTGAGTGTGAGATAGCTGGTGCTGGAAAGGAGGAAATGCTTACCATCAGTGAGAGTGGCAGCCGCTTTAAGTGGCAAGTGGTTCACAGTTCAGGAAGAAGGAAGATAAGGAGGGTTAATAAAGAAGATGTGAAGGTAGGAAATTGATTCTCTGTCCTCCAAGACGAGTGTACTTCAGTGGTTAGTGAGGTTAAAGGTACCTCTGACTCCCCTGCTAATCAAGGTAAGAATATTCTGATTGTGGGAGACTCTCAGGTAAGATATATGGACTGTGCTTTTTGATAGAAAAGTCAGACAGAGGGTGTGCCTCCCAGGAGCTGGTGTTGGTGACATAGTCAGCAGGTTGGATAATATTATGTCAGGTAATGGGAACAAGCCCATTATCTGTCTTAGTGCTGGTGGAAATGACATTGGGAAGGACAGGAGACAGGAGTACAGGATAAGTACAGGTCAGCCATAGAAGTAGTCAGGTCTAAGGGAGGGATCCCTATCATATGTAGCATCTTGCCTAGAAGGTGAGTGAGCAATGAATGGATGTCTAGGGTAATTGGTATAAATTGCTGGCTAGACAGGTACTGCAAGGAACTTGCAATCCCATTCATTGATAACTGGGACAAATTCTATGGCAAACATAATATGTATGTAATGGATGGGGTTCATCTCTCTGGGGTTGGAGTGGTTGCAATAGCAAATTCGATTGAGGGGGTAATTGATGACTTGTCAAGCTATGGGTGTTTGTAGGAAACAATTAGGCTGCAGTATTATTGTTGGAAACAGCAGATATTACCAGGATACCTCAGGAATATGTTTAAAAGACAATATTCAAAATAAAGTTCCTAATAAAGGCAAAGCAACCGATCAATAAACAAAGAGAGATAGTAGAGGGCAACGAGTAACTAGCTCCCTTAAGATTTACTATACAAATAGTAGGAGTCTAAGAAATAAGATAGAGCTAAGATTACTCGCAAGTGCAGGTAATATAGATATTATTGCTATAACTGAGACCTGGTTCAACTTGAAGGATAGAGAAATACCTTCTGAATGCAACATACAGGGTTATAAACTATTCCACACTGACAGGGTCAACAGGAAGGGTGGTGGAGTGGCGATGTATGTCAGTGATAATTTAAATTGTTGTGTTAGACATAAGAATAGAAACATCTGCCACATAATCTGTTTGGCTACAGTTTCTTGAGGGGTATGAAAAATTAATTTTGGGTGTGATATCTAGGCCCCCAACCTTGACAGGGAGTGCAGTAAGCTGCAATGGGACGAAATTCATAAGGCGTCTAGATGTGAAAATGTTGTGTTATGGGGGATTTTAACTTTACACAAATTGATTGGAACAATTTGACAGGAAATCTTGAGTCTAGTGACTTTCTTGATACAGTTCAGGATTGCTTTTTAAAACAGTTTGTGACTGAACCAACTAGAGGAAACAATCTTCTTGACTTGGTTCTTGCCAACAAAGATTCACTAATTAATAATTTTGAGGTTAATGATGAGCTTGGGGAAAGTGATCACAAATCACTTAGTTTCAATATATTATGGAATTACCCAGTAAACTCCAATCAAGTCTCTGTCCCAGACTTTCGACTGTCTGACTTCAAGGGACTGAAAAATTACCTGGGTGGGCTAAATTGGGATGACCTGACTATGGGTCAGGTAGCTGGTGTTGGTTGCCAATATGACGTTTTTCAGAGCATTGTTCTAGCTGCCCAGTCAACTTTTGTTCCGAGTAGGGAAATTAGATCTAACAAAAATGATCCCAAATGGATGAACATTAGATTAAAACATCTCACTGGTCAAAAGAGAGGCATTTTTAGGCGTATTAAAAGAACAGAAGGGCAATTATGAAATCAATATATTCATTTAAAGAGAGAAATAAAAAAAAGGAATAAGAAAAGCAAAAAGGGATTATGAGGCTAAGGTCGCAAGACTAACCCAAAAGGGTTCTTTCAGGTATACAGAAGTAAGATTAGAGACAAGATAGGCCCACTTAAGATTAACTCAGGTCAGATCACTGACAGTGATAGGGATATGTGTGAAATTTTCAATTCTTACTTCCTCTCAGTCTTTATTCAGGAAGATACTAACGAAATTCCAGAAATAATAAATTATGTAGAACAGGACGATAATAAACTATGAACGATTGCGGTAACTACTGACATGGTCCTCAGACAAATAGAGAAATTAAACCCAACAAATCCCCAGGTCCTGATGAACTGTTTGCAAGGGTGTTAAAGGAATGTAAAGAGGAACTTTGTAAACCTTTGGCTAATCTTTTCAACATATCACTACAAACTTGCATAGTGCCTGATAAGTGAAAAATGGCAAATGTAATCCTATTTACAGGCAGGTGACAGGTCCTTAGCTTCGAACTATAGACCAATAATCCTTACCTCCATAGTGGGAAAAAATATGGAATCAGTAATTGCCGAGGCAATTCGTAGTCATCTTGATAGGCATAAATTGATAAATGAATCTCAACACGGTTTTACTAAGGTGCGTTCCTGTCTTAAGAATTTACTAACTTTTTTCACTAAGGTGTTTGAGGAGGTAGATCATAGTAATGAATAGGATATTGTGTATATAGACTTCAGTAAGGCTTTCGGTAGAGTTCCACATCAGAGACTTTTGAGGAAACTTAAGGCACAAGGAATAGGAGGAGAAATTTTTTCCTGGGTAGAGGCGTGGTTGACAAATAGGCGGCAAAGAGTTTGCATAAATGTGGAGAAATCAGAATGGGGCACTTAAAAAGCGGTTTTCCCAAAAGGGGGTCAGTGTTGACCCCTTGTTGTTCAAATTTTTACATAAACGAAAATAGATGGGGGAATAAATAGCGACAAAAAGAAAATTTCTGTTTAAACATCAAAAATAGGCCGCCCAAATTCATTCCTTTGGGAGGACATTGTGCACTCCAGGATGATTTGAATAGACTGAGGGCAGTGGTCGGGAAATGGCAAAATGCTTTTTAATATAACAAATGAAAAAATTTCAAATTTTGTTGGCAGGACAAAAACCAGGGCCATTTAAAAACTGAATATGTAATCTTAATACTACTGTTTGGCGAAAAAGGTTTTAAAAGGATTTTCTGGTTAGCAGTAACCCTGAAACCAAGAAAAAGGGTGCATAAGTGTTCGAAATTTAAAGTTTCCCAAAAACCCTTTGGCTTCATATCAAGAAGTATAAATAATAAACCCTTTTGGGGGTTTTCCCTTCAAACTCTGATATCCTTGGTTGGGCCCCTCATTTAGTTTTATGCTGCACAGTTCGGGTAAACCATATTCCCGAAGGGGATATAAAGCACTGGAAAACGTACAGAGGAGGATGACAAATTTTGATCCCAGATCAAAAAACTTCCCTGTGAGGAAAGCCCTGAGGCCCCTGAATCTGCACCCCGCAAAAAAGGTTTAAATTGGGGGGGATATGATTGAGGGGGTAAAAATTTGGAAAACGGGAATAAATAAAAGGATGAAAAATACGTGCTAAAAATATTCCAGCCAAGACGGACTAGCAACAAGGGTTTTTAAAATTTGGGAAAAGTTCAGATTCGGAAAGGGAAATGGGAAAAGCACTGGTTTGGTAATAATTTGGGGATGAGTTAAAAAATTTCCTCGAGTACCGTCAAGAAGCTAAAACCTTGTGTAGTTTTTAAAAATGGGTTGGAAAATAAAAAGATGGGGGGGTTGGGTGGGTTTTGAGTTGGACCTGACTACTAGGGCTACCAGGTCTGGTGCCGTGCCCCTTTCCCTTAAGTGGAAGTGTCTGACTAGGGGTCACTGTTCTGGGCCCGGGGGGGGGCCCATGCCCTTTGCTTCGCGGGTTTCAGTAGGCTTCTTCCCATGCCCCCTTCTTTTTTATGTTCTTATGTTTTTTTAATTTTTTACTTAGTTCGGCATAAATAACTCATTGCTACGGGTAACCAAATTAAACATAAAAAATATTTCGGGAAACCCCGGGAAACCTTAAAGTAATGATATTGTGAGTTTATTGATACCTAAAAATATTTAAAAAAGACGTTTAAAATCTCACACTCGATATAACATATTTATGAGACGGGAAACACAGCAAAAGACACAAAGCAATCTGCTGCTGCCCAGTTAAGGGTTCCGGGGATGATCCCCCCCGTGACTCGGTCCCCCGGAACAGATTTCCCTTAAAAAATTGTTTTTAAAAATTTTTTTTAAATTGTAACTGAAAATTTAAAAATTAATTAGTATTTTTTAAATTGATGGTACCTTTTCTCTTTTAAAAAACATTTACTAGAAAATATATCATTTGTATGTAAAACATACTTAGTCTAAAAACTACTTTTAAAGTAATCAGTAAGAAAATTACCCGGGTGAGAAACCCCTCTCCCTTCTTTAAACCTTTCACTGTACACGCAAATTACACCTCTCTACCGTCACTATCATTCACTGTACAGGGAGTTACACCTCTCAAACCCTCTTTAAATCATCTCAGTTACAGGTATTACCCCTTCTCAAACCTTCTTTAAATTATCTCATGTAAAAGGTAAATTTTTCCCACCTCTCTCCCCCTCATTATCATCTCAGTGTACAGGTGATTTTACACCTTTTCAAACCCTAATTACATCTCATGTACAGGTGAGTTACACCTCTCTACCCCCCTTTATCATCTCATTGTACAGTGAGTTACACCTCTCACCCCATTACCCATCTAAAGGTACGGGTGAGTTACACTTTTTTTACCTTCATTTCAACTCAGGGGTACGGGTTTAAATTTTAAAAACCTCTCTCCCCTTCTTTTTAAATCTCAGGGGGACAGGTGATTTTAAAACCCTCTCCTTTCCCTTTTATTATCTCAGTGTAAAAAGGTATTTTTTAACACCCTCTCCCTTAAATTAATCCATGAAACAGGTGATTTTACCCTCTCTACCCTCTTTTACCCTCTCAGTGAAACGGGTGGGGTTACACCTCTCTACCCTCTTTTATCATCTCATGTACGGGTGATTTAAACACCTCTCCCCTTTCTTTAAACTCTCATGTACGGGTTTGATTCCCCCTCTCAAACCTTCTTAAATCATCTCAGTGTACAGGTGTTTTTTAACACCTCTTTTACCTTCATTACATCCAGTGTACGGGGTGAGTTACACCCCCTCCCCTTTCTTTTATCATCTCAGTTACGGGTGAGTTCCCTTTTCTACCTTCATTATCACTCGGGTACGGTGAGTTAAACATCTTGAACAATATATACATCACAATCAAAACCGAACACCAACATTGTTCGATGTTAAAAAAGGACCAGGAAGGGGGCGAAACATCGCCTATTGGGTTTTTTTAAAAATTTCCTTAAACTTATAGTTTACAGGGGGGGTTACAGCGAATTTTATTTTGGGCTATTTATTCTAAGAGAGCTGCAATTTTCGGGATAAAATATTTTAAAACATGGAAAGCAGAATAAACATTGTAATTCAGGAAATGAAGGGAAACTCACTTCTTTTTTAATTAAAGTCATTTAAAACCCAAAAATCAGAAGAGCGTGGCCAGACGTGGCAGCAGGGGTGGGGGTCATTATCTACCAAAACCCTTCGTCCAAACACTCCCTTCTTTTTTTTTTTTTCTTTTTGGGGTTTTTTTTCGTGTATGTTTTAAAATTTTTAAAAAGCTTTTAAAATTTTTTAAAAAAAAAAAAATATACAAAAGTTCGCAAAGCCTTTTTCTGTGTTTTAAAAAATTTACACTAATAACCAAAGAAAGAAGCTATGTTGTCACCCGGCGGGATCCCCCTCTTTTCAAGGGGTTTTGCACCCCACACAACACACAGATGACTTTCTAACCGGCGAGCAATCCCCCTTCTCAAGGGTTTTATACACACAGAATGAAATTTCTAACATGGCTAGGGGTACAGTCATATCGAGGTTAAAACTACACACAGATGTCTTTCTAACCTGGGAGGGGTCCCCCTCTATCAAGGGTTTTTCACACAAAGAGATCCCTTTTTAACCTGGTAGGAATCCCTAATATAAAGGTTTTTACATACACACAGATACTTACTAACATGGCTAGGATCCCGTCAAATCAAGGTTTTTTCACACAAAGATGGGCTTTCAACCTTCCAGGATCCCGTCAAATAAAATTTATACACACACAGAGAAAGACTTTTTAACCTGGCTAAGGGGTTCCGTCATGTCAAAGGGTTTTACACCCACAGAGATACTTTCAACCTGGCTAGGAGTTCCGTTTATGTCCCAAGGGTTTTACACACACAAGATGACTTTCTAACCGGCTATAGTCCCCCTCATATCAAGGGTTTTACACACACAGAGATGACTTTTCTAACCTGGCAGGAGTTTTTCCCTCATTTTAAGGTTAACAACCCCAGAGATACTTTTTTAACCTGGCAGGAATCCCGTCATGTCAAGGTTATACACACACAGATGACTTTCTAACCTGGGTAGGGGTCCCTCATGTCAAGGGTTTTACACACACCGAGATGACTTTCCCAACCCGGCTAGGAGTTCCGGGCATGTCAAGGTTTTACACACACAGAGATGACTTTCTAAAACCCGGCTTGGAAAACCCGTCTTTTCAAGGGGTTTAAACAAAACACAAAAGATGACTTTCTAAAACCCGGCTAGGGGTTCCGTCCCTGTCAAGGGTTTTACACACCCAGAGATGACTTTTTTTAACCTGGCTAGGAGTTCCGTCCTGTCAAGGTTATCCCCACACAGAGATGCTTTCCCAACCTGGCTAGGAGTTCCCTCAAAGTCAAGGTTTAACACACCCCCAGAGATGAATTTCTAACCCGGCTAGGAGTTCCGTCATGTCCCAAAGGGTTTTAAAAACACACAGAGATGAAATTTTTTAACCCGGGAAAAATTCCGTCATGTCAAGGTTAAAACACACACAAAAAGATGACTTTCCCAACCTGGCTAGGGTCCCGTCATGTCAAGGTTTTTTACACACACAGAGAAAATTTTTAACCTGGCTAGGATTTCCCCTCATGTCAAGGTTTTTACACACACAGAAAATGACTTTCAAAACCCGGCCCAGGAGTTTTCCTCAGGGCAAGGGTTTTACAAACACGAGATGACTTTTTTAACCTGGCTAGGAAATCCCGTCCCTGTCAAGGTTATTTCACACACAGATGACTTTCCCAAAACCCGGCTAGGAGTTTCCCTCATGTCCCAAAGGTTTTACACACACAGAGATGAAAAATTCTAACCTGGCTAGGAAATTTTTCCCCAGTCCCAAAGGGTTTAAAACACACAAGATAAATTTTTTAACCTGGCTAGGAGTCCCGTCATGTCAAGGTTTATAAAACACACAGAGATGACTTTCCCAACCTGGCTAGGAGTCCCCCCTCGTGTCAAGGTTTTAAAAAACACAGAGATTACTTTCCCAACCTGGCTAGGAGTTTCCCCTCATGGGGCAAGGTTTTACACACACAGAAAACTTTCTCTCATTTAAAAATTCAAATGGGAGAAATATTTTTTTATTGTGTAGCAGCGCCAAATTTATAAAGAAAGTAGTGTGTGTGGGGTGTGTGTTTGTGGGGTTTGTGTGTTGTTTGTGTGGTGTGTGTGTGTGTGGGTTTGTGGTGTGGTGGGGTGGTGTGTGTGTGGTGTGTGTGTGTGTTTTTGTGTGTTGTGAAAAAGGAAGTAGTGGTAAAAAGAAAAGTAGTGTGTAACAAAGAGGAAAAAGTGTTTTACAAAGGGAAATAGGTGGGATCAAAAAGGAAATTAAATGGGGTATCAAAGGGAAATAGTTTTGTATCAAAGAAAAAATAGTGGGGTATCAAAAAGGGAAAAAGGTGGTATCAAAGAGGGAAAAAGTGGTATCAAAGGGGGAAATAGTGTGTTTTTCAAAAAAGGAAAAAAGTGTGTACAAAGAGGAAATAGGAGGGATCAAAGGGGAAAAAGTGTGAAAACAAAGAGGAAAAAAGGGTTTTCAAAGAGGGAAAAAGTGTGTAAACAAAAAGGAAATAGTGTGTATCAAAGAGGGAAAAATTGCGTATCAAAGAGGAAATAGTGTTTATCAAAGAGGAAATATTGGGTTTAATCACAACTGTTTTTTAATTTAACTGTTTAAGTCAAAACAGTTGTATTCACCTGAATAAAAATAAACAAAAAAAAAGCACAACAAAATTTTAAGTCCAAAAAAATTCCAGGGAGATTTTACCTGGTAAACAAACTTTTTCTTCCCTCTCCCGATGATCACAACCCCGTCCATTTTTTCAGGGGGATTTTCCACAGTGGTTGTTTTGCATATTGTGATATCACCTGTGTACCAGAATATATAATTACTTTTCCAGTGTTAGTGTGGTAAGTGGACTGTACTAGGTCAAGTGGTGGTGAGGGTGGAGGTAAACAATATACACAGCTTCAAGAATGGATATGATCAGTCCCTGTAGAATAGAAATCAACAAAATCGGTAAAATAAAGTTGCGAAGCTGGTCCAGGAGCTATGAATCAACCACTGAAAAAATAATTTTATTAAGTAATTAGATGACAACTTTACCATATTGTCTGAGTACTTGTTTGTCTTGACTCAGCAGAATTATATTTTATGTTCCAGTGTTGTCCATGTACCAGTGTTGTTCATGTTGGTGTTGTTTATGTACCAGTGTTGTTCATGTACCAGTGTTGTTCATGTACCAGTGTTGTTCATGTACCAGTGTTGTTCATGTACCAGTGTTGTTCATGTACCAGTGTTGTTCATGTTGGTGTTGTTCATGGTGTTGTTCATGTTGGTGTTGTTCATGTTGGTGTTGTTCATGTACCAGTGTTGTTCATGTTGGTGTTGTTCATGGTGTTGTTCATGTTGGTGTTGTTCATGTTGGTGTTGTTCATGTTGGTGTTGTTCATGTTGGTGTTGTTCATGTTGGTGTTGTTCATGTTGTTCATGTTGGTGTTGTTCATGTTGGTGTTGTTCATGTTGGTGTTGTTCATGTTAGTGTTGTTCATGTTAGTGTTGTTCATGTTAGTGTTGTTCATGTTGGTGTTGTTCATGTTAGTGTTGTTCATGTTGGTGTTGTTCATGTTAGTGTTGTTCATGTTGGTGTTGTTCATGTTAGTGTTGTTCATGTTGGTGTTGTTCATGTTGGTGTTGTTCATGTTGGTGTTGTTCATGTTGGTGTTGTTCATGTTGGTGTTGTTCATGTTGGTGTTGTTCATGTTGGTGTTGTTCATGTTAGTGTTGTTCATGTTGGTGTTGTTCATGTTGGTGTTGTTCATGTCAGTGTTGTTCATGTTAGTGTTGTTCATGTTAGCGTTGTTCATGTTGGTGTTGTTCATGTTGGTTCATGTTGGTGTTGTTCATGTTGGTGTTGTTCATGTTAGTGTTGTTCATGTTGTTGTTGTTCATGTTAGTGTTGTTCATGTTGGTGTTGTTCATGTTGGTGTTCATGTTAGTGTTGTTCATGTTGGTGTTGTTCATGTTGGTGTTGTTCATGTTGGTTTTTCATGTTGGGTTTTCATTTGGGGTTTGTTCATTTAGTGTTTTCAGTGGTGTTTTTAGTTGGGTTTTGTCATGTGGTTTTTCATTTTTGGGTTGTTCATGTGGTGTTGTTCATTTTATTTTTTCTTTGGGGGTTTTGCATGTTGGTTTTTTCAGTTATGTTGTTTCATGTTGTGTTTTCATTTATTTTTCATTTTGGGTGTTTTCATTTGTCATGTTGGTGTTTTTTCATGTGGTTTTGTTCATTTGGTGTTGTTCATGTTGGTGTTTTCAGTTGGGTTTTCATTTTGGGTTTTTCAGTTGGGTTTTTCATGTTAGTGTGGTTCTGTTTGTTTTCTGTTGTGTTTTTTTGGGGGGTTTTGTTCAGCGGTGTTTTTCATGTCGGTTTTTCATTGGTGTTTTTCATGCAGTTGTTCATGTCGTGTTGTTCATTCAGTTTTTTTCATGTCAGTTTGTTCTGTCTGTTTTCTTTACAACACGACTGTCAAGTAAAATGAATATCATTTTGTTTTTTGGTTGTGTTCATTCATCATAGTGAACATGAATGTTTTCTTTATTTTTCATTCATCATAGTGAACATGAATGTTGTTCTTGTATGGGTTCTTCTCTAGTGAACGAAGTTGTTCTTGTAGTTTCTTTCTCATATGAACAGAAGTTGTTCTTGTATGTGTTCATTCTCATAGTGAACAGAAGTTGTTCTTTATTTTTTCATCATCATGGAAATGACTGTTTTCTTGGGAGAAGCCTGTTTAAGGATATTCATATGTATAGAGAGCATATAAACTACAAATAATACTACATAAATAACCCGCACAACGAGACTACTCGAAAAACTTTTCATAATTTTGGGCCCATTAACTATAAAAAGGGAAACTTAACTTTTAATAATACATTAAAAAACAGCAGGAACTACGTCCTACCCAATCTTTCCAGTGGTGCCCTCACGTCCCCTGAAGGTGTGTCCTTTTTTGTACACGGACTTACATGTGTTGTGTGTGTGGGGGGGTTTTTTGTTGTGTGTGTGGGTTGTGTTTGTGTTGGGGTGTGTGGGGATGTGGTGTGTGTGGTGTGTTTGGTGTGTGGTGTGGTTTGGGTTTGTTTTAGGTAGGGGAAGAAGTGGGGTGTTGCGTGGTATTTGTTTTAACTATAATACCAAAAGGGAGAGATAATAGCTTGTTAAAAATAACGTGTATGTTAGTACCATAAAATTGTTTTTTTGGTTTTTCTTTATTCGTGTTTCTGTAGTAGATGTGTGTGAGATTTGGGATTGGAAATCTAGAATTTAGGAACAGAAATTGTGCTTAGACCATAGTGTCCATGCCGAAAAAGATCAACAACAAGAAAAAAACGATAATAATAACAATTAATTACGTTATCGTGCGGGGAACACAAAGGTTCACACACCGCACTAATTTACGCACATAAAAACGCTAACAAATACACTTTTCAATAAATAATTGAATAATGCAATATTGACATGGGAAAACAATATTAAATATAAAAAAATTTTCCAAATTTTTTTCACTATGGCCAGTTCTTGGGGGACGAACGTGACAAATCTCTCTTGTCCGGTACGACGTTCGAGTCGTCCAGGAGAGTTTTTACAAGCGCAATTACTCGTGCCTCCTCTGTAACAACGTCTCCTCTGTATACGGTATTAAAAAACTGTGAGTAATATCAATTGGACATGCTTCAACGCTAAAACGCGACCTCAAATGGGAAAGGGGTGTAGGAGAACCTTAAACAGGGACCGGGGGGGAATGCCCCCCCTGGGAGGTGGTAAAAGGGTCGAACCTAAACCCACGACCTAGGTGGGACTTGCTGACATGGGGAAGGGGGAAAGGGGTGTATGATGAACACTTGGAAACCAGGGCCCGGGGGTTTGGGGGACTGCGTCTTGGGGGGCGGTTAAGCATCAAAAATGCAAAAAATTTCCCCGGGGTTTTTCAGGGGAAAGAAATACCGGGGCCCCCAGGGATAGTTTTCCTGACACATGAACCGGGGAAGGTGGGATAGAATATAAAGGGAAGGGGGAAAAAACGGGGAAAGAAAATCCTGGAAAGAAAATAAAAAAGAAAAAAAAGGAAGGGGGGAAGGGAGAATACGAGGGACCAGATGGACTCCTGGACACATGAACCTGGTGAAGGAGGTAGAAGGACGGGAAGGGGGGAAAGGGGAGAATACTGGGGACACAAGGACCCTGGACAAAATGAACCGGGGAAGGTAGGATAGTATAGGACAGGAAGGGGGGAAGGGGAAAAATTTAGGGGGAACAAGGGCCTCCGGGACACATAACCGGGGAAAAGGTAGGATAAAAGGACAAAAGGGGAAGAGAGAAAATCTGGGGGGGACACAGAGGGCCCCCTCCTGACAAGGACCGGGAAGGTAGGATAAATATGACAGGAAGGGGGAAAAGGGAAATCGGGGGACACAAGACTCCGGGACACATGAACCGGTAAGGTAGGATAGTAAGGACGGGAAGGGGGAAAAGGAAAAATCTGGGGGGACACAGGGCCCCGGGACACATGAACCTGGGGAAGGTGGGATAAATGGACGGAAGGGGGGAAAGAGAAACTGGGGGGACACGATGGCCTCCGGGACCATGGGGGGAAGGGGGAAAAAAAGGACAGGAAGGGGGGAAGAGAGAAATCTGGGGGGACACAGAGGCCTCCTGGACCATGGACCCGGGAAAAGAAAAATAGACGGAAGGGGGGAAGGGGAAAAATCAGGGGACACAAGACTCCTAACACTGAACCCTGGGAAGGTAGATAGAATGGGCAGGAATTTTGGAAGGGGAGAAATCAGGGAACACAGAGGGACTCCTGGACACATGAACCTAATGGATAAAAAAATAGGACAGAATGGGAAGGGAGAATACTGGGGGGCACAATGGACTCCGACACATAACCGGGGGAAGTAGATAGTATAAATGGGAAATGGGGGAAGGAGAAACTAACACAGAGGGACCCCTGGACACATGAATTTGGGGAAGGGGTAATAGAAAGGACAAAGTAAGGGGAGAATTCTGGGGGGACCAAGGGACTCCTGGCACATGAACCTGGAAAGGAAGATAGAACAAAAATGGGGGGGAAGAATATATAGGGGACCAGATGGCCTCCTGACACAAACCTGGGGAAGGTAGATAGAAAAGGACGGGAAGTGGGAGGGAGAATATTGGGGGGACCAGAGGACTCCGACACATAAACCCGGGGGAAGGTAGGATAGTATAGAATAGGAAGGGGGGAAAAGGAGAATATCTGGGGGGACACAGAGGACCCTGGACACATGAACCTGGGAAGGTAGGATAGAACAGGACGGGAAGTGGGGAAAGGGGGAAATACTGAGGGCCAGATACCCCTGGACCATGAACCGGGTGAAGGTAGGATAAATAGACGGGAAGTGGGAAAGGAGAATATCTGAGGGACACAGAGGGACTCCTGACACATAACCTGGTGAGGTAGGATAGATGGGACGGGAATGGGGAAGGGAGAATATCTGGGGGGCACAATGGACCCGGGACACTAACCTGGGGGGGAATAAATGGGACGGGAATGGGAAAGAGAATACTGAGGACAAGATACCCCGGGGACCAGGACCGGGGAAGGGTAGGATAGAAAACAGAAGTGGGGAAGGGAGAATATCTGGGGGGACACAATGGACTCCTAGACACAGAACCTGGGGAGGTAGGATAAATGGGACGGGAAGGGGGGAAGGGGAAAATATCTGAGGGGACCAGATGGACTCCTGGACCATAACCGGGGGAAAGGAAGTTAGGACGGAATTGGAAAGGGAGAATATCGAGGGGACACAGATGGGACTCCGGGACACAAAAACCGGGGGAAGGGTAGGATAGAAGGCAAAGTGGGAAGGAAAATATCAAACCAAAGGGACTTCTGGAACATGAACTTGGGGGAAGGTGGGAAGAACAGACAGAAGGGGGGAAGAAAATTTCTGGGGGGACACAGATGGACTCCGGGGCACATAACCGGGAAGGTAGGATAGAGGGGGACGGGAAAAGGGGGGGGAAGGAAATATCTGGGGGGACCCAGATGGACTCCGGCACATAAACCGGGGGAAGGGTGGGATAGTATAGACGGGAAGTGGGAAGGGGAAAAATTTCTGGGGAACACGAGGACTCCTGGACACATAAACCCGGGGGAAACTTAGATGCAATTCGAACCATTTGTATGGCCTGCTTCATTAAGCGAGAAACCGCAGATTTTTTAAACCACAGGACCACTGGTTTCTCGCTTCCCCTGAGGCAGGGCCCGTACAACATGGGTTTTGAATCCTTGCTAGCTCATTTTTTGTTATTACAATACCCAGATCGTGGTTACAATAATATAAAACACGTCTGAGGCAGTAAACCCCAAAATGGGGAAAAAAGAAATTTGCTTAGAAGCTCCCAACCTCCTTATCCCTTTATGGGGGCCCCAACAGCAGCTGTGTGCGGCGGGGCCATTCTTGTGGGTTGGGGGGTCCTGTGGTTTTAAAACGTCAGGGTTTTTGCTTATCAGAGCAGGCCATACAACATGGGTTCGAATCCCTTGGCTAACGCAGTGTTTTTTTATATTAAAATAAATAATATAAATAATATAATATATATAATAAATTATATTTATATATATATTATAATTATAAAATATTATAAATTATATATATAATATTATAGGCAAGTCATATTGAATAGGTAAAACTTGTCAATTAGAAAAAACTTATTTAAATAAGACCTTCAAATTTTCTTATATATTTTTAAAAAATTTATTTATTATGTTAATGTACCAAAAGAACCTTAGAAAAACTAAACAATGCAATTTAATTTAGCCTAACCAACTAAATATATTTTAAATAAGGTTTTTAAAATTAATAATAAACACAATAAATAAATTTTTTTTTCGTTAGGTTAAATGCTTTTTGCGAAAATTTTGCATCACAAATTTTTTTTTTGCCTTATTCGGCAAGAAGAAATATATAATATCTTGGGTTTAAAATATTAAAAATTAGGAAATAAAACGGGGTACTTTCCTGGCTTACACATATCGTCAGAGGAAAGGGATGTGGCAGCATATGAAAGCCTCAGGGTTTCACGTGAAACCCCCCCCCCCCCGAATCGCCCCGAAAATTTTATCCCCCCTCAATGAAGCTAGTAAATTCTCGTGCCTTTGACCACTGGCCACCTCCTTCAAAGGTTAGGTTTCCAGCAATACACGGGCTTCCACTCCTTAGCCATACATTCTGGCCCTGAATAAATAGAGGAACTGATTTTTTTTCTCCCTTTCCCTTTGGGGTACCTTCTCCGTGCAGGCCGTAATTTCCAACATCACACACTGCACCTCACAAAAACAAATACCACAAAACTGCACAAGCTCACTATGATACATCACTATCAGAGAAAACCTCATTTCACTAATAACTACACATACAACGTATCATCCAACATCACCATTAAAAGTAAACCCCAGTAACTTTCGAAAAACCCCCCATCACCCCACTAAATACATCACAATCACTAAATATCACTGCAATTTACTATCCTAACCCCCATCAATGCACTTTACTACCCTTACACATATTGTCTATCATTAACTACACTACCATCACAAAATACATTATCTAAATTATACCCCAAAATTACACCCCGTGTTACACCACCAGTCGTTACAATACACCTTTTATGCATAATACCCCCTATCACTACAACACCCCATATCACTCAAACACCCTTACACAACAAACACCCCCATCACTACAGTACACCCCTATAACTACAAAACATGCCTATCACTACATACACCCCTATCGCTACAAACACCTTTTCACACAATACCCCCCTGTCACACAGTACATGCCTATCATACAATACATCCTTATCACTAAAATACACCCCACACTACAAAACACCCTTTTCTTTTTCAATAATCCTTATCACTACAATACATCTCTATCCTTACATTACCCCCGTCACTGCATACACCGCTAACACTGCAAACACCCCATAACCACAATACACCACTATCACTACAAATATACCAACACTAAAAAATAAACCCTTCCACAATACATCCCTATCACTACACTGAAAGAAACGCCACCTGCATTTTACCACCATACATTACTCCATTAATACACTGCACTACCATCATTTTCACTTACAAACCCAACACATTAAAATTTACTATCACTACCTCTTCACCCACACTATAATTCCTAAATACAAAAAAATTTCACTTTTTAACCACCACACCACACTAAAATAACCACCATAATATACTCACTTCACAACACAATACTACATTTTTCACTTGACAAGTCTTTTCAGACACAAACCGTCCAATACCTAATTCCCCACTTCATCTTTACCTCATAACCGGCCCCTCTAACTATAATAACACAAATTTTTAAATAAACTCCTTCAAACAGTAACACTTTACTAATTAACTTAAAAGGCATATGTGGGGCTGTTTAAAACTGTCTCTTACATTCTCAAAAATCTACGATTTGACTTTGCTAAAAAGTTTTCTTTCATCAAAAGGTTTGGAAATCAGTTTTTAATACCTCAAGTATGACCCTTTGAAGCCCCTACTTTTCAGGAAAAATGGGAAAACCCGGGGGGAGGGATGACAGGTGATGCCTACCTCATCGAGCCTAAACAAAGCCTGGGGGTTTAAAATTTATAAACCGAAAGTCAGATTTTCTACTTTAGAAAAACAAGTCAAGGCTTCCCAAATGCGATATTTTCTGGGCTGAGGGGGCCCCTCGCCTGTAGCATGTTAAGATGTCCCACCTTTGTAACCACCTTCGAAAGTAAACACCTCGAAAACTTTTTTGCCCAAATGTGACAGGGAAGCATGGAAGTTTTCTTGAAGTTGGCATTTGGGTGTGAAAGAAGTTATGACAAAGATAATACATAACGATATCAAACCTATAACTCATTGTTCAGGATCCATGGCAATTAAGAGTAAAAAAATTGATTTTAAGAGCTAGACGAAATGGGGAAGAATTGAGACTTTTGCTTTTCCGATCCGAACATTCCCCCATCACTCCTGAAGTGGCCGATGACAACCTTGTCACCCCTGCCAGTCTACAAGGGGAAAAGTTTTCAGATTTGAACAAAATTTGATGAATTTCCCCCAGGGAAATTAAACCTAACAGAGCAGGGCCCGGCAAATACCCATGAAACGCCCTTTCCCTCTTGGACACATTGCTCAAAATCCAAAAAATCTCAAAGTTTGAAGCCTTTCCCAAAAGAGACGCCCTCCAAACCAAACAAATTCTGGGGGAATTCCAGCCGACCCAAGAAAAAGTTCCGGACAGAGTCCCTGGGCCCAAAAAAAAAAGAAGACCCACATCTTCTTCAAAGTATTAAACCCGTTACAGGTATCAGAAGCAAGCGTCGCAGCGAAAGACATAAAAGGGGCCGGGGGTTCCATAAATGAAAATTAGTAGGTGTAGAAAATTTAAAAAAAAAAAAAAAAAAAAATAAACCAAGAGCAGCCCCCCCTCCACGTGGTATTCTGGGGGTTATATGTGACTGTAAATGAAATCATCAGAAAAATACTGAGAGATGCTCCTTTTCCTATATTACATATAATATATAAATATATAATATTATATAATAAAATAATATATTATATATAAAATATTACCACACACACCACTATTGTACGTGGTGTGCACAGCCGGCCCACCCAGCTCCAAGCACCGGGGAACG
>NC_069498.1:14155397-14170963 GCF_026875155.1 Cherax quadricarinatus
TCAGACAGTCGAAAGTCTGGGACAGAGCTTGTTGGGTTTACTGGGTAATCCATAATTTTTTAAAAACTAAGTGATTTGTGTTTCACTTTCCCCAAGCTCATCATTAACCTCAAAATTATTAATTAGTGAATCTTTGTTGACAAGAACCAAGTCAAGAAGATTGTTTCCTCTAGTTGGTTCAGTCACAAACTGTTTTAAAAAGCAATCCTGAACTGTATCAAGAAAGTCACTAGACTCAAGATTTCCTGTCAAATTGTTCCAATCAATTTGTGTAAAGTTAAAATCCCCCATTAACACAACATTTTCACATCTAGACGCCTTGTGAATTTCGTCCCATTGCAGCTTACTGCACTCCCTGTCAAGGTTGGGGGCCTAGATATCACACCCAAAATTAATTTTTCATTCCCCTCAAGAAACTGTAGCCAAACAGATTATGTGGCAGATGTTTCTATTCTTATGTCTAACACAACAATTTAAATTATCACTGACATACATCGCCACTCCACCACCCTTCCTGTTGACCCTGTCAGTGTGGAATAGTTTATAACCCTGTATGTTGCATTCAGAAGGTATTTCTCTATCCTTCAAGTTGAACCAGGTGTCAGTTATAGCAATAATATCTATATTACCTGCACTTGCGAGTAATCTTAGCTCTATCTTATTTCTTAGACTCCTACTATTTGTATAGCAAATCTTAAGGGAGCTAGTTACTCGTTGCCCTCTACTATCTCTCTTTGTTTATTGATCGGTTGCTTTGCCTTTATTAGGAACTTTATTTTGAATATTGTCTTTTAAACATATTCCTGAGGTATCCTGATAATATCTGCTGTTTCCAACAATAATACTGCAGCCTAATTGTTTCCAACAAACACCCATAGCTTGACAAGTCATCAATTACCCCCTCAATCGAATTTGCTATTGCAACCACTCCAACCCCAGAGAGATGAACCCCATCCATTACATACATATTATGTTTGCCATAGAATTTGTCCCAGTTATCAATGAATGGGATTGCAAGTTCCTTGCAGTACCTGTCTAGCCAGCAATTTATACCAATTACCCTAGACATCCATTCATTGCTCACTCACCTTCTAGGCAAGATGCTACATATGATAGGGATCCGTCCCTTAGACCTGACTACTTCTATGGCTGACCTGTACTTATCCTGTACTCCTGTCTCCTGTCCTTCCCAATGTCATTTCCACCAGCACTAAGACAGATAATGGGCTTGTTCCCATTACCTGACATAATATTATCCAACCTGCTGACTATGTCACCAACACAGCTCCTGGGAGGCTCCCATCTGTCTGTCTTTTACTATCAAAAAGCACAGTCCGTTATATCTACCTGAGGAGTCTCACAATCAGAATATTCTTACCTTGATTTGCAGGGGAGTCTGAGGTACCTTAACCTCACGAACCACTGAAGTACACTCGTCTTGGAGGACAGAGAAGAATCAATTTCCTACCTGCACATCTTATTAACCCGCCTTATCTTCTTCTTCCTGAACTGTGAACCAACTTGCCACTTAAAGCGGCGCCACTTCAAAGGTGGATAAGAATTTCCTCCTTTCCAGCACCAGCTTTTCTCACCACTCACTCTCAAACAATCTAGGCAAAGCTTCAGCACTCCTATTTTTCCTCCTGTAAGATATAGAACTTCTTCAAACACTTTATCCTGCTTGATTCTAAAACACTACAAGAAGCCTGGTCTTGGTAACACCCCACGCTTACCCAGACAGCCTCAGGACAGGTATTGGCCACACGTGACCACTGACCTCAGCGTACTGACCACTGACCTCAGCGTACTGACCACTGACCTCAGCGTACTGCTTCGACTTTAGTCTTAGCTCAATGTATCACTGGGAAGAGTAAACACCGTAAGATCAAACAGTCTTGAAGGTCAGTCAAGTATAGATGTAAAAAGGGGTTGTGATAACTGTAGTTCCTTGGTCAAGATCCGTCAGGGTGATCCACTTGAGGATATGTATCTAACTGCAGTGGTAAAACCGCAGGGGAGGATGGGTGAGAGCGATGAGATGGATGAGATATATAGAAGACTCGTCAATGATACTAATTTACTGGTTAAGTCATGTCATTTAAGTAGGTATACCAGCCTTTGTCTTTCTTCATTGTCATACTTATTTAAAACTTATATAACCAGACGGTTTTCTTATTATCAGCTATGCTGCTGACATGGTCAACCTGGGTAGACGTAGTTAATTGGGAGCAAGATCCCTGTCTACCAGGTCGTAGGTGGGACATTACGATTCCTACCTCTAAAAATCTGAATTGTGGTGGGAACAACCAAGTAGTGACTGGATTCTGAACATAGGTCGAACACCGCCACCAGGATAACCACACCATTTCTACTAAAATTCATCAGATGGACCATCCTGGGCATAAGATACTCCTGTCCCAATCATTTCTACTGGAACCACACCGGCCCAATTTTTTTTTATTTATTTTTATTAAATTCCTTAGAAAATATACCATAATTATTATCCGTCAATTTATTCATTAGTACTTTTCCATTCTTTTGTTCAGGACAGAAGGCGTTTCCCTGACACTGGAGGCACCAAGAAGACCAGTACAGTACACTGAAAGAATGGGTACAGTACAGTAACAGGGAGGACGGACCAGTAGAGTACAGAAAGAAGACCAGTACGAAATTAAAACAAAGAACGGTAGTGTACAGTCAATAATTACAGTTACAGTAGCAAAGATAAAATGCTTCCAGCAACAGCAGATGAACAATAAGATTTATGCATTACGGAGATTTATTTCTGAGATCAGCATGATTTATAATTACATCAGCCTTACATTCCTGCTTCTGCTGCTGTTCTGTATTAAACTGAAGAAGCTACCTGTGTGGGCGAAACGTTTTGATGAAGACAACTAACTGTTGGATCCACCTCCTGCAACACACCAGGTTTGTCCTGTCCGGGTCTTTTTCCAGATGAACCTACGTTATGTTTGAGTACCAGGACATGTGTACCCAGGAGGACCTGTACATCTTCACCTCGCTCTACCATCTCAAACATTTATTTCTGCCTGCTCTATTGTTGCAAGGTTATCTCTGTTGACTTTCAAAAATGTGAACAATATTGTTATTAATGTTTTTTTTATTTATGTTAACTAGGTGAATGAACAAAATATGAACACTACGGTGGGTCCTATGAGAGTGGCTGAGTGGGAATAATTCCACTGTGGTAAGACGCTTTTGTATCCAAATTAGCAAAATCTTGAATAATAATAATAATAATAATAATTATAATTTAATAATAATAAATAATAATTTAATAATTTGCGACCACTGTCCAGCCTCAGAGTTATCTCTGAGATTCCAGTCCTTGCCACGTGGTGGCCAGTGGTTCGTCTTCAAGGTCCGCCCCACCCTCGCCTTCCCAGGTTCGTTGTCCAGGAATCCATCCGTGGGCCCCCGGATTTGTCACTCCCCTTTCTCACTTCCCTAAGGCCAGGCCTCGCTCTCGTCTCTGCCTTCAGCCTCACCGTACCTAGGGTTATGTATCCAGGAATTCATCCAGTCCGCCTCCGGTTGTTTTCCCTTTACTCACTTCCCCAAGGTCAGCCGCACCAACCGGTATTCATGCTTTCCCCAGGTTCCTGCATCAGGTATCCACTCCGTTCGCTCCGGATGTGTCTCCCCTTCCCCACTTACCAGGTTGCCTCAACAACAAACCTTCCCAAGTTTTCATGTGTCCAGGAAATCCATCCGTTCGCTCCTGATGTCTTCCTTCCCCACTTACCTCATGGTCGCGAGTTAGGTCAGTCGCCTTCCCGGATCAGTGTCTCCAGGAGTCACTTGGTGTGACCACAGGTGAAATTCCCTTCCCCACTCCCCAAAGTCAGCGGCTATTCTCTGCCAATCCCATTGATTAATGCGAAGGATTGGGATTAATTGATACAATTTCTTGTATATATTCTTTTTTTATTGTATGATGCCTTGGTCATATATGTTTTATGTAACATTTGTATATTACGGTCTGGGTTTTGAATCACGAATGTGTATATATTTCAGTTCACGATCCTGTTACTGCGTTTATTTGTAGTTATGTTCAATGCCATAAGTTATTGTTTTAAGTTATACATCAATATTTGCGAGTTTAATAAGATGCAATCATTTTTTGTGTAAGGTATTTTGTGTCAGGTCTATTTTGTAACAATGTAAAAGAAAGCTATTAACATTTAAATATTAAACATGACGTACCTCCACGTACTTGGCAAAGCTTCCTGAATGGTCGAAATCCACAGAAATATATGAATGAAAAACTGGGTCATGGTCTGGGTATCTGGTTTGATGGGAGTTTGTACAAAGTGTGTCACCAACTTCTCCACTCCCTGAGTTGCCGGTATGGTCTCTCAATATTGTGTGACCTGAAGGTGTAGAATTATTTATATTACTAGCACATTCATGTAACAGGCTAAAAAAGCTCTCACTATATACCCCAAGACATTTACATTAAAATTGTCCCTGGACCAAAATCAAGCCATAAATACAAAAAGGCACAATATTCTGACTTGAACCAATACTCAATAGTACATACGGAGAGGGACAAAACTTAACACAACATTTCGGTCACCTAAAAAAAATCAGATACATTGCAAACTTATGTTTGGAAAGATAGATCCTATATTTCTAACAATTTGTATATTATTTATTAAGAAGTTTTGGTTTCCAAGAATGTGACCAAGATATGTGACCAAGTATATGTGAATCCCAAGAATATGGGACAAGAGATGTGACCAAGAATATGTGGACCAAGAGTATATGACCAAGAATATGTGACAAAGAGTATATGACCAAGGGATTTGTGAACAAGGTATGTGACCAAGAGTAAGTGACCAAGAGTATGTGACCAAGAGTATGAGACTAAGAGTTTATGGATACAAGAATATGTGGACCATGAGTATGTGTACCCAAGAGTATGTGACAAAGAATAGGTGACCAAGTGTATGTGACCAAGAGTATGTGAACAAGAGTATGCACAAGAATATGTGCACCAAGAGTATGGACCAAGAGTATGTGACCAAGAATTTGTGGGACCCAAGACATATGTGACCATGAGTATGGGACTAGTATAATGTGACCTAAGAATATGGACCAAGGAGTATGGGACCAAGAGTACGTGACAAGAGTACGTGGACAAGAGTATGTATTCCAAGAGTAGTATGTGACCCAAGAGTATGCTGACAAAGAGTATGTGACACGAGTATGTGACCAAGTGTTTGTGACCAAGAGTATGTGACCAAGAGTCTGTGACCAAGTGTATGTGACCAAGTGTAAGTGACCAAGAGGTATGTGACCAAGAATAAACTGTGGCTTTCTGGACTATAAAGGAGGAACAAGACAAAAATTTCTGGCCTCAAACTTTTTGTAAATAGTAGAAAAAAAATTATATATTCAACGCAAAAACATGAATTATAAAGTTGAATCCAGGTTTTGGATATTTACTGTAGATGAGATGTGGAGCGTCATGGATGATGCTGGTGCCCACAGTGTTTTGTATGATGTGGAGCGTCAGGATAGATGCTGGTGCCCCACAGTGTTTTGTATGATGTGGGAGCGTCAGGTAGACTTGCTGGTGCCCACAGTGGTTTGTATGAATGTGGAGCGTCAGGAAGACTGCTGGTGCCCACTGTGTTTTGTTGTGTGGAGCGTCAGGAAGGACTGCTGGTGCCCACAGTGTTTTGTATGATGTGGTGCTTCAGGAAGACTGCTGGGTGCCCACGTGTTTGTATGATGTGGTGAGTCAGGAAGACCTGCTGGTGCCCCAGTGTTTAGTTTGATGTGGAGCGTCAGGATGGACTGCTGGTGCCCACAGTGTTTGGTATGAAGAGGAGGGTCAGGAAGATGCTGGTGCCCACTGTGTTTTGTATGATGTGAGCGTCAGGGAAGGACTGCTGTGCCACAGTGTTTTGTAGGATGTGCAGCGCCTCAGGAGACTGCTGGTGCCCACTGTGTTTTGTATGTGTGGAGCAGTAAGGAAGATGCTGGTGGCCCACAGTGTTTTGTATGATGTTGGAGAGATCAGGATAGACTGCTGGTGCCCACAGTGTTTTGTTATGATGTGAGCGTCTGGAAGGACTGCTGGTGCCCACAGTGTTTTGTATGATGTGGAGCGTCAGGAAGACTGCTGGTGCCCACAGTGTTTTGTATGATGTGGAGCGTCAGGAGATGTGGTGACACAGTGTTTTGTATGATGTGTGAGCGTCAGGAAGAATGCTGGTGCCACAGTGTTTTGTATGATGTGGAGCGTCTGGAAGACTGACTGTTGCCCACAGTGTTTTGTACGATGTGGAGCGTCAGGAAGACTGCTGGTTGACCCACAGTGTTTTTGTATGATGTGGTGCGTCTGGAAGACTGTGGGTGCCCACAGTGTTTGGTATGATGTGGAGCGTAAGGAAGAATGTGGTGCCACAGTGTTTTGTAGATGTGGTGCTGTAGGAAAGACTGCTGGTGCCCACAGTGTTTTGTATGATGTGGAGCGTCTGGAAAGACTGCTGGTGCCCACTGTGGTTTGTATGGATGTGGAGCGTCAGGAAGATGCTGGTGCCCACAGTGTTTGTATGATGTGGAGCGTCAGGAAAGACTGCTGGTGCCCACAGTGTTTTGTATGATGTGGAGCCGTCAGCGAAGACTGCTGGTGCCCACAGTGTTTTGTATTGGAATCTTGTTGGTTGTTCATCTTCAATATGTGGATTTAGTTTGAAGGTTCGTCTGGCGCTCTGTCAACCTTTCCACACATTTTAGCAGACAATAAATTTTATGATTTTGACGGCGTGTCAAAAATAAAAAAAAATGTTTCAGCAGGCAGCAAGAGACTGGCTTGTATTGTCATTTTGTGGTGGTGGAGTTTCCTTTGAGGTCGGAGCACAACAATTTAGGTAGATCTAACATGTCTGGATGCTGACTTGTGCTCCCGCCTCTAGCGTTACCACGAACGAATGTCATAAACAATCATTACTGTAATATTCAGAATTTGATGTTAAATTTACATCTGATCCCATGATTATTGTGAAAGTGCATGTCCAAGTTCTTATCTTCGCTTGATACTCACAGGATAAACTGGATATCCTCGGAGAATAATTTATATTACCGAGGTAGCGGGATAACGTCGGATAAATAAAACCCACCAAAGGCTAATTCCCACAAATTTTATTTCAGGGTTTTGGGGAATGTCCTAAATTCAGGTTACAAAAAATAATTTCTTTTAAGCTTTGCTTGATTTATTTGTCTGATTAACATGAAATCTTATTATGTTGGCACTCCTACGGTTCGTTAAAATCATACTAAAATATTCTTAAATATTTTCTGGTTACATGTGTTATAAAGTAACTTAATTTACTTGTTGTTGCTGGTCATTTGCGAGGGACGAGGGACACTGTCTCAGCTCGATTTTGTCTCTTAATGGATGTATCGCAACAGTTAATGATCGAATACAGAGTCCGGACACATAAGGGTCGCATTTTTACGTATGATTACTGTGTATGAACTGGAAGGTTGAGGTAATGTTATGTTATGGATAGATCAGAACATGTTGCTCTTTCAGTTTGGCAGATTAAAGACTCACAGGATGTAGAAAAAGTCTTCTTCAGACTTCTCATACCCGCATCACATATCCCCACCTACATGCCCTCACAAGGGCACTGGGATATGAAAAACACATAGTGAGAAAAAGTCTTAAAAGTTCGAAAGCTCTTTGGCAAATCTCATTCCAAATAAATTATGCTTAAGATTGATTAACAATGTTAATAGAGAGAAGCATGCGTGCTTGACGTTAGACAGAAATGTCTTTATATACTTTAGCTTACGGCAAGAAAATGTGTCATATTTTCCTTATATTACATGTGCAATATCATTACTTTGTAGATGTTGCTGATGGTTGATTCTTATCTTGTCTGTGCTGTTTTCATTGTTATTACACCATAATCTACTAGTTTTAAATATAGGTTAGATAAATTAAATGAGTGAGGTGCTGGATATGAGTGTATACTTGGTACTTGATGTTAATAGGGTTATCAAAAGCTTATTCTTTGGGTAACTTAATAATGGGATGGGCGGATATTTTTTAGCGGGTTTTGTGTTGACAAGGACCTACCTATCATGGGCCAGTAGGACTGCAGCATGTTGATATGTTAATATTTTCCTAGAGCAGGAAACCTTCAGTGTTGTCACTGGCCTTTGCTTCGGACTTATTTTGTCGACACTTCACCTTGTAAGTTGTAAAATTACCTTGGATCTAGAAATCTAATATGCAGTTTTTACACTGGTTTAACAGTCATGTGGACATCGAAGGATAAAACTTAGAAATGAGGTTTCCACCACTTTAATAGGTTGACCCTAGTATTATCCAACTGTGCTTCCACTCCCTGCAACACGTTCGTAACCTCTGAATTTAAGGCAATTTGCGAGTAATACATGTGCCAACAGTTAAGCATATTTATTGTTGAAACGTTTCGCCCGCCCAGTACGCTTCTTCAGTCACATACAGAGGAGAAGAATTGACAGACGAAGCCTACCCTCGTCAATCTGTCAGCATTAATACCATTTATTATGAACACCAAGTGGTAGTCTAATGGGACTATTGCCAACCTGGTCGTAAACTGAAGTAAGTAAACAATGTAATCAGCAGGACAGAGCAAAGGTAAGGCAAACAAGACGGTAAGAGTTCTTTTCTCATTTATTTCCTTCATCTATAAAATATCTATCCACATTAATGGATGAGAGAAGAAGTCTGATTGTTATCGTACAACCAAGAGCTCTCACAAAGCAAGTTAGTGGTCATGACCAGTGTTGTGGAAGTTCTGCCACTCAGCAAGGTAAGTGAAGTGTACTTCACCGTGGCTGAAGGAGCGGCTTCCACGTTATTGGCGGGATTGAACTGGAAAATAAGCACAGCTGTGTGGCTAGAGACTTGTCCCTCCTTGGTGGGACTGCCAACAGGATTGCCAAAAGCATTAAGTTGCGCAAGGATCTGTTCTTTGATGGAGCTCGTTGACTTTCTCAGAAAGGGTCAAGTGAATTGGTACTAGCAGCTTGAGGGCGAATGCTTTTGGGATGTGAGGTCTGAGTCCTGGTGGCTGTTATTTGATTGCAGAATTTGAGGTCCTCTGAAGAGGTGAAGTCTGCTGGGGGAGGCTGTGGGTTGTTCTCATTTGGAGCTTCCTGGAAGCCTAGACATACTTGTGTGCACGGATGTTGCCAGTTGGGGACTGAGTGCACCAATCTAAGAATGTAATAAAGTGGTAGAATACGACAATTATGTAAAGTAAAAGGACACAAGTGCAACTAATGTGAATTTATTGTGGCAACGTTTCGCTCTCCAGGGAGCTTTATCAAGCTCATTACAAACCAATACTTGGACACAGAGTGTATATAAAGGTCAGTGTGAGGTGAATACTAGTGAGGTACCATTTCGATCGTTCACTAGTGGTTAGTAGTAGTAGTAGTAGTGGTAGTGACAAAAGCAATTAATTCGTACTTGAGTAAAGGATATAAAAGCTATTACTTGGGTACATAAAAAATAGGTTGGACAAATATAAAATGGAATGAGGCAGGTTGTTTCAGTGTTCACTCTATGTGGCTTTGTGAGTATAAACAGGAGAGACTATGTGATGACAGGGTTTACTGTTTCAGGAGGATTCTTGTAAGACCTTCGGAGATGGTGAAGCTGCCGTTGTTTTTTGTTTATTTGTATTCGAAACCAGCGATCCGTGCAAGTGCATTGAGTCAGCACTCGATACGACTGTTTCGATTCAATTAAACAAAACAACGGCAGCTTCACCATCTCCGAAGTTTAGCAAGAATCCTCCAGAGAAAACAGTAAAACCCTGCCTCACTTAGTCTCTCTGTATACTAAACAACGTACAGAGACCGTGACACTGAAACACCTGCCTATAGTTTATAATTTGTCCATCCTATTTTTATGTTACCCAAGTAATTGCCTTTTATATCCTCTTTACTCATGTTCGAATTAAATTGCTTTTGTCTCTACCAATACTATTACTACTACTACCACTAGTGAAAAGCGAAATGGTTACCTCACTAGTATTCACCTCACTCTGAGCCTTTATATATATACCTCTGTGTCCTTGTATTGTTTGTAATGGCTTGATAAAGTCCTGGAGAAGCGAAACGTGCACAATAAATGATCAATTAGTTGCACTTGTGTCCTTTTACTTTGCCTATTGTAGGTATTTCTACCCTTTATTTACAATATTGTTGTTGTTGGGGATAGCCAGGTTAGGTACATGCGATAGGGCATTCTGCTTGAAGGACAGGATTAGGGACAAAGGGTATGCTTTCCTGGGGCTGGGATGGAGGGACTTTGTTAGCCGGCTTGACAACATCAGTGAACGGTAATGGGATCAATCCAATTATTTGCCTCAGTGCTGGAGGAAATGATGTAGGCAAGCGTAGAAATGAGGATTTAGTTAGAATGTTCAGGGCAGCTATAGACATGATTAGGAAGAAGGGGGGGGGGGGCGCCCTGTTATATGTGGCATTTTGCCAAGAAGAGGTGTTGGTAATGAATGGTTGTCCAGAGCAATTGGTATTAATTGTTGGCTGGATAAACACTGTAAGGATAATGCAGTACCATTCATTGACAACTGGGACAACTTCTATGGCCGAAATGACATGTATGCCAGGGATGGGGTTCACTTATCCAGGGCAGGTGTGGGTTTTCTTGCTAACTCAGTTGAGGGGGTTGTTAGGACTTTAAACTAGGATTAGTTAGAGGTATGGGTTTAGAAATGATTAATAATGAGTATGGATATATTGACTTATGCTCTGATATTAAGAATCTTAATAGTAACTGTCATGGAGTAACTCTGGGTAATGATAATTTCAGAAATTGTGTAAAAACAAAGATGAATAGGAAAAATGTGCAGAAGAAAAAACATATGATGGTATTTTATGCTAACAGTCGAAGTGCAAGAAATAAAATTAATGAACTACGTTTGGTAGCATGTGCTGGGAACTTTGATATCATTGCATTAACTGAAACGTGGTATGATTTAAAGAGTCGGGATATGACTGCTGAGTGTAATATTCAGGATTTTAAGTTATTCAATGTGGATAGATGTAATGGGAAGGGGGGGGGAGTTGCATTGTATGTTCGAGAAAATATTAATTGTTGCATAAAAACAGGTATAAAAAATAGATGGAGCAGTAACAGAGTCTGTTTGGGTAGAGTTCGTGGAGGGTCAAGAAAAACTAATTCTAGGTGTAATATACCGACCTCCAGGCTTGGATCACGATAGAGGGAGACTTCTTTGGGACGAAATTGTTAGGGCTTCTGGACACAGTAACATAGTCATAGTAGGGGACTTTAACTTTAGTCAAATTGACTGGAATTCTTTGACAGGTAATCTGGAATCCAGTGACTTTATGGAAACAGTTCAGGTCTGTTTTCTGAAACAGAGCGTAACTGAGCCTACCAGGGGTAATAATTTGCTAGACCTAGTCTTGTCAAATAAGGAAACACTCGTGAATAATCTGGAGATCGCTGAAGAGCTTGGCGCAAGTGATCACAAATCCATCACTTTTAGCATTAACTGGGAATGCAAGAATAATGATAATACAGTAAAAATCCCTGATTTTCGTTCTGCTGATTATAATGGACTTAGGGAACACCTTCAATCTTAAATTGGGTTATCTAGCAAATGTTTTTATTGACGTGATCATACTTATATTATAAAGGGGATTTTTTTAGTTTTTTTTCTTAATAAGTACCCCGTGCCCAAGTATATACATTCCCAGAAGAAATTGGGTCAAATAAAACGATCCAAAGGGGTTAACAGGAGGCTAAAGCATTTTTAGGGAAAAAAGGGGAATTTAAGGCCACGAAGAGAGGGGTTAACCTTACTGCCCAAATTTTTCAGTTTAAAAAGAGAAGTAAAAAAGGCGATTAGAAAGGCAAACGTACTTGAAATTAGAGTTGCTAAATGAATCAAAGACTAACCCAAAGGGATTTTTTAAAGTGTATGGGACAAAAGGGAAAGGGAAAAAGTAGGACCTCTAAAAATTGGAAGGGACAGCTGACGAAAACAAAACTGAAATGTGCTCCTTATTAATGACTATTTTTGTCATTTTTTAACGGGAAGTGAAATGAGATTCCAGTAATCAAGATTTACTTAGTTCCTGAGAATTAGTTTAAATAATATTACTGTCACGAGGACATGGTTATTAAGCGATAGACAAATGAACAAAAAAGTCCCCCGGGGCCCCCAGAGCTGTTTTTTCCCCGGACTTAAGGAATGCAAATGGGGCTTTGTCAGCCCTTAACGAGTGTATTCAAGCGTCCTCCTTTCCCCGTGTTGTGCCCGAGTTGTGGAAGATGGCTAAATTTGGGTTTCCCATATTCAAATCGGGGTAAGTCCCCTCCCTTTAAATACCCTCCAAAAAGCCTGACATCTAAGTGGGCAATTATTAGAATCAATTATAGTGACATTATCAGAAGTAACTTGAAGAACATCGAAACGTTGACGAAAAACTACAAGTGGGGTAATGCTACCTGGCGAATGTGAGTGACTATCGGGGCATCACTACGGACCGCCAAGGAAGAAAAACATTGTTTTTGTGGGGTAGCCCGATTAGGTACAGGGTAGGGCTTCGTTTTAAGGAAGGATAGGAGGCAGAGAATGTTTTCCCGGGGCGGGATGAAGGTATTTTAGCCGTTTGGTGAATCATGAGAGGTAAAGGGGCAATCCCATTTTCTGTTCAGTGTGGGGGCAACGAGTTGGGAACGAGGGTGGGACCTATTAGCAGGTATAGGTCAGCAATAGAGATAATTTGGGGAAAAAGGGTGGGAAACCCCGTCATATGTGGCATTTTGCCCCGGGAGGAGTTTGGAAAAGAATGGTTGTCCCCGAGCAATTTGGGGTCATTCGGGTGGCAAATACTTAAGGAAATGGGTAACATTTATTACAATGGGGACCTCTTTATGGCAGAAAGCATGTAGCCAGGGAAGGGGTTCCCCTTGTCTAGGTGTGGGGTGGGGGCACTGGCCAACGCGGTGGAGGGGGGCTGTTAGGTTTTAAAAAGGTGTTAGTGGTTTGGGGTTTTGGGGGGAAAATGTGAAGGAGGGTTAATGAGTAAGAGAATAGTTTGGAAAATGGGGGATATGGGAAAAGTGGAAATTAAAGCAGTAAAAGGGTTTTGTGTAAAAAGGAGCGGGGTAAAGAGATTGGGGGGGTCATTTAAAAATTTTTTTAACAAATAGTCGAGTGCTAGGAATAAGATGGACAGTTGAGACTAGTTGCTATGAGGGAAAATAGATGTATTTGCCCCTTACTGAGACGTGGTTTAATTCAAAAAAAACGGGGCATGCCTGCAGAATGTCACATTCAGGGTTTTAAATTTTTCCAAGTAGATAGAAGTATCGGGAAGGGGGGTGGGGTGGCATTGTATGTCCGAGATCGCTTGAACTGTTGCATAAAAAACAGGTATTAAGTCTGAAGTAACACATACAGAGTCTTTTTGGATAGAATTTTCAGAGGGGCATGAAAAATTAATTTTAGGTGTGATATACCGTCCCCCAAATTTAGATAGGGACCAGGGGAGACTACTATGGGAGGAAATTTTTTAGGGCCACAAGGCACGATAATGTAGTAATTCTAGGAGACTTTAACTTTAGTCATATTGATTGGAATTTCTTAACTGGGAATTTAGAATCATACGATTTCTTAGAAGTAGTTTCAGGATTGTTTTTTGAAGCAGTTTGTGACAGAACCTACAAGGGGTAATAACCTGCTTGACTTAGTTCTGGCAAACAATGAATCCCTTGTTAATAATTTAGAAGTTTCAGAGGAACTGGGTGCCCGCGACCACAAATCAATTACATGTAGAATTGAATGGAAGTATGATAGTAGGGATAACTCAGTAACAGTCCCAGATTTTCGCCTAGCAGATTACGATGGGCTTAGAGAACACTTATCATCTGTTGACTGGGGTAACGAAGAGAGCTATCAACATGACAGTTTTCTGAACACAATACATGCTGCTCAAAGAACGTTTATCCCTTATAAGGAAATTAGATCAAATAGAAATGACCCAAAATGGATGAATAAATAGGCTGAAATATTACTAGGGCATAAGAAAGGAATTTATAGGCGTATCAAAAGAGGCGAGGGTCATCTTATGAATCAGTATATTGACATTAAGAGGGACATTAAAAAGGGGATAAGAAAAGCTAAAAGGGACTATGAAATTAAAGTTGCTAGGGATTCTAAAACTAACCCAAAAAGTTTTTTCCAGGTCTATAGAACAAAAGTCAGAGATAAGATAGGTCCCCTTAAAAATAACTATGGGCATCTTACTGACAAAGAGAATGAAATGTGCTCGATTTTAAATAATTATTTTCTCTCGGTTTTTACACAGGAAGACACTAATAATATTCCGGTAATTAATTCTTATAGTGGATCAGAAGAAGATAAATTATGTAACATCACAGTCACTAGTGAAATGGTTGTGAAGCAGATAGACAGACTGAAGCAAAATAAGTCACCGGGTCCTGATGAGGTTTTTTCAAGGGTTCTAAAGGAATGCAAAATGGAAGTCTGTGAACCATTAACTAATATTTTTAATTTATCTCTTCAAACAGGTGCATGTGTCTGATATGTGGAAGATGGCTAATGTAATTCCTATTTTTAAAACAGGGGACAAGTCGTTACGTCAAATTACCGCCAATAAGCCTGACCTCAATTGTAGGCAAATTACTAGAGTCAATTATAGCTGAGATTATAAGAAGCCATCTCGATAAGCATAGCTTGATTAATGATACTCAACATGGATTCACAAGAGGCCGGTCTTGTCTAACTAATTTATTAACTTTCTTCAGTAAAGCTTTTGAGGCTGTTGACCACGATAAAGAATTTGATATTATTTACTTAGATTTTAGTAAGGCATTTGATAGAGTTCTGCACCAAAGACTGTTGAAGAAAGTAGCAGCTCATGGCATTGGGGGAAGGGTGCTCTCGTGGATCGAATCATGGCTCACAGACAGGAAGCAAAGAGTGTCCATAAATGGGGTTAAATCCGAGTGGGGATCAGTAACAAGTGGCGTTCCACAGGGATCAGTTTGTAGATGAATGGTTCAGAGAACCGACATGTTGATAAATTAGACACATGTGCAACTCTTGGGTATCTTTATTGAGGAAACGTTTCGCCACACAGTGGCTTCATCAGTCCATACAAAGGAGAATCTTGAAGAACAGGAGGAGAATGAGGTAATCAGTCCCTCAACCTTGAGTCGATGTGGTCAGTCCATCAATCTTGAATAGAATACGGCTACGTGCTGAGAAGGAGCTTATTAAACCGTTGCAGGAGAGGTGCAGAAGTCATAGGTCGTTGTAACATTTGTTCAATGTTGAAGTAGGTCGTGCCCAAGAATTAGACAGCGAAGAATTCCCAAGTATTAGACCAAGAAGTTGCAGTGTCTGACAGGTTTGTAGATGAAAGGTTCAGAGAACCGACATGTTGATAAATTAGACACATGTGCAACTCTTGGGTATCTTTAATTGGGAAACTTTTTGCCACAC
>NC_069498.1:14171463-14198371 GCF_026875155.1 Cherax quadricarinatus
CTTTTCAGATTGAACCGTCTGGTAATTCTCCCCTTGACTTCTATCATTAACCCCTCTTTTTTGTCCAAAAAAACGCCGTCACTCAAAGATGATGGCATAAAAAATCTCAAGTTCGCATTTTCTGAGAACTCGCCCCCCGTCTGGCCCCAACAACATTCCACGGTCAGTTCCCTCGATCACATTTCTTCTCCATTTTGATGTTTGATCTGAACAACAACTGCCCCCCTTGACCATTTTCTGCTCTTTTGGGCATTAAAGTGCTGCTTCTGATTGGTAATTTGATTTTTTGTTTAATAAGTGGAAATTGAGGAATATCCGCAGTTGCACAAAAGGAAAAAGTTAAAAAGGGTGCATAACCCCCCCAAAACCCTTGGCCTTAATATTTGATTTTTCCTCTGGGTGTCAAAAGGGCCCCCCGCTAAAAAAATACTGGACCGGAAAGGGGCACCCTGACGAAGTCGTCACATGGCCCAACGAAAACCCGTCAGGTTTATTCAGATGTAAGGACAATTTTGAAACAGTTTTAGAATTATGTGTCTGTCATATACTGCAGCGGTTCCCCTGGTCCTTAGCACCTAAAGTCACTCGTCATTGGAAAGGTAAATTATGTGGGATGATAGGGGATTCCAAAAAGGTTATGGTACGTTGCTTATCAAAATTTGGTATATGATGGAATTTTTTTATGAAAAAGAGAAAATATAAAGTATTTATCAGTTCACTTTTGTCAGATTCATCACAAAAAGGGGGAAGAGATTTTGTTCTAATTTTTAGTGACAAAAAATCTTTAGGAAGTTTTTTTGTAGTGGCTAAAAAAAATGATTTTTAGATTGCGGGGTGGCAAAAAGGTTAGTGGGCCGTTACTATATCTTCGTTGATATTTCAAACTTTTTTTTTTAAATAAAAGAGAAATCTAATAGATATAGGTTTGGTTTGGAGTACAAAATCGTTAAATTTTTTTTTTTTTTCTTTTCGAAGGTTTTTTAAAAAGAAAGTTTGAGCTTTGTTTTTTTTAAATGTTAAAAAAAAGTGGGGAAACCTTTTGGGATGAATAAAATCAAAAAGATCAAATTTTACTAGCCACCGCGAAAACTTATGTTTGTCCAGACTTGTTGATGCACTAAAGTAACAGGGCTTACATGTCCCCGGAACATAGCGGGGTCCTGTTGATAACTAAAATGAGAGGGGAATAAATAATGTCCAGGAACATAGCAGGAGTCCTGCTTGATACCTAAAGGACAGGACATTACTATGTCCCAGGAAATAGCAGGGTCACAATTGCAAGCCTTTTTC
Source organism: Cherax quadricarinatus (assembly GCF_026875155.1). Classification (NCBI taxonomy): domain Eukaryota; kingdom Metazoa; phylum Arthropoda; class Malacostraca; order Decapoda; family Parastacidae; genus Cherax; species Cherax quadricarinatus. The sequence goes on from NC_069498.1 coordinate 14,172,754, forward strand.
AATAATTATGAAGGGGTGAACCTGATTTTCCCTTGGGAAACATGAAGAAAACAACAAAAAAATATCATAGTTCTCAAAAGAACTAAAGCGTTCCCTTTATCCCGCAAGAAGCGGTATGAGGTTATGTGGAGCACCACCCCGGGGCTTTTCCTTGGTCATTATTGGATGATACACTACCAATACTATATTACATCATAATTATATATATTTTATATATATAATATTTATATATATATATATATATATATATATATAATTTTTATAATTATACATACAAAACACACCACCTCCCATCCGACTTACGACCTGCTCAAATACGTCCACTCGACTTATCGACCGTGCAATCTGGCAGCTGGGCTGGGCCGGCTGATGCACTCCACTGTACAATGGTGGGTGTATATATATATAATATATATATATATTTTATATATATTATATATATATATATATATATATATATATATATATATATATATATATTTATTATATATATTTATATGTAATATAGGTAAAGTGAGCAGCTCTCGGGCTATTTTTCATGATGATTATCTATTTACAGTCACATATAACACCAGAACTCAACGTGGAGGGGTGCTCTTCGAGTTCTATTTTTTTTTTTTTTTTTTTTTTTAAATTTACACCTACTAAAGGGTTCATTTTATGGAACCTCCGGCCTTTTCCATGCTCTGGCTCTGGCACGACTCTTCTCAGCTGCAGACCGCCTTGCTTCTGATACCATGCTAAAATGGTTTAATATCGTTTGAAGACAGCATGTGGGTCTTCTTTGTCTTGTTTTTGGCCCAAGGACCTCTGTCCGGAACTTTGTCTTAGTCTGGCCAGGGAACTTCTGTCCCGAATTTGCTCTTGGTTTGGCCAGGGACGTCTCTCTTGGAGGGCTTCAAACATTTGATGATGTTTTGGATTTGAGCAATGTGTCCAAGATGGAAGGGCGTTTCATAGGGTCACTTTTCCTGGCCTGCTCTGTTAGGCGTTTCAAGTTCCCGAGGGACTTTATCAAAATTTTTTTCTAATATCTAGATACATTTTGCCCATTGCATAGACATCGGCAGGTTTGGTTTTACAAGGTTGTCCCTCGGCACTTCAGGAGCTGCATGTGGGAATCGTTCAGGATCAGGAGAAGCGAAAGTCTCAATTACTTCCCCATTTCGTCTAGCTCTTCCAAAATCAATTATAGATACTCTATAATTGCCGATGGATCCTGAAACAATGATGTTATCAGGTTTGATATCGTTGTGTATGTATCCTTTGTCATGAACTTCTTTCACAGCCAATGCCAACTTCAAGAAAACTTCCATTGCTTCCTTGGGTCCACAGTTGGCTAAAAAATTTTCAAGAGTGTGTTTACATTCGAATGGGACATCCTTACACACTGCTACCAGGCGATGACACCCTCCGGCTCCAGACAAATATCGCAGTCTGGAAGCCTCTGACCTGTATTTCCACCTGTAACTGAGATTATAATGAAGTTAGAGAGGTGAACTCACCTGTACCCTGAGATGATAATGAAGGTAGAAAGGTGTAACACACCTGTACACTGAGATGATAATGAAGGTAGAAATGTGTAACACACCTGTACACTGAAAGAAGATAATAAGGTATAAAAGTGTAACTCACCATACACTGAATGAATGAAGTAGAGAGGTGTAACTCACCTGTACACTGAGATGATAATGAAGGTAGAAAGGTGTAACTCACCTGTACACTGCGATGATAATGAAGGTAGAGAGGTGTAACTCACCAATACACGAGATGATAATGAAGATAAGAGGTGAAATTCACCATTACACTGAGATGATAATAGTGTAAGAGGGTGTAACTCACCTTGTACTGTGAGATGATAATACGAGAGAGAGTGTAACTCGCGTGTACAGGACATGATAATGAAGGTATAGAGGTTACACACATGTAATTTTCTCTACTGATTACTTAATCGTAGTGTAGACTAAGTATGATATACATACACGATATAATTTCTAGTAAATGTTTTAAAACGAGAAAAGGTACCATCATATTAAATGTACTAATTATTTTTAATTACAGTTTACAATTAATTTTTCAGTACAATTTAAGGAATCTGTTCCGAGACCGAGTCCACGGGAGCGATCACCCCAGGAACCATTAACTGACACCAGACAGATGCTTTTTGCATCTGCTGTGTCTCCAGCTCTCATAAAAATGTTAAATCAGAGAGAGAGATTTTAATCAGTCCTTTTAAGTATTTTTCTAGGTAACAATAACTCACAATATCATTACTGAAAGTTATTCCCGGAGTCCAGCACTAATATATAATGTTTATATTGGTTTACAGTAGTCAATGAGTTATTTATGCCGACACTAAGTAAAATATTAGGAAAAACATAAGAACATAAGAAAGAAGGAGCACTGCAAGAAGCCTACTGACCCATCGAAGCAGGTCCATCCACCCCCCGACTAGAACAGTGACCCCTATCCAGATCACTTCCACTTAAGGAAGAGCACGGCACCACCATACTGGTAGCCCAAGCTAGTCAGGTCCAACTCACACCCACCCACACCCACTCATGTATTTATCCAACCTATTTTTAAAACTACACAAGGTCTTAGCTTCTATGACGGTACTCGTAGATTTTTTCCAACCATCTCACAACTCTATTACCAAACCAGTGGCCTTCCTAGTCCTTCTGAATCAGAACTTTCCAAATTGAAACCATTTGTTGCTAGTCCTTCTTTGGCTGATATTTCAGCACGCTATTTGCATCCTCTTTTATTTATTCCTGTTTTTCCATTTATACACCTCATCCATATCCCCCCTAATTCACTCCTTTTTAGCGAGTGCAGATTCAGCCTCAGTCAAATCCTCACAGTGAATTTTTCTGATACTGGGAACAACTTTGTCATCCTCCCAGTACGTTTTCCAGTTCTTGTTATATCCTTCAGTAAATATGGTGACCAGAACTGGCAGCATAATCTAAATATGCCTAACCAAGGATATACAGAGTGAAGAACAACTGCGACTTCTATTATTCATACTTTTTTATTTTTCTTGATGAATTAAGCCAAGATTCTGGTAGCTTTATTGCGAACACTTATGCACTGTTTCCTTGGGTTTTCAAGATTACTGCAAACCAGAAACTCCTAAATCCTTTTCGCAATCAGTTAGTATAAGTCTACACATTCAGTTTATAAGTGGCATGTTACTGTCCTGTCCCATTTAGCACTTGCTTTTTGTCTATCATTAAACGGCATCTGCCATTTCTCCGACCACTGCATCATCTATTCAAACATCCTGGATGCACTAATGTCCTCAATGAATGAATTGGACGGCCTATTTTGATGTCATTCTCAGCAAATTTGCTTATGTCGCTATTTATTTCCTCATTCTATATCGTATAGAAATTGTGAACAACAAGGGGCGCACACTGACCCCTTTGGATGCCGCTTGTAACGTGCCCCATCTGATTTTCTCCACATTTTACGCAAACTCTTTGCCGCCTATTTGTCAACCACGCCTCTACCCAGGGAAAAAATTTCTCCTCCTATTCCCATGGCCTTAAGTTTCCTCAAAAGCCTCTGATGTGGAACTCTACCGAATGCCTTACTGAATTCTATATACACAAATCCTTTCATTATATGATCTAACCTCCTCAAACACTTAGTGAAAAAAGTAGTAAAATACTTAAGACAGAACGCACCCTTAGTAAAACCGTGGTGAGATTCATTATATCAATTTTATGCCTATCAAATTGACTACGAATTGGCCTCCGCAATTAACTGATTCCATATTTTTCCCACTAGGAGTAAGATTATTGGTCTATAGTTCGAAGCTAATGACCTGTCACCTGCCTTGTAAATAGGGATTAATTGCCATTTTTCACTTTACCTTTCAGGCAATATGCAAGTTTGTATTGATTTAGGTTGAAAAGATTAGCCAAAGTTTACAAAGTACCTCTTACATCCTACACCCTTTGCAAACATTTCATCATGACCTGGGATTTGTTGGGTTTAATCTTTATTTGTCTAGACCATGTCAGAGTTACTCGCAATCGTTCATAGTTTTATTTATCGTCCTGTTCTATCATCCATTATTAATTCTGGAATTTCGTTAGTATCTCCTGAATAAAGACTGAGAGGATAAGAATTGAAAATTTCACACATATCCCTATCACTGAGTTGATCTGACCTGTTAATCTTAAATGGGCTATCTTGTCTCATTCTTACTTCGAAATACTGAAAGAACCCTTTTGTGTTAGTCCTTGGCGACCTTAGCCTCATAATCCCTTTTGCTTTTCTTATTACTTTTTTTTATTTTCTCTCTTTAAATGAATATATTGATTTCATAATTGCCCTTCTGTTCTTTTAATACGCCTAAAAATGCCTCTCTTTGACCATTGAGATTTTTAATCTAATGTTTCATACCATTTGGTGATCATTTTTGTTAGATCTAATTTCCCTACTCGGAACAAAAGTTGACTGGTCAGCTAGAACATGCTCTGAAAACACATATTGTCAACCAACACCCGCTACCTGACCCATATCAGGTCATCCCAATTAAGCCCACCCAGTAAATTTTTTCAGTCCCTTGAAGTCCAGACAGTCGAAAGTCTGGGACAGAGACTTGATTGAGGTTTACTGGGAAATTCCAGAAATATATTGAAACTAATTTATATGTGATCACTTTCTCCCAAGCTCCTCATAACCTCAAAATTATTAATTAGTTAATCTTTTTGGCAAGACCAAGTCAAGAAGATTGTTCCTCTAGTTGGTTCAGTCCACAAACTTTTTAAAAAGCAATCCTGAACTGTACAAGAAAGTCACTAGACTCAAGATTACCTGTCAAATTGTTCACAAACAATTTTGTTTAAAGTTAAAATTCCCAAAACACAAATTTCACATCTAGACGCCTTATGAATTTCGTTCCCATTGCAGCATACTGTGCACTCCCTTCAAGGTTGGGGGCCTAGATATCACACCCAAAATTATTTTCATACCCCTCAAGAAACTGTAGCCAAACAGATTATTGTCAGATTTTTCTATCTTAATTCTAACACAACAATTTAAATTATTCACTGACATTACTCGCCACTCCACCACCCTTCCCTGTTGACCCCTGTCAGTGTGGAATAGTTTAAACCTCTGATGTGCAATTCAGAAGTATTTCTCTATCTTCAGTTGAACCCAGGTTCTCCCATTATAGCAATAATATCTATATTACCTGCACTTGCGAGTAACTTACTCTATCTTATTTCTTAGACTCCTACTATTTGTATAGTAAATCTTAAGGAGCAAGTTACACGTTGCCCTCTAAGACCTATTTTTTCCCTCTCATTGTTTAGTGATCGTTGCTATTGCCTTTATTAGAACTTTATTTTGAATATTGTCTTTTAAAACATATTCCTGAGGTATCCTGGTAATATTGCTGTTTCCAACAATAATACTGCAGCCTAATTGTTTCCACTACATACACCCATAGCTTGACAAGTCAATCAATTACCCCCTCAATCGAATTTCTATTGCAAACCTCCAACCCCAGAGAGATGAACCCCATCCATTACATACATATTATGTTTTGCCAAAGAATTTGTCCCAGTTATCATGATGGGATTGCAAGTTCCTTGCAGTAGCGGCCTGTCTAGACCAGCAATTTATACCATTACCCTAGACATCCATTCATTGCTCACTCACCTTCTTGGCAGATTCTAACATATGATAGGGATCCCTCCTTAGACCCGACTACATCTATGGCTGACCTGTAATTATCTGTACTCCTGTCTCTTGCCCTTTCCCATTGTCATTAACCTCCAGCACAAAGACAGAACAGTGTCCCCGCAATATTCTCCCTTCCCACTTCCCTGTTCTATACTAATCCTACCTTCCCCAGGTTCATGTGTCCAGGAGTCCTACCTGTGTCCCCTCAGATACTCCCCTTCCCCACTTCCTGTCCCCTATTCTATCCTACCTTCCCCAGGTCAATGTGTCCAGGAGTCCATCTGTGTCCCCTCTATATTCTCCCTCCCCACTTCCTGCCTATCTATCCTCCTCCCCAGGTTCATGTGTCTAGAGTCCATCTGTGTCCCCTCAGATAAGTCTCCTTCCCACTTCCCTGTCCTATTCTATCCTACCTTCCCAGTTCCATGTTCCAGAGTCCATCGTGCCCTCAGATATTCTCCTCTTCCCCACTTCCTGTCCTATTCTATCCTACCTTCCCCAGTTCATGTGTCCAGGAGTCAATCGTGTCCCCTCAGATTTCTCCTTCCCCACTTCCTGTCCTATATTATCCTACCTCACCAGGTTCATGTGTCAAGGAGTCCTCGTGAGCCCCTCAGATATTCTCCCTTCCCCACTTCCTGTCATATTCTATCCTACCTTCCCAGGTCCAAGTGTCCAGAGGCCATCGGTCTCCTCAGATATTCCTCTTTTCCCCACTTCCTGTCCTAATTCTATACAACTCTTCCCCATTCAATGTTCCAGGAGGCCATCTTTGTCCCTCAGATATTCCCCTTCCTCAATTCCGTCCTATACAATCCTACCTTCCACAGGTCATGTGTCCAGGAGTCCAATCTGTGTCCCCGTCAGATTTCTTCTCCCATTCCCCACTTCCTGTCATATTCTATCCTATACCTTCCCCATTCATGTGTCCCAGGAGTCCTTCTGTGTCCCCTCCAGATATTCCTTCCCCTTCCCCACTTCCTGTCATATTCTATCCTACCTTCCCAGTCATTGTCAGGTATCTATCCGTGGGGGGCCCCAGATGTCTTTTCCCTTCCTCTGAAAATCCCTTGGAAACTTTTTTATTCGCATTTTTGATGCTTAACCCAGACCCACCCCCACGATCAGCTCCCAAACCCAGGTCCGTGGTTCCCAATGTCATCCATACACCCCTTCACCACTTCCCCGATGTCAGCAGTCCCACCTCAGTCCGTGGTTTCCAGGTTCACAACCTTTCACCACCTCCCAGAGGTCAGCAAGTCCCACCCAGGTCCCAGTAAGTTACCCCCCCCAAGAGTTCATTCCATACAAACCCTTCAATCACCACGTCCCTAAGGACAGCAGTTTCAGCCAGCCTTGAGCACTGTCCATATATGAATTACAACACAATTTGTATTTTAATGTCAGTATACAGAGGAAGTGTTTTTACATAGGAGACACACAGATAATCTGCGCTCCAGTAATAACATCCTCTTGACAGACCCGAACGTGGACTACCTGAGACGAAGAGATCTCTATCACAGTTCGTCACCAAGAAATGGCCACTATTGAAAATTTGTAACATATATTTATTTATTTTAATATTTTACTTTATGTTAATTATTGCATTATACAATTATTTATATTCGAATAACTGTATTCTGTTGCGTTTATTTGCGTAAAATATGGTCGATGTGTGAACTTCGTGTTCCCTGCACGATAACTGTAATTAATTGTTATTTAGATTATCGTTTTTTTTTTCTGGTGTGTTGATCTCTTTTTGGCATAGTAAACTAGGTTTCTCAGCACACACTCTTCGTCACTAAATTCTAGATTTCCACATACTAATTCCACCACACACATCATATAACAGAAGCACGAATAAAGCAACACACACACAAACACAATCATCGGTATCAAACATACACTACATTTATTCTACAATGCATAATATCCTCTCCATTCGTAATACTATATATAAACAAATATCCACTCAACCTACACCTCACAACTTCTTCCTCTACGCACACACACACACACCCACAGACACACACACACACACACACACAACACACACAAACAACTCACACACACACACATGTAAGTCCGTGTATACAAACACGGACACAACAACACCTTCAGGAGACGTGACGGGTCACCAACCTGGAAAGATAGTGGCAGACGTAGTTCCTGCTGATTAATATTATCCATCACGTCATATAAAACTTTTAAGATTCCTTGTTGACTAGTTAATGGTTTCAAATCCTTACTGAAAAGTATTCCTACGAGTCAGTCTCGTATGTGCGGGTTATTTATGTATGTATTAATGTATGTATGTATTCATATGCATCTCTATACATATGAATATCCTATAATCATGGCTATCATCACCAAGAACAACAGTCATGTCACTATGATGAATGAACACATACAAGAACAACATCATGTTCACTATGATGAATGAACACATACAAGAACAACATTCATGTTCACTATGATGAATGAACACATACAAGAACAACATTCATGTTCACTATGATGAATGAACACAACCAAAAAACAATACTGATATTCATCTTTACATTAACAGTCAGTTTGTACTGAACAACACTGACATGAACAACACTGACATGAACAAACACTGACATGAACAACACTGACAACATGAACAACACTGACATGAACAACACAGACATGAACAACACTGACCCTAAACAACACTGGCATGACAACACAACATAACAACACTGACAATAACACCAACATGAACAACACTAACATGAAACAACACCAACATAACAAACAATAAAAAAAATTGGGTGGAACCAAAAAAAACACAATAGAACACGCTAACTGAAACAACACCACCATGAAACAACACTACCTTAAACACACCTAACATGAACAACACCAACATGAACAACACCAACAGAACAACACCAACATGAACAAACCAACACGAACATCACAACAGAAACAACATGAACACCACCAAATGAACAACACCAACATGAACAACACCAACATGAACAAAAAACACCAACATGACAAACACCATGAACAACACCAACATGAACAACACTGTTACAATGGAACAACCTGGTACACAGAACAACACTGTACATGAACAACACTGTACATGAACAACACTGTACATAAAATATAATTCTGCTGAGTAAGACAAACAAGGACTCAGACAATTAGTTAAAGTTGTCATCTAATTACTTAATAAAATTATTTTTTTAAGTGTTTGATTCATAGCTCCTGGATCAGCTACGCAACTTTATTTACCGAGTTTGTTGATTCTATTCTACAGGGTCTATCATATCCAATCTTGAAGCTGTTTATATTGTTTACCTCCACCACCACAAACACTTTACACTAGTACAGTCCACTTACCACACTAATACTGGAAAAGTAATTATATATTCTGGTACACAGGTGATATCACAATATGCCAAAAACAACCACTGTGGAAAATCGCCGAAAGATGTACAGGTTTTGTGATCATCGGGAGATGAACAAGTTTGTTCACTCATGAAGTAACATGGTGGAACTGTTGTGATCAATCGGGAGATAAAGCATGTTGGTTCACCAGGAAGTAACATGGTGTACAGGTTGTGATCATCGGGAGATAAAGCAGGTTTGTTCACCAGGAAGTAACATGGTGTACAGGTTGTGATCATCGGGAGATAAAGCAGGTTTGTTCACCAGGAAGTAACTGGTGAACCTGGTTGTGATCATTCGGAAGATAAAGCATTTTGTTCACCAGAAGTAACATGGTGGACTGTTGATCATCGGGAGATAAAGCAGGTTTGTTCACCAGGAAGTAACATGGTGTACAGGTTGTGATCATCGGGAGATAAAGCAGGTTTGTTCACCAGGAAGTAACATGGTGTACAGTTGTGATATCGGGAATAAAGCAGGTTGTTCACCAGGATGTAACATGGTTACAGGTGTGATCATCGGAGATAAAGCAGTTTGTTCACCAGGAAGTACATGTGTAGCAGGTTGTTATCATCGGATATAAAGCAGTTTTTCACCAGTAAGTAAACATGGTGTACAGGTTGTGCTCATCCGGAGATAAAGCAGTTAGTTCACTCAGGAAGTAACATGGTTAACAGATGTGAATCATCGGGAGGATAAAGCAGTTTGTTCACCAGGAGTAACATGGTGAGACTGTTGTGACATCGGAGATAACGCAGGTTTGTTCACCAGGAAGTAACATGGTGTACAGGTTGTGATCATCGGGAGATAAAGCAGGTTTGTTCACCAGGAAGTAACATGGTGTACAGGTTGTGATCATCGGGAGATAAAGCAGGTTTGTTTCACCAGGAAGTAACATGTGTATCAGTTTGTGATCATCGGGAGATAAAGCAGGTTTGTTCACCAGGAAGTAACATGGTGTACAGGTTGTGATCATCGGGAGATAAAGCAGGTTTGTTCACCAGGAAGTAACATGGTGTACAGGTTGTGATCATCGGGAGATAAAGCAGGTTTGTTCACCAGGAAATAACATGGTGAACTGGTTGTGATCATCGGGAGATAAAGCAGGTTTGTTCACCAGGAAGTAACATGGTGTACAGGTGTGATCCATCGTAGATAAAAAAGCAGGTTTGTTCTCACAGGACGTAACATGGTTACAGTTAGTTAATCATCGGAGATAAAGCAGGTTTGTTCACCAGGAAGTAACATGGTGTACAGGTTGTGATCATCGGGAGATAAAGCAGGTTTGTTCACCAGGAAGTAACATGGTGAACTGGTTGTGATCATCGGGAGATGAAGCAAGTTTGTTCACCAGGAAGTAACATGGTGGACTGGTTGTTATCAACGGAGAGTAATCAAGTTTGTTCACCAGGAAGTAACATGTTGGACTTGTTGTGATCTATCGGGAGATAAAGCAGGTTTGATCACCAGAAGTAACATGGTGCAGGTTTTGATCAGCGGGAATAAAAGCAGTTTTTTTCACCAGGATGGAACATGGTGTACCGTTGTGATCAACGGAGTTAAAGCAGTTTGTTTTCCACCCATGAAGTAACATGGTGATACAGGTTGTGGAGCATCGAGAATAAAGCAGGTTTGTTCACCAGTAAGTAACAATGGTGAACTGTTGTTATCATTCCGGGAGATGAAGCAGTTTTTGTTCACCAGGAATAACATGGGGACTGGTTGTGATCATCGTGAGATATAGCAAGTTTGTCACGACAGGAAGTAACATGGTGGACTGGTTTGTGATCCATGGAGATAAAGCAAGTTTGTCTTCACCAGAAGTAACATAGGTACTTTTTGTGATCAATCGGGAATAAAGCAGTATTGTTCACCAGAAAGTAACATGTGGACTGGTTTGATCATCGGATATATTAGCTGGTTTGTTCACCAGAAGTAACATGGGTGAACTGGTGTGATCATACGGAATAAAGCAGTTTGTTCACCATGAAGAGTAAACATGGGAACTGGTTGTGGATCATCTGGAGCTGAAGCAAGTTTGTTCACCAGGAATAACATGGTGAACTTGGTTGTGAATCATCGGGAGATAAAGCAATTTGTTCACCAGGAGTAACTGGTGAACGGTTGAGATCATCGGAAGATAAGCAAGTTTGTCACCAGGAAGTAACATGGTAACTTGGTTGTTATCAATCGGGAGATAAAGCAGATTTGTTCCACCAGGAAAGTAACATGTGAACTGTTTTGATCTCGGGAATGAAATCAAGTTAGTTCACCCAGGAATTAACATGATGTACAGGTTGTGATTCACGGGAGATAAATCAGGTTTTTCACACAGGAAGAAACATGGTGGACTGGTTTTGAATCATCGGGAGATAAAGCATGTTTTGGTTCACTCATGAATTAACATGGTGAACTGGTGTGAACATCGGAGATGGAGCAATTTAGGTTCACCAGGAATTACACATGGTTAACAGGTTGTGATCATCGTGAGATAAAGCAGGTTTGTTCACCAGGAAGTAACATGGTGAACTGGTTGTGATCATCGGGAGATAAAGCAGGTTTGGTTCAAACCAGGAAGTAACATGGTGTACAGGGTTGTGATCATCGGAAGATAAAAGCAGTTTGTTCACCAGAAGTACATGGTGTACAGGTTTGTGATCATCGGAGATAAAGCATGTTTTTCACCAGGTCAAGTCTACCTGTAAATGTATTTGATTTATAATTTGTTGTGCTTTATTATGTTTATAGTTTCATTCAGGTGAATCACAACAATTTGACTTAACACAGTTAATTACAAAACAGTTGTGGATTCACCCCACTATTTCCTCTTCGATACCACGAATTTCCTCTTTATACACATCTATTTCCACTTTGATACCACTACTTCCTCTTTGGTACACCCTATTCCTCTTTGGATACACACTACTTCTCTTTGATACACACTACTCCTTCTTTGAGACTATTTCCTCTTTGATACACTCTATTTCATCTTTGATACGCACTATTGTCCTCTTTATACTCACTATATTCCTCTTTTAAACACACTATTTCCTCTTTGATAACGCCACTATTTGTCCTCTTGATACACACTATTATCCTCATTGATTACCACGAATACCTCTTTTATACACACTATTTCCTCTTTGATACGCACTACTTCCTCTTTGGAATACACACTAATTTCCTCTTTGACACACACTACTTTTCCTTTTTGATACACACTACTATCCTCTTTGATCTATTTTCCTCGTTGATACACACTATTCCCCTCTTTGATACGACTCCACTATTTCCTCTTTGAATTAAACGCAACTATTTTCCTCTTTTGATTAACAACACTACTACTATACTATTTTTTCCTCTTTGATGGAAACACACTAATTTCCTTTCCTTCCCTTTTATGAAACACACTCTACACTTACATACTTACATGATGGGTGTGGGGGGGGGGTGGGGGGGGTGGGGGGGTGGGGGGGTGTGTGGGTGGGGGTATTTGGTGGTTGGGGTTTGTGTTATCTATGTGGTAATGTAGCATATGAGAGAGAAGCATGTACTGTGTACAATACATGAAAGTAGTGTGTATGTCAAGAGGAAATGCTGTGTAATAAAAGAGGAAGAGTAGTGTCGTAAATACTACTAGAGGATATAGTGCGTATCAAGAGGAAAACTTAAGTCCGTACGTTATCAAAGAGGAAAATAGGGTGGTAATCAAAGAGGAACATAGTCTCAATATGTGAGTAGTCATGCATCTGGGGGTGAATTTTGTTGGTTGTGTTGATACAAATTAGGAACTATCATTGCTCTGTTGACAAACTGATGGTTCACAATAGTCGTGTCGATTAATTTGTCCTTGTCGTTTTATTTATCGCCGTGTGTATAAAGTTGCAAAAAGGACAATATATAATATTTAACGTGGCACGTCATTCAATAGGTTATCAAGTTCATATATTCATCCAATTGAACGAACATATGGGCTGTGTCACTCTTTTCATTTATTTCACAAAAAGATCCCTAGTATAGAGGCTAACTTAGTTGGCGACTATTCACATCATAGTCCAGAGAAGGTAAATTAGATGTGCTACTCTTTTTAGATGGTAAAATAGTGCTATCTGTATTTCGCTCTTTGATACACACTAGGCTTACGGGCGTCGTTGAGTGGGGACACGAGCTGACTTCCGGGTGAGCTATGTGGGTAGGACATATCTTTTTTGTTTCCTCTTGGATAGCGGTCGACGGAGCTTTAGTATGCACGTTGTTTGCGAGACACGGACGAGACTTGATGCGAGCTTGGTTGTACTGAGGCGATCTCTAATCTAAGTCCTTGGCATATTGTAGGACATCTACTAGGACTTCCTCGTTTGGAATACTAAGGGTCCGTCGGGATGAGAGTATACACGAATACTTGCACGCATTGATACACACTATTGCCTCTTGTACACACTACTTCCCTTTGATACATACTATTTCCCTCTTTGATACAAACGACTTCCTCTTTGATACACTACTACTTTCCTCTTTGATACAACTACTTCCGATTTGTACATACTATTTCCTCTTTGATACACACTACTTCCTCTTTGATACACACTACTTCCTCTTTGATACTATTTCCTCTTTGATACACACTACTTCCTCTTTGATACACACTATTTCCTCTTTGATACACACTACTTCCTCTTTGATAACACATACTTCTCTGATACTATTTCCTCTTTATAACACTATTCCTCTTGGATACACACTATATTCCTCTTTTTTGATACACACTACTTCCTCTTTGATACACACTATTTCCTCTTTGATACACACTATTTCCTCTTTGATACACACTATTTCCTCTTTGATACACACTATTTCCTCTTTGATACACACTACTTCCTCTTTGATACACAATATTTGCTCTATTATACACACTATTTCCTCTTTGATACACACTATTTCCTCTTTGATACACACTATTTCCTCTTTGATACACACTATTTTCTCTTTGATACACACTATTTCCTCTTTGATACACACTATTTCCTCTTTGATACACACTACTTCCTCTTTGATACACACTATTTCCTCTTTGATACAACTCTATTCCTCTTAGATACACACTATTTCCTACTTTGATACACACAATTTTCCCTCTTAGATACCACTATTTTCCTCTTTGATACACACTACTTCCTCTTTGATACACACTATTTTCTCCTATGATACACACTATTTCCTCTTTGATACACACTACTTTCCTCATCGATAACACACTACTCCTCTTTGATACACACTACTCCTCTTTGATACACACTACTTCCTCTTGATTACACACTACATCTCTTCAAACACACTACTTCCTCTTTGATACACACTACTTCCTCTTTGATAACACTACTTCTCTTTCAAACACACTACTTCCACTTTCACACACACACACACACAACACAACCCACAAACACACACAACTTTCTTTATCAATTGCGCTGCTACACAAAAAAAAAAAACAAAAATCAAAAAAAATATAAAATAATCTGCCACTGAAATATTTAATGAGAGAAAGTCCATCTGTGTGTGTATAACCTTGACATGAGGAGACACCTAGCCAGTTAGATAGTCATCTCGTGTGTGTATAACCTTTGACATGACTGAACTCCTAGCCAGGTTCCTAAAGTCATCTCTGTGTGTGTATATCCTTGACATGACGGACTCCTAGCCAGGTTAGAAAGACCTCTGAGTGTGTATAACCATGACATGACGGGACCCTAGCCAGGTTAGAAGTCATCTCTGTGGTTTGTATACCTTGACATGACGGAACACCTGCCAGGTATAAAGTCATCTCTGTGTGTGTATAACCTTGACATAAACGGGATCTTCCAGCCAGGTTGAATTCATTCTTTGCGGTAATAACCTTGACATGACGAACTCCTAGCCAGGTTAGAAAGGCATCTCTGTTTGTGTAAAACCTTGAACATGACGGAACTCTAGCCAGTTAGAAAATTCAACTCTGTGTGTGTATAACCTGACATGCTGGACCTACCTAGCCAGGTTAGAAAGTTCTCTCTGTGTGTGTAAAAACTTGACATGAACGGAACTCCTAGCCAGGTTAGAAAGTCATCTCTGTGTGTGTATAACCGTTGACATGACGGAACTCCTAGGCCATTGTTAGAAAGTCATCTGTGTTGTATAACCTTGACATGACGGGACTACTACCAGTGTTAGAAAGTCATCTCTGTGTTTTATAACCTATGACATGACAACTCCCTAGCCATGTTAGAAAGTCACTCAGAGTGTGTATAACCTTGACATGACGGTGACTCCTAGCCAGTAGAAAGTCATCTCTGTGCGTGTATAACCTTGACATGACGGAACTCCTAGCCAGTAGAAAGTCCCATCTTCCTGTGTGTGTATAACCTTGACATGAAGGAACTCCTACCAGGTAGAAAGTCATCTCTGTGTGTGAATAACCTTGACATACGGAACTCCTACCAGTAGAAAGTCATCTCTGTGAGTGTATACCCTTGACATGACGGAACCCAAGCCCTAGATTAGAAAGTCATCTCTGTGTGTTGTAAACATTGACATGACGAACACCTATCAGGTTAGAAAGTCATCACTGTGTTGTATAACCTTGACATGACGGAACTCCTAGCCAGGTAGAAAGGCATCTTGTGTGTATATCTTACATGACGAACTCCTAGCCAGGTAGAAAAGTCACCTCTGTGTGTGTATACCTTGACATGACGGAACTCCTAGCCAGTTAGAAGTCATCCTCTGTGTGTGTATAACCTTGACATGACGGAACTCCTAGCCAGGTTAGAAAGTCATCTCTGTGTGTGTATAACCTTGATATGACGGGACTCCTAGCCAGGTTAGAAAGTCATCTCTGTGTGTGTATAACCTTGATATGACGGGACTCCTAGCCAGGTTAGAAAGTCATCTCTGTGTGTGTATAACCTTGATATGACGGAACTCCTAGCCAGGTTAAAAAGTCATCTCTGTGTGTGTATAAATTTTATTTGACGGGACTCCTAGGAAGGTTAGAAAGCCATCTTTGTGTGTATAACCTTGATATGACGGGACTCCTAGCCATGTTAGTAATCAATCGTGTGTATGTATAACCTTGATATTATGGGATTCCTAGCCAGGTTAGAAAGTCATCTCTATGTGTGTATAACCTTGATATGACGGGACTCCTCGCCAGGTTAGAAAGACATCTGTGTGTATGTTTATAACCTCGATATGACTGTACTCCTAGCCATGTTAGAAAGTCATCTCTGTATGTATATAACCTTGACAAGACGGGATTGCTCGCCAGGTTAGAAAGTCATCTGTGTGTGTGTGTGTGTGCATAACCTTTACAAGACGGGACTCCTCGCCAGGTGACAACACTAGCTTCTTTCTTTAGTTATTAGTGATAAATTGTAAACACAGAAAAATGCATGCGAACTTTTGTATATTTTATTTATTATAAAATTTAAGCTATTTAAAATATAAAACATACACGAAAATAAACCAAAAAAAAAAAAAAAAAAAGAAGGCAGTGTTTCGAGTGACTGGATGTGAGTACCATAATGACCCCGACACTGCTGCCACAGTCTGGCCACAGCTCTTCTGATTTATGTTACAAATGACTTTAATTATAAAGAAGTGAGTTTCACTGATCTCCTGATCTACAATGTTTATACTGCTTACCATGTAATATATTTTATCTGAATATTGCAGCTCTCTTCAGAATAAATAGCAAAATAAAATTCGCTGTAACCCCCGTGTAACATATAAGTTTAAGAATTAGAAAGAACAACTAGACGATTTTTGCTCCTTCCTGGATCCTCTTTACCATCGAACATGCTGGTGTTTCAGATTCATGACATGTGATGTAAATATTGTCAAGGATGTGTTAAACTCACCTGTACACTGAGATGATAATGAAGTAGAAAGGTAACTCACCTGTACACTGAGATAATAATGAACGTAGAGAGGTGTAACTCACCTTTACACTGAGATGATAATGAAGGAAGAAAGGTAACTCACCTGTACACAGAGATAATAATGAAGGTAGAGAAGGTGTAACTCACCTGTACACTGAGATAATAATGAGGTAGAGAGGTGTAACTCACCTGTACACGAATGATAATGAAGGTAGAAAGGTGTAACTCACCTGTTACACTGATATGATAAGAAGGTAGAGAGGTGGTAACTCCCCTGTACACTGAGATGATAATGAAGGTAGAGAGGTGTAACTCACCTGTTACACTGAGATATAATGAATGTAGAAAGGTGTAACTCACCTGGACACTGAGAGGATAAATGAAGGTAGAAGAGGTGTAACTCACACCTGTACACTGAGATGATAATGAGGAGAGAGGTGTAACTCACCTGTAACACTGAGATTGATAATGAAGGTAGAGAGGTGTACTCCGCTGTACACTGAGATGATAATAAGGTAGAGAGGTGTAACTCACCTGTAAACTGCGAAAATAATGAAGGTTATAGAGTGTAACGATCACCTGTACACTGAGATAATAATGAAGGTAGAGAGGTTTAAAACCACCTGTACACTGAGATAATATGAAGGGTAAGAGGTGTTAACCACCTTTACACTGATATATAATGAGGTAGAAAGGTGTAACTCACCTGTACAGCAGAGATGATAATGAAGTAGAGAGGTGTAACTCACCTATACACGAGATGATAATGAAGGTAAGAGAGATAACTTCACCTGTACACAGAGATGATATGTAAGTAGAGAGGTGAAACTCCACCTGTAACTGAGATTATAATGAAGTTAGAGAGGTGAACTCACCTGTACCCTGAGATGATAATGAAGGTAGAAAGGTGTAACACACCTGTACACTGAGATGATAATGAAGGTAGAAATGTGTAACACACCTGTACACTGAAAGAAGATAATAAGGTATAAAAGTGTAACTCACCATACACTGAATGAATGAAGTAGAGAGGTGTAACTCACCTGTACACTGAGATGATAATGAAGGTAGAAAGGTGTAACTCACCTGTACACTGCGATGATAATGAAGGTAGAGAGGTGTAACTCACCAATACACGAGATGATAATGAAGATAAGAGGTGAAATTCACCATTACACTGAGATGATAATAGTGTAAGAGGGTGTAACTCACCTTGTACTGTGAGATGATAATACGAGAGAGAGTGTAACTCGCGTGTACAGGACATGATAATGAAGGTATAGAGGTTACACACATGTAATTTTCTCTACTGATTACTTAATCGTAGTGTAGACTAAGTATGATATACATACACGATATAATTTCTAGTAAATGTTTTAAAACGAGAAAAGGTACCATCATATTAAATGTACTAATTATTTTTAATTACAGTTTACAATTAATTTTTCAGTACAATTTAAGGAATCTGTTCCGAGACCGAGTCCACGGGAGCGATCACCCCAGGAACCATTAACTGACACCAGACAGATGCTTTTTGCATCTGCTGTGTCTCCAGCTCTCATAAAAATGTTAAATCAGAGAGAGAGATTTTAATCAGTCCTTTTAAGTATTTTTCTAGGTAACAATAACTCACAATATCATTACTGAAAGTTATTCCCGGAGTCCAGCACTAATATATAATGTTTATATTGGTTTACAGTAGTCAATGAGTTATTTATGCCGACACTAAGTAAAATATTAGAAAACATAAGAAACTAAGAAAGAAGGAGCACTGCAAGAAGCCTACTGACCCATCGAAGCAGGTCCATCCACCCCCCGACTAGAACAGTGACCCCTATCCAGATCACTTCCACTTAAGGAAGAGCACGGCACCACCATACTGGTAGCCCAAGCTAGTCAGGTCCAACTCACACCCACCCACACCCACTCATGTATTTATCAACCTATTTTTAAAACTACACAAGGTCTTAGCTTCTATGACGGTACTCGTAGATTTTTTCCAACCATCTCACAACTCTATTACCAAACCAGTGGCCTTCCTAGTCCTTCTGAATCAGAACTTTCCAAATTGAAACCATTTGTTGCTAGTCCTTCTTTGGCTGATATTTCAGCACGCTATTTGCATCCTCTTTTATTTATTCCTGTTTTTCCATTTATACACCTCATCCATATCCCCCCTAATTCACTCCTTTTTAGCGAGTGCAGATTCAGCCTCAGTCAAATCCTCACAGTGAATTTTTCTGATACTGGGAACAACTTTGTCATCCTCCCAGTACGTTTTCCAGTTCTTGTTATATCCTTCAGTAAATATGGTGACCAGAACTGGCAGCATAATCTAAATATGCCTAACCAAGGATATACAGAGTGAAGAACAACTGCGACTTCTATTATTCATACTTTTTTATTTTTCTTGATGAATTAAGCCAAGATTCTGGTAGCTTTATTGCGAACACTTATGCACTGTTTCCTTGGGTTTTCAAGATTACTGCAAACCAGAAACTCCTAAATCCTTTTCGCAATCAGTTAGTATAAGTCTACACATTCAGTTTATAAGTGGCATGTTACTGTCCTGTCCCATTTAGCACTTGCTTTTTGTCTATCATTAAACGGCATCTGCCATTTCTCCGACCACTGCATCATCTATTCAAACATCCTGGATGCACTAATGTCCTCAATGAATGAATTGGACGGCCTATTTTGATGTCATTCTCAGCAAATTTGCTTATGTCGCTATTTATTTCCTCATTCTATATCGTATAGAAATTGTGAACAACAAGGGGCGCACACTGACCCCTTTGGATGCCGCTTGTAACGTGCCCCATCTGATTTTCTCCACATTTTACGCAAACTCTTTGCCGCCTATTTGTCAACCACGCCTCTACCCAGGGAAAAAATTTCTCCTCCTATTCCCATGGCCTTAAGTTTCCTCAAAAGCCTCTGATGTGGAACTCTACCGAATGCCTTACTGAATTCTATATACACAAATCCTTTCATTATATGATCTAACCTCCTCAAACACTTAGTGAAAAAAGTAGTAAAATACTTAAGACAGAACGCACCCTTAGTAAAACCGTGGTGAGATTCATTATATCAATTTTATGCCTATCAAATTGACTACGAATTGGCCTCCGCAATTAACTGATTCCATATTTTTCCCACTAGGAGTAAGATTATTGGTCTATAGTTCGAAGCTAATGACCTGTCACCTGCCTTGTAAATAGGGATTAATTGCCATTTTTCACTTTACCTTTCAGGCAATATGCAAGTTTGTATTGATTTAGGTTGAAAAGATTAGCCAAAGTTTACAAAGTACCTCTTACATCCTACACCCTTTGCAAACATTTCATCATGACCTGGGATTTGTTGGGTTTAATCTTTATTTGTCTAGACCATGTCAGAGTTACTCGCAATCGTTCATAGTTTTATTTATCGTCCTGTTCTATCATCCATTATTAATTCTGGAATTTCGTTAGTATCTCCTGAATAAAGACTGAGAGGATAAGAATTGAAAATTTCACACATATCCCTATCACTGAGTTGATCTGACCTGTTAATCTTAAATGGGCTATCTTGTCTCATTCTTACTTCGAAATACTGAAAGAACCCTTTTGTGTTAGTCCTTGGCGACCTTAGCCTCATAATCCCTTTTGCTTTTCTTATTACTTTTTTTTATTTTCTCTCTTTAAATGAATATATTGATTTCATAATTGCCCTTCTGTTCTTTTAATACGCCTAAAAATGCCTCTCTTTGACCATTGAGATTTTTAATCTAATGTTTCATACCATTTGGTGATCATTTTTGTTAGATCTAATTTCCCTACTCGGAACAAAAGTTGACTGGTCAGCTAGAACATGCTCTGAAAACACATATTGTCAACCAACACCCGCTACCTGACCCATATCAGGTCATCCCAATTAAGCCCACCCAGTAAATTTTTTCAGTCCCTTGAAGTCCAGACAGTCGAAAGTCTGGGACAGAGACTTGATTGAGGTTTACTGGGAAATTCCAGAAATATATTGAAACTAATTTATATGTGATCACTTTCTCCCAAGCTCCTCATAACCTCAAAATTATTAATTAGTTAATCTTTTTGGCAAGACCAAGTCAAGAAGATTGTTCCTCTAGTTGGTTCAGTCCACAAACTTTTTAAAAAGCAATCCTGAACTGTACAAGAAAGTCACTAGACTCAAGATTACCTGTCAAATTGTTCACAAACAATTTTGTTTAAAGTTAAAATTCCCAAAACACAAATTTCACATCTAGACGCCTTATGAATTTCGTTCCCATTGCAGCATACTGTGCACTCCCTTCAAGGTTGGGGGCCTAGATATCACACCCAAAATTATTTTCATACCCCTCAAGAAACTGTAGCCAAACAGATTATTGTCAGATTTTTCTATCTTAATTCTAACACAACAATTTAAATTATTCACTGACATTACTCGCCACTCCACCACCCTTCCCTGTTGACCCCTGTCAGTGTGGAATAGTTTAAACCTCTGATGTGCAATTCAGAAGTATTTCTCTATCTTCAGTTGAACCCAGGTTCTCCCATTATAGCAATAATATCTATATTACCTGCACTTGCGAGTAACTTACTCTATCTTATTTCTTAGACTCCTACTATTTGTATAGTAAATCTTAAGGAGCAAGTTACACGTTGCCCTCTAAGACCTATTTTTTCCCTCTCATTGTTTAGTGATCGTTGCTATTGCCTTTATTAGAACTTTATTTTGAATATTGTCTTTTAAAACATATTCCTGAGGTATCCTGGTAATATTGCTGTTTCCAACAATAATACTGCAGCCTAATTTTTTTCCCTACAAACACCCATAGCTTGACAAGTCATCAATTACCCCCTCAATCGAATTTGCTAATGCAACCACCTCCAACCCCAGAGAGATGAACCCCATCCATTACATACATATTATGTTTTGCCATAGAATTTGCCCAGTTATCAATGAATGGGATTGCAAGTTCCTTGCAGTACCTGTCTAGCCAGCAATTTATACCAATTACCCTAGACATCCATTCATTGCTCACTCACCTTCTAGGCAAGATGCTACATATGATAGGGATCCGTCCCTTAGACCTGACTACTTCTATGGCTGACCTGTAATTATCCTGTACTCCTGTCCCCTGCCCCCCCCAAATGTCATTCCCCAGCACACTAAGACAGATAATGGGCTTGTTCCCATTTCCTGACATAATATTATCCAACCTACTGACTATGTCACCAACACCAGCTCCTGGGAGGCACACCCTCTGTCTGACTTTTCTATCAAAAAGCACAGTCCGTATATCTTACCTGAGAGTCTCCCACAATCAGAATATTCTTACCTTGATTAGCAAGGGAGTCAGAGGTACCTTTAACCTCACTAACCACTGAAGTACACTCGTCTTGGAGGACAGAGAATCAATTTCCTACCTTCACATCTTCTTTATTAACCCTCCTTATCTTCCTTTTTCCCTGAACTGTGAACCACTTGCCACTTAAAGCGGCTGCCCACTCTCACGGGGATGGTAAGCATTTCCTCCTTTCCAGCACCAGCTATCTCACACTCACTCTCAAACCCCATCTAGGGGAAAACTTCAGCCTCCTATTTTCCTCCTGAAGAAATAGAACCTCTTCAACACTTTACCTGAGATTCAAAACACCCACAAGAAGCCATGGTGCTTGGTAACACCCCACCTAATACCAAAAGGGACAGGTATGACCACAAAGTGACCCCTGACCTCAGCGACTGACCACTGACCTCAGGACTGCTTCGACTTTTGTCCTACTCTTTTGTATCACTGGGAAGCGTAAACCCGTAGGGATCAAACAGCTTGAAGGTCAGTCAGTTAGATGTAAAAAGGGGTGATAACTGTAGTTCCTTGATCAAGATCCTCAGGGTGATCCACCTTGAAAGGATATGTAAACACCAGCCAGTGGTAAACCCGCAGGGGAGGATGGGTGAAGCGATGAAAATGGATGAAGAAATAAAAAGACTCGTCAATGATACTAATTTACCTGGTTACAAGTAATGACATTGACGTAGAATACCAGCCTTTGTCTTTCTTCATTGTCATACTTATTTAACACTTATATAACCAGTGTTTTCTTTATTATCAGCTCTGCTGCTGACCTGGTCAACCAGGGTAGACGCTTGTTAATTGGAGCAAGATCCCTGTCTACAGGACATAGTGGAACATTACGACTCCTCACCTCTAAAATCTGAATTGTTGTGATACGACCAAGTAGTGACAGGATTTTCAGAACATAGGACGAACACCGCCACCCAGGATAACCAACACCATTTCTACTAAAACATCATCAGAAGACCATCCTGGGCATAAGATACTCCTGTCCCAACATCCTACTGGAACCACACCGGCCGATTTTTTTTTATTTATTTTTAATTAAATTCCTTAGAAAAATACCATAATTATTATCCGTCAAGTTATTCATTAGTTATTTTTCCATTCTTTTGTTCAGGAGGAAGGCGTTTCCCTGACACTGGCAGCACAGAAGACCAGTACAGTAACACAGAAGAATGGGTACAGTACAGTAACAGAGACGACCAGTAGAGTACAGAGAAGACCAGTACAGAAAATTAAAACAAAAGAACGGTAGAGTACAGTACAATAATACAGTACAGTAGCAAAGAAAAATGTACAGCAACAGAGATGAACAATAAGATTTATGCATTACGGAGATATCTTTCTGGGATCACGCATGATTATAATTACATCAGCCTTACATTCACTGCTTCTGCTGCTGCCTCTATATTAAACTGAAGAAGCCTACTGTGTAGGCGAAACGTTTTTGATTGAAGCACTACGTTGGGTCCACCTCCACAACACACCAGGGTTTTTCTCCGGTCCGGGTTCTTTTCCAGATGACCTACGTTTATGTTAGAGTACCAGACATATGTACCCAGGAGACCTGCCATCTTCACCTCGCTCTACCACTCTCCAACATTTATTACTGCCAGCTCTAGTTGTTGCAATGTTATCTCTGTTGACTTAATCAACAATATGAACAATATTGTTATTAATGTTATTTTTATTAATGTTTAACTCCGTGAATGAACAAAATAAGAACACTACCGTGGCTCCTATGAGAGTGGCTGGAGTGGAAAAAATTCCACTGTGGTAACGCTTTTTGAATCCAAATTAGCAAATCTTGAAAATAATAATAAAATAATAATAATAATAAAATAATAAAAATTTAAAATAATAATAAATAATAAAAATAATAATTTGCGACCACTGTCAGCCTCAGAGTTATCTCTGAGTTACCAGACCTTGCCACGTGGAGGCCAGTGGTTCGTCTTTAAGGGCCCCCCCCCCCCCCGTTCCCCGGTTTCATGTTCCAGGAATCCATCCGTGGGCCCCCGGATGTCTCCCCTTCCTCACTTCCCTAAGGCCAGCCTCGCCTCTCGTCTCTGCCTTCCAGCCTCACCGTCCCTAGGGTTATGTATCCAGGAATTCATCCGTCCGCCTCCGGATGTTTTCCCTTCCTCACTTCCCCAAGGTCAGCCTCACCAACCTGTATTCATGCTTTCCCCAGGTTCCTGCATCCAGGAATCCATCCGTTCGCTCCCGGATGTCTCCCCTTCCCCACTTACCCAAGGTTAGCCTCAACAACAACCTTCCCCAAGTTCATGTGTCCAGGAATCCATCCGTTCGCTCCCAGATGTCTTCCCTTCCCCACTTACCTAAGGTCAGCGAGTTAGGTCAGTGCCTTCCCCGGATCAGTGTCTCCAGGAGTCCACTTGGTGTCACCACAGGTGGAATCCCTTCCCCACTTCCCCAAAGTCAGCGGTATTCTTGCCTTCCCCAGGTTCATGTATCCAGGAATCGATCCGTCTACCGCCTTCCCCACTTTCCCAAGGTCAGCCTCAACACACAACCTTCCCCAGGTTCATGTATCCAGGAATCCATCCGCTCGCTCCCGGATGTCTCCCCTTCCCCACTTACCCAAGGTTAGCCTCAACAACAACCTTCCCCAAGTTCATGTATACAGGAATCCATCCGCTCGCTCCCGGATGTCTTCCCTTCCCCCCCTTACCCCCAATCAGCGCAGTTAGGTCCCTCCCTCTCCCGGATTTTTTTCCCTTCCATCGGAGTTTCCCCCTTGGGTTTTGGTGTCACCTCAGGTGGAATCCCTTCCCCACTTCCCCAAAGTCAGCGGTATTCTTGCCATCCCATTGATTAATGCGAAGGATGGGATTGATACAATTTCTTGTATATATTCTTTTTTTATTGTATTGAGCCTTGGTCATATATGTTATATGTAAATTTTATATACATGTCAGGTTTTGAATCACGAATGTGTATATATTTCAGTTCACGATCCTGTTACTGCGTTTATTTGTAGCTATGTTCCTGCCGTAAGTTATTGTTGTATGTTATACATCAATATCTTGCGAGTATATAGATGCAATCTTTTTTGTGTCAGGTATTTTGTGTCGGGTCTATTTTGTAACAATGTAAAAAGAAAGCCTATTAACATTTAAATTTTAACATGACGTACCTCACACGTACTTGGCAAGCTCCTGAATGGTCGAAATCCACAAAATAAAAA
>NC_069498.1:14198871-14224055 GCF_026875155.1 Cherax quadricarinatus
ATATTGAACGATTAAATATTATGTTCAATAAACGCTATTTCACTTGTGAGGAAATTAGCAATGGTTTACAAACAATAGTTTCATGCATGCAAGCAACGAGACAAGATGAAAAATCCACAAATCCTACTGTGGATAATAAACCTTCAACTCAGTATAAGAAGAGTATACCTACTCCCACTAAAACACATAATGGGAAATCCCATATAGGCATTTATCAAGCTGTGAATACAACAGACAGTAAACAGACTGTCATACATAAACGTACTCCAAAATGTGTACTTTGTGATGGAACACATTGGGCACAGTATTGTAGTCAATACACATCAATGGAGGCACGTAAACAACGTGTTCATCAGCTGAAAAGGTGCATCAAGTGTTTAGGTGAACACAAGGGAGGTAAATGCTCACTGAAGAAGTGTTTTAAATGCAAGGGTATGCATCATACAGCATTATGCCCAAATACTTTCGCTGAACAGCAGCAGACTTCCACAGAATCAGGAAGTCAACAAGCAACAGCATTAAATGTGAGAGATAAGTTTAAAGCAACTGCTCTCCCGATAGCTCGAGTTGAGTTATCTAATAAATTACACAAAACCAATGTGCTAACACTATTTGATCGATGCCAAAATACAGTTAGATATAGCTGGTTTTTTCCACAATTCTGGTAAACAGACATATGACCTAGCCAGAATCACTGTTGGTCTAGGAAACAGGAAAAAGACAGTAGAAGCTGTGGTAGTAGATGATTTGCCTAAGTCTGTGCAGATCCAGGGATACATGCAGTTGAGGCAGACCTTGGGAAACTGGGGAAGGGAAGACATCCGGCGGTAGACGGATCGATTCCTGGATACATGAACCTGGGGAAGGCAAGAATACCGCTGACTTTGGGGAAGTGGGGAAGGGATTCCACCTGAGGTGACACCAAGTGGACTCCTGGAAACACTGATCCGGGGAAGGCACTGACCTAACTCGCTGACCTTAGGTAAGTGGGGAAGGGAAGACATCTAGGAGCGAACGGATGGATTCCTGGACACATGAACTTGGGGAAGGTTGTTGTTGAGGCTAACCTTGGGTAAGTGGGGAAGGGGAGACATCCGGGAGCGAACGGATGGATTCCTGGATGCAGGAACCTGGGGAAAGCATGAATACAGGTTGGTGAGGCTGACCTTGGGGAAGTGAGGAAGGGAAAACATCCGGAGGCAGACGGATGAATTCCTGGATACATAACCCTAGGGAAGGCTGAGGCTGGAAGGCAGAGACGAGAGGCGAGGCTGACCTTAGGGAAGTGAGGAAGGGGAGACATCCGGGGGCCCACGGATGGATTCCTGGACACATGAACCCGGGGAAGGCGAGGGGGGGGGGCGGACCTTAAAGACGAACCACTGGCCTC
This sequence comes from Cherax quadricarinatus, assembly GCF_026875155.1. Taxonomy (NCBI): domain Eukaryota; kingdom Metazoa; phylum Arthropoda; class Malacostraca; order Decapoda; family Parastacidae; genus Cherax; species Cherax quadricarinatus. The sequence continues at coordinate 14,200,262 of NC_069498.1, forward strand.
CACGTGGCAAGGTCTGGTAACTCAGAGATAACTCTGAGGCTGACAGTGGTCCCAAATTATTATTATTATTATTATTATTATTATTATTATTATTATTATTATTATTATTATTATTATTATTATTCAAGATTTGCTAATTTGGATTCAAAAGCGTCTACCACAGTGGAATTATTCCCACTCCAGCCACTCTCATAGGAGCCACGGTAGTGTTCTTATTTTGTTCATTCACCGGAGTTAACATTAATAAAAATAACATTAATAACAATATTGTTCATATTGTTGATTAAGTCAACAGAGATAACATTGCAACAACTAGAGCTGGCAGTAATATATGTTGGAGAGTCGTAGAGCGAGGTGAAGATGGCAGGTCTCCTGGGTACATATGTCTGGTACTCTAACATAACGTAGGTCATCTGGAAAAGACCCGGACCGGAGCAAAACCTGGTGTGTTGCTGGAGGAGGATCCAACAGTTAGGTGTCTTCAATCAAAAACGTTTCGCCTACACAGTAGGCTTCTTCAGTTTAATACAGAGGCAGCAGCAGAAGCAGTGAATGTAAGGCTGATGTAATTATAATCATGCGTGATCCCAGAAAGATATCTCCGTAATGCATAAACCTTATTGTTCCCATCTCTGATCCGAATGTATCCGTATTTTCCTTCTGCTACCCTTATGTTATTGTTGTGTACTGTTATCTCTACTGTTCTTTTGTTTTAACGTTTTTGTTTTAATTTTCTGTACTCGTCGTCTCTGTTACTGTACTGGTCGTCTCTGTTACTGTACTGGTCTTCTGTGCTGCCAGTGTCAGGGAACGCCTTCCTCCTGAACAAAAGAATGGAAAAATAACTAATGAATAACTTGATGGATAATAATTATGGTATTTTTCTAAGGAATTTAATTAAAAATAAATAAAATAAAAATCGGCCGCTGTGGTCCCAGTAGGATGTTGGGACAGGAGTATCTTATACCCAGGATGGTCTTCTGATGTTTTAGTAGAAATGGTGTTGGTTATCCTGGGTGGCGGTGTCCGTCCTATGTTCTGAAAATCCTGTCACTACTTGGTTGTATCACCACAATTCATATTTTAGAGGTGAGGAGTCGTAATGTCCCACTACGTCCTGTAGACAGGGATCTTGCTCCAATTAACTAGCGTCTACCCTGGTTGACCAGGCCAGCAGCAGAGTTGATAATAAAGAAAACACTGGTTATATAAGTGTTAAATAAGTATGACAATGAAGAAAGACAAAGGCTGGTATTCTACTTCAATGTCATGACTTGTAACCAGGTAAATTAGTATCATTGACGAGTCTTCTTTATATCTCATCAATCTCATCGCTCTCACCCATCCACCCCTGCGGGTTTACCACTGCTGGTGATACATATCCATCAAGGTGGATCACCCTGACGGATCTTGATCCAAGGAACTACAGTTATCACCCCTTTTTACATCTATACTGACTGACCTTCAAGCTGTTTGATCCCTACGGGTTCACGCTTCCCAGTGATACATATGAGCTGGGACTAAAGTCGAAGCAGTACGCTGAGGTTAGTGGTCAGTACGCTGAGGTCAGTGGTCACGTGTGGTTATACTTGTCCTGAGCTGTCTGGGTATTAGTGTGGGGTGTTACCAAGCACCATGACTTCTTGTAGTGTTTTAGAATCTCAGGTTAAAGTGTTGAAGGAGGTTCTATTTCTTCAGGAGGAAAATAGGAGGCTGAAGCTTCGCATAGATGTGTTGGGGAGTGAGTGTGAGATAGCTGGTGCTGGAAAGGAGGAAATGCTTACCACCTGTGAGAGTGGTAGCCGCTTTAAGTGGCAAGTGGTTCACAGTTCAGGAAGAAGGAAGATAAGGAGGGTTAATAAAGATGTGAAGGTAGGAAATTGATTCTCTGTCCTCCAAGATGAGTGTACTTGAGTGGTTAGTGAGGTTAAAGGTACCTCTGACTCCCCTGCTAATCAAGGTAAGAATATTCTGATTGTGGGAGACTCTCAGGTAAGATATATGGACTGTGCTTTTTGATAGAAAAGTCAGACAGAGGGTGTGCCTCCCAGGAGCTGGTGTTGGTGACATAGTCAGCAGGTTGGATAATATTATGTCAGGTAATGGGAACAAGCCCATTATCTGTCTTAGTTCTGGGGGAAATGACATTGGGAAGGACAGGAGTACAGGATAAGAACAGGTCAGCCATAGAAGTAGTCAGGTCTAAGGGAGGGATCCCTATCATATGTAGCATTTTGACTAGAAGGTCAGTGGGCAATTAATGGATGTCTTGGGTGAATTGGTAATAAATTGCTGGCCTAGGGACAGGTTTACTGCAAGGAACTGCAATCCCATCATTGATACTGGGACAAATTCTTGGCAAACATAATATGTATGAATGGATGGGTTCATCTCTCTGGGGGTTGGAAGCTGGTTGCAATAGCAAATTCGAATGAGGGGCAATAGTGAATTGCAAAGGTATGGGTGTTTGTGGAAACATTAGGTCTGCAGTATTATTGTTGGAAAAAAGCAGATATTCCAGAGATACCTCAGGAATATGTTTTAAAAGACAATATTCAAAATAAATTCCTAATAAAGGCAAAGCAACCCGATCAATAAACAGAGGATAGTAGAGGGCAACGAGTAACTAGCCCCGTTAAGATTTTACTATCAAATAGTAGGAGTCTAAGAAATAAGATAGAGCTAATGATTACTCGCAAGGTGCAGGTAATATAGTATATTGCTATATGAACTGAGCCCTCGGTTCAACTTGAAGGATAGAGAAATGCCTTCTGAATGCAGCATAATGGGTTATAACCTATTCCCCCCACACTGACTGGGTCAAAGAGGGTGGTGGAGTGGGCGGATGTAATGTCAGGATAATTTAATTGTTTTTTTTCGTGTGGCACGAAACATTTGCCACATAATTTGTTTGGGCTCAGTTTACTTGATGTGTGTGAAAAATTAAATTTGGAGTGTGATTATTAGGCCACCCAACCTTGACAGGGAGTGCAGTAAGCTGGCTATGGGGACGAAAATTCATAAGGCCTTTAGATGTGAAAAATGTTGCGTTAATGGGGGATTTTAAATTTACACAAAATTGATTGGAAACAATTTGACAGGAAATCTTGGCGTCTAGTGGACTTTTCTTGATACAGTTCAGGATGCTTTTTTAAAACAGTTTGTGACTGAAACAAAAAAAAAAATTAGGAAGTAAACAATCTGCTTGACTTGGTTCTGCAACAAAGATTCACTAATTATAATCTTGAGGTTAAATTAATGATGAGCTTGGTGGGAAATGTCACAAAATCACTTAGTTTCATATATTATGGAATTTCCCAGTAAAACTCCAATCAAGTCTCTGTCCCAGACTTGTCGACTGGCTGACTACAAGGACTGAAAAAATACCTTGGGTGGGGTTGGTTTGTGTATGGGGATGGACTGACTAGGGTCAGGTAGCTGGTGTTGGTTGCCAATATGACGTTTTTCAGAGCATAATTCTAGCTGCCCAGACAACTTTTGTTCCGAGTAGGGAAATTAGATCTAAGAAAAATGATCCCAAATGGATGAACATTAGATTAAAACATCTCACTGGTCAAAAAGAGAGGCATGTTTAGGCGTATTAAAAGAGGATAAGGGCAATTATGAAATCAATATATTCATTTAAAGAGAGAAATAAAAAAAAAGAATAAGAAAAGCAAAAAAGGATTATGAGGCTAAGGTCGCAAGACTAACCCAAATGGGTTCTTTCAGGTATATAGAAGTATGATTAGAGACAAGATAGGCCCACTTAAGAGTAACTCAGGTCAGATCACTGACAGTGATAGGGATATGTGTGAAATTTGAAATTCTTACTTCCTCTCAGTCTTTATTCAGGAAGATACTAACGAAATTCCAGAAATAATAAATTATGTAGAACAGGACGATAATAAACTATGAACGATTGCGGTAACTAGTGACATGGCCCTCAGACAAATAGATAAATTAAACCTAACAAATCCCCAGGCCCTGATGAACTGTTTGCAAGGGTGTTAAAGGAATGTAAAGAGGAACTTTTTAAACCTTTGGCTAATCTTTTCAACATATCACTACAAACTGGCATAGTGCCTGATAAGTGGAAATGGCAAATGCAATCCCTATTTACAAGGCAGGTGACAGGTCCTTAGCTTCGAACCATAGACCAATAAGCCTTACCTCCATAGTGGGAAAATTTATGGAATCAGTAATTGCCGAGGCAATTCGTAGCCATCTTGATAGGCATAAATTGATAAATGAATCTCAACACGGTTTTACTAAGGTGCGTTCCTGTCTTACGAATTTACTAACTTTTTTCACTAAGGTGTTTGAGGAGGTAGATCATAGTAATGAATAGGATATTGTGTATATAGACTTCAGTAAGGCTTTCGGTAGAGTTCCACATCAGAGGCTTTTGAGGAAACTTAAGGCACAAGGAATAGGAGGAGAAATTTTTTCCTGGGTAGAGGCGTGGTTGACAAATAGGCGGCAAAGAGTTTGGATAAATGTGGAGAAATCAGAATGGGGCACGTTACAAGCGGTATTCCAAAGGGGTCAGTGTTGAGCCCCTTGTTGTTCACAATTTACATAAACGATATAGATGAGGGAATAAATAGCGACATAAGCAAATTTGCTGATGACATCAAAATAGGCCGTCCAATTCATTCCATTGAGGACATTAGTGCACTCCAGGATGATTTGAATAGACTGATGCAGTGGTCGGAGAAGTGGCAGATGCAGTTTAATATAGACAAATGCAAAGTGCTAAATGTTGGACAGGACAATAACCATGCCACTTATAAACTGAATAGTGTAGATCTTAATACTACTGATTGCGAAAAGGATTTAGGAGTTCTGGTTAGCAGTAATCTGAAACCAAGACAACAGTGCATAAGTGTTCGCAATAAAGCTACCAAAATCCTTGGCTTCATATCAAGAAGTATGTTCTTCAACTCTATATATCTAAAGTAAAAGGACACAAGTGCAACTAATGTGACATTTATTGTGGCAACGTTTCTCTCTCCAGGAGCTTTATCAAGCCATTACAAACAATACATGGACACAGAGGGTATATAAAGGCTCAGAGTGAGGTGAATACTAGTGAGGTACCATTCCGATGTTCACTAGTGGTAGTAGTAGTAGTAGTAGTGGTAGTGACAAAAGCAATTAATTCGTACATGAGTAAAAGGATATAAAAGCTATTACTTGGGTAACATAAAAATAGGTTGGACAAATTAAACAGGAAAGAGGCGGTTGTTTCAGTGTTCACTCTCTGTGCTTGTGTAGTATAACAGGAGAGACTATGTGATGGCAGGGTTTACTGTTTTCAGGAGGATTCTTGCTAAGACTTCGGAGATGGTGAAGCTCCCGTTGTTTTGTTTAATTGTATTCGAAAACAGCGATCAGTGGATTCAAGCTTTGCGTGTGCGGAAATTATTTTTCTTTTATCACTAATTGGGCGTCTCTGAATTTCATAAGATGATTGGTGGAATTTCGGTGTTGTACACAGGCGTTGTTTAAGTTGTCGTTCCTACATGCGTATATGTGTTCATTAGGCGGGTGTCGAGGTTTCTTGCTGTTTCACCTACGTAGATCTTGTGCAGCCTCCACAGGGTATAGTGTAAAACTCCTGCATTGACTGGTTCTGGTGCTTGGGTTTGTCCTGGTTAGATCCTTTATTGAAGTGGTAGAAGCGATGGCGACTCTGGTGTTAGCTTGTGAAAGTACTTTTGAGACGTTTGGGTGCAACCTGGCTGTTGGGAAGAATTATAACTTTTTTGGGGGAGCGGTGTTGATGCGTGGAGAATTGATGATCTGAAGAGCTCTTTTCTTGCAGCCTTTGATGAAAAAAGGAGGAAATTGTAACTCAGTGAATGTTTGGTGAATGTAAGTACATTCCTCGTCAAGAAACTCAGGACTACAAATTCGGTATGCTCTTAGGAAAAACCCGATGATGATGCCTCTTTTGGTCTTGGTATCTTGACTGGAATAGAAGTGTGTGAGATCATTTTTATTGGTGGGTTTCCGATAAAAATTGAAATCTTAGGTTGTTGTCTACTTTGTGAATGAGGACGTCGAGGAAAGGTAGCTTGTCATTGGACTCCTTCAATAACAAGCTCTACAAACAAACCTACGGCATGGGAATGGGGTCCCCAATAAGTGCCGTCCTAGCCAACTTATACATGGAACACCTAGAGTCCGAAAACTTCGCCAACATCATCCCTTCAAGCGTCACTTGGTTACGTTACGTGGATGATGTCCTCGTAATAACTCCAAAACGTTTTGATGTACGGGATCTTCAGGCAAGGCTCAACGCAGTTGAACCCCGCGATTCAGTTTACACTAGAAGAAGAGTCCAATGACAAGCTACCTTTCCTCGAGTCCTTCATTCACAAAGTAGACAACAACCTAAGATTTCAAGTTTTTTATCGGAAACCCACCAATAAAAATGATCTCAAAACACTTCTATTCCCGTCAAGATACCAAGACCAAAAGAGGGATCATCATCGGGTTTTTTCCTAAGAGCATACCCAATTTGTAGTCCTGAGTTTCTTGGGCGAGGAATGTACTTACATTCACCAAACATTTTACTGAGTTACAATTTCCTCCTTTTTCATCAAAGACTGCAAGAAAAGAGCTCTTCAGATCATCAATTTCTCCACGCATCAACACCGCTCCCACAAAGTTATAATTCTTCCCAACAGCCAGGTTTTCACTAAACGTTCAAAAGTACTTTCACAAGCTAACACCAGAGTCGCCATCCTTCTACCACTTCAATAAAGGATCTAACCAGGACAAAACCCAAGCACCACGAACCAGTCAATGCAGGAGTTTACACTATACCCGTGGAGGCTGCGACAAGATCTACTTTGGGTGAAACAGCAAGAAACCTCGACACCGCCTAAATAAAACACATATACGCATGTAGGAACGACAACTTAAACAACCCCTGTGACAACACCGAAATTCCACCAATCATCTTATGAAATTCAGAGACGCCCAATTAGTGATAAAAGAAACTAATTTCCGCAACACGAAAATGCCTTGAATCAGCACTGATCGCTGTTTCGAATACAATTAAACAAAACAACGGCAGCTTCACCATCCCCGAAGTCTTAGAAAGAATCCTCCTGAAAACAGTAAACCCTGCCATCACATAGTCTCCCCTGTTATACTACACAAAGCACAGAGAGTGAACACTGAAACAACCTGCCTCATTCCTGTTTATATTTGTCCAACCTATTTTTATGTTACCCAAGTAATAGCTTTTATATCCTTTTACTCATGTACGAATTAATTGCTTTTGTCACTACCACTACTACTACTACTACTACCACTAGTGAACATCGGAATGGTACCTCACTAGTATTCACCTCACTCTGAGCCTTTATATACCCTCTGTGTCCATGTATTGTTTGTAATGGCTTGATAAAGCTCCTGGAGAGCGAAACGTTGCCACAATAAATGTCACATTAGTTGCACTTGTGTCCTTTTACTTTACATATTGTCGGTAATTCTACCAACTTTATTACAACTCTATATATCCTTGGTTAGGCCTCATTTAGACTATGCTGCTCAGTTCTGGTCACCATATTACAGAATGGATATAAATGCACTGGAAAACGTACAGAGGAGGATGACAAAGTTGATCCCATGTATCAGAAATCTTCCCTATGAGGATAGACTGAAGGGCCCCTGAATCTGCACTTTCGGCTTACAAAGGCGTATAATTAGGTGGGGTATGATTGAGGTGTATATAAAGGAAACAGGAATATAGAAGATGCAAATAGCTGTGCTGAAAAAAACCATCAGACAGGACTCGCAAACAATTGTTTCAAATTGGAAAAGTTCAGATTCAGGAAGACATAGGAAATCACTGGTTTGGTAACAAGTTGTGGATGATTGAACAAACTCTCGAGTACCGGCATAGAACTAAGCCTTTGTTATTTTAAAAATGGGCTGGATAAAGTACTGAGTGTGGGTGTGGGTTGGGTGTGAGTGGACCTGACTATCTAGGGCTATCCAGGTCTGTGCCGTGCTCTACCTTACAGTAAAGTGGATCTGACTAGGTGTTACATGTGTTCTGACCCTGCATTCGCATGTCAGTAGGCGTCTTGCAGTTTCCTTCTTTCTTATGTTGTTTTTTCTTAAATTTATTACATAGTGTCGTGGTATAAATAAATCATTACTACTGATTACCAAATACAAACATATAAATAGTTCTGGACTTGGGAAACCTTCAAGTAATGATATTGTGGAAGTTACTTGTATATCTAGAGTAATACTTAAAGGAAAAAGATTGATTTCAAATCTCTACACTCTGATATAACAATATTAATAGCTGGAGACACAGCAGATACACAAAAGCAATCTTGTTGCTGTCAGTTAATGGTTCCTGGGGTGATCGCCCCCGTGACTCGTCCGGAAACAGACCTTCCCTTAAATTGTACTGAAAAATTAATTGTAACTGTAATTTAAAAATTAATTAGTACTTTTAATATGATGGTAACCTTTTCTCGTTTTTATAAAACTTTACCTAGAAAATATATCAGTGTAGGTATAACAAAAACGTTTATATTCTACACTACGTTAAATAAACCAGAAGAGAAAAATTACCAGGTGAAGTAACACCTCTAACCTTCAGAACCATGTCAGCTGTACAACGCGAGTTACACCTCACTATCGTCATAACACCTCACTGTACACGCGAGGTTGACACCTCTCTATCGTCATTATCATCCTCACTGACACGCAGTTACACCTCTCTATCGTCATTATCATCTCACATGTACACGCGAGTTACACCTCTCTATCTTACATTATCATCTCATGTAACAGGTGAGTTTCACCTCTCTTATCTTCATTATCATCTCAGTGTACAGGTGAAGTCTACAACCTTCTATCTTCATTATCATCTTCAGTGTTCAGAGAGTGTTACACCTCTCTATCTTCATTATCATCTAGATACCAGGTGAGTTACACCACCTCTATTCATCATTATCATCTCTAGTGTACAGGTGAGTTTACACCTCTCAATCATCATTATCATCTCAGTGCACAGGTGAGTTACAACCTCTCTATCTCATTATCATCTACAGTGTACAGGTGAGTTACAACCTCTCTACCTTCTTATCACCTCAGTGTACACGTGAGTTACACCTTACTACCCGTCATTAATCAACTCAGTGTACAGGTGAGTTACACCTCTCTACTCCACAATTATCAACGCAGTAGAGTACAGGTGAGTTACACCTCTCTATCTCTTCATTACATCTCAGTGTACAGGTGAGTTACACCTCTCTATCTGACATTATCATCTCAGTGTATCAGTTGAGTATTTTACACTCTCATCTTCATTATCAATCCAGTGTACAGTTGATGTTTACAAACACCTCTCTACCTTCATTATCATCTCAGTGTACAGGTAAGTTACACCTCTCTATCTCATTATCATCTCAGTGTACATGTGAGTTACACCTCTCTATCTTCATAGTCATCTCATGATGTACAGGTGAGTTACCACCTCTCAATCTTCATTATCTTCTATGCACAATGTGAGTTACACCTCTCTTATCCTTCATTATCATCTCATGTACAGGTAGTTACCCCTCTCTATCTTCATTATCATCTCAGTGTACAGTGAGTTACACTCTCTACTTAAATAATCATCTCAGTGTACCGGATTACAACTCTCCACCTCATTATCATCACAAGTGTACAGGTTGAGTTACACAACTTAGAACAAAATATACATCACAATTCAAGAATCTGAACACCAACATTGTTCGATGTTAAAAAGGACCTGGAAGGAGCGAAACATCATCTAGTTGTTCTTTCTAATTCTTAAACTAATATGTTACACGGGGGTTACAGCAAATTTTATTTTGCTATTTATTCAGAAGAGAGCTGCAATATTCATATATAAATATATTACATGATAAGCAGTATAAACATTGTAGATCAGGAGATAGTTCAAACTCACTTCTTTATAAATAAAGTCATTATAACAAAAGTGTTGTGACCAGACTGTGGCAGCAGTGTACGGGGTAATTATGGTAAGTAGTGTGTCCAACGATGCAGCATGTCGGGGTAATTATGTACTTGTTTGTGAGCCAGACTGTGGCAGCAGGTCGTGGTAATTAATGGTACTTATTGTGCCAGACTGTGGCAGCAGTGTCTGGGTAAATTATGGTATCTTGTTGTGGCCAGACTGTGGCAGCAGTGTCGGGGTAATTATGGTACACACAACCAGTCAATAAATCACTGCCTTCTTTTTTTTTTTTTTGGTCTTATTTCGTGTATGTGTTTAATATTTTTAAATAGCGATAGAATTTATAATAAATAAAATAAACCAAAAGTTCGCATCGCTTTTTCTGTGTTTTACAATTTATCATTAAGTAACCAAAAAAGAAGCTAGTGTTTGTTCACCTGGCGAGGAGTCCCGTCATTGTAAATTTTATACACACCACACACACACAGATGACCTATTCGTAACCTGGCGACCAATCCGTCTTGTCAAGGTAAATACACACAGAGATGACTTTCTACATGGCTAGGATACAGTCATATCGAGGTTAAAAACATAAACACAGATGTCTTTCGTAAGCCTGGCGAGGGAGTCCCGTCCATATCAAGGTTTATACACACACAGAGATGACTTTCTAACCTGGCTAGGACGTCCAGTCATAACAAGGTATACACACACAGAGATGAACTTTCTAACTCTGCTAGTGAGTCCGTCATATCAAGGATCTACACCACAGAGAATGACATTCTCCTTCATTAAATATTCAGTGGCAGAAATATTTTTTATGTGTAGTGCAGCGCAAATGATAAAGAAAGTATGTGTGATGTGTGTGATGTGTTGTGTGTGTGGGTGTGTGTGTGTGTGAAAAAGAGAAGTAGTTTGTATCAAAGAGAAATGTGGTTGTATCAAAGAGGAATAAGTGTGTATCAAAAGGAAATAGTGATGTATCAAAGAGGAAATAGTGTGTAATCAAGAGGAATAGTGCGTATGCAAAGAGAAAAAGTGTGTATCAAGAGGAAAAGTAGTGCGTATCAAATAGGAAATATGCGTATCAAAGAGAAATAGGTGCTTATCAAAGAGGAACTAGAGTTATCAAAGGAGGAAATAGTGCTATCAAAGAGGAAATAGTGTGTATCAAAGAGGAAATAGTGCGTATCAAAGAGGAAATAGTGCGTATCAAAGAGGAAATAGTGCGTATCAAAGAGGAAATAGTGGGGTGAATCACAACTGTTTTGAATTAACTGTGTTAAGTCAAAAATAGTTGTGATTCCCCTGAGATGAAACAATAAACACAATAAAGACAACAACGAATTCTAAGTCTAAACAAATCCAGATAGACTTGACCTGGTGAACAAACCTGCTTATCACCCGATGATCACAGAACACCCGCTCATGTTACTCTTTCCTGGTGAAAAAACCAGCTTTATCTCACCGATGATCACAACCAGTCCACCTATGTTACTTCCGGGAGAAGCAAACCTGCTTTAATCCTCCCGATGAAGCACAACCATCCACCATGTATACCTTTCCTGGTGAACAAACCTCTTATATCTCGCCTATGATCCACAAGCCAGTCCACCATGTTTCTTCCTGTGAACAAACCTTGCTTTATCTCCCGATGATCACAACCAGTCCCCCATGTTTCTTACCCATGTGAACAAACCTCTTTAATCTCCCGATGATCACAAGCAGTCCACATTTAACTTCCTGTGATCAACACCTGCTTTATCTCCCGATGACACAACAAGTCCACCATGTTATCTTCTTCCTGGTGAACAAACCTGCTTTAATCTCCCGATGATCACAACCATTCCACCAAGTTTTTTCTTCCTGGTTAACAAACCTGCTATATCTCCCGATGATCACAACCAGTCCACCATGTTTCTTCCTGGTGAACCAAACCTGCTTTTATCACCCGATGATCACAACCATCCACCATTGTTTTCATCCTGGTGACCAAACCTGCCTTTATCACCCCGAATGATCACAAACCAGTCCACCATGTTTCTCCTGGGTGAACAAACCTCTTATCTCCCGATGATCACAACCAGTCCACCATGTTACTTCCTGGGAATCAACCCTGCTTTAATCTCCGATGAGACACAAAAACCATTCCCACCATGGTTTCTTCCTGGTGAACAAACCTCTTTATCTCCCGATGATCACAACCAAGTCCACCATGTTTCCTCCTGTGAACAAACCTCTTTTATCTCCCGATGATCACAACCAGTCCACCATGTTTCTCCTGGTGAACAAACCTGCTTTATCTCCCGATGATCACAACCAGTCCACATTGTTTCTTCCTGGTAAAACAAACCTGCTTTTTATCTCCCGATGATCACACCAGACCACCATGTTTCTCCTGGTGAACAAACCTTCATTACTCCCGATGATTCACAACCAGTCCACCATGTTCTGCTTCCTGGTGAACAAACCTGCTTTATCTCCCGATGATCACAACCAGTCCACCATGTTACTTCCTGGTGAACAAACCTGCTTTATCTCCCGATGATCACAACCTGTCCACCATGTTACTTCCTGGTGAACAACAGCTTTAAATCTCCCATGATCACAAACCAGTCCCACCATGTTCTTCCTGGTGAACAATCTGCTTTATCTCCCGATGATCACAACCAGTCCACCATGGTATCTATCTTCTAGGTGAACAAACCTGCTTATATCCTCCCGATGATCACAACCAGTCCACCATGTTTTCTTCCTTTTGAACAAACCTGCTTTATCCTCCCGATGATCACAACCAGTCCACCATGTTTTCGCTTCCTGTGTACCAAACCGCTTAAATCTTCCCGATGATCACAACCTCAGTCCACCATGTTTTCATCCAGGTGAAACAAACCTGCAATCTCTCCCGATTATCACAACCATCCACAATGTTACTTCCTGTGAACAAACCTGCCTTAATCTCCCCGATGATCACAATCATCACCAAGTTACTTCCTGGTGAACAAACTGCTTTATATCTCCCGATGAACACAACCAGTCCACCCTGTATCTTCCTGGTGAACAAACCTGCTTTAATCTCACCGATGATCACAACCAGTCCACCATGTTTCTTCCTGGAACAAACCTGCTTTATCTCCCGATGATCACAACCAGTCCACCATGTTTCTTCCTGGTGAACAAACCTGCTTTATCTCCCGATGAACACACCCGTCCACCATGTTTACTCTGGAGGAACAAACCTGCTTTATCTCCCCATGAACACAACCAGTTCCACCATTTTTTTTCTTCCTTGTGAACAAACCTGCTTTATCTCCCGATGATCACAACCAGTCCACCATGTTACTTCCTGGTGAACAAACCTGCTTTATCTCCCGATGATCACAACCAGTCCACCATGTTACTTCCTGGTGAACAAACCTGCATTATCTCCCGGATATCACAACCAGTCTCACCATGGATCTTCCTTGGTGAACAAAACTGCGTTATATCTCCCGATGAACACAACCGATCCACCATGTTTACTTCCTGTGAACAAACCTGCTTTATCTCCCGATGATCACAACCAGTCCACCATGATACTTCCTGGTGAACAAACCTGCTTTATCTCCCATGATCACAACAGTCCACCATGTTACTTTCCTGTGACCAACCTCATTAACTTCTCCCTATGATCACAACCAGTCCACCATGTTACTTCCTGGTGAACAAACCTGCTTTATCTCCCGATGATCACAACCAGTCCACCATGTTACTTCCTGGTGAACAAACCTGCTTTATCTCCCGATGATCACAACCAGTCCACCATGTTTACTTACTTCACTGGTGAGACAAACCTTCTATAATTTCTCCCGAGATCACAACCAGTCCACCATGTTACTTCCTGGTGAACAAACCTGCTTTATCTCCCGATGATCACAACCAGTCCACCATGTTACTTCCTGGTGAACAAACCTGCTTTATCACCTCGATGATCACAAACCATCCACCATGTTTACTTCCTTGTAGAACAAACCATGCTTTATCCCGCTGAAACACAACCAGTCCACCATTGTGCTTCCCTGGTGACCAAACCTGCTTATCTCGCCGAGTGATCACAACCATCACCATGTTTCTTCCTGGTGACCAAACCTGCATTATCTCCCTTCCCGATTGATCACAACCGTCACCATGTTTCTTCTGGTGAACAAACCTGCTGTTATAATCTCTCCGATGATCACAACCATCCACCATGTCTTCTGTCTTCCTGGTGTACAAAACTGCTTTAATCTCGCCGATGATCACAGACCATTCACCATGTTTCTTCCTGGTGAACAAACCTGCTTTATCTCCCGAGATCACAACCAGTCCACATGTTTCTTCCTGTGAACACACCTGTCTTTATCCTCCCGATGATCAAAACCAGTTCCACCAGTGTTTCTTCCTGTGAACAAACTTCTTTATCTCCCGATGATCACAACCTAGTCCACCATGTTTCTTCTGGTGAACAAACCTGCTTTATCTCCCGAAGATCACAACCAGTCCCACCATGTTTCTTCCCTGGAGAACAAACCTGGCTTTATCTCCCGAAAAAATGATCACAACCAGTCCACCATGTTTCTTCCTGTTGAAACAAACCTTGCATTATCTCCCGATTATCACTACCATCACCATGTACTTGCTGGTGAACAAACCTGCTTTATCTCCCGATGGAACACATTTAACAGTCCACCATGTTACTTCCTGGTGAACAAACCGGCTTTATCTCCCGATGATCACAACCATTCCACCATGTTTCTTCCCTGGTGAACAAACCTGCTTTTATGGGGGGGGGGGTGCCCCTTTTCCCCCGGGGGGGTGTAAAAATATGGGTTACAAGTATGATCACAACAGTCCACAATGTTTCTTCCTGTGAACAAACCGCTTTTATCTCCCGATGATCACAACCAGTCCCCACCAGTTTTCTTCCGGTGATCAAAAATGCTTTTTGATCTCCATGATCACACCATCCACCATGTTTCTTCCTGTGAACAAACCTGCTTTATCTCCCTATGATCACAACCAGTCACCATGTTACTCCTGGTGTAACAAACCTGCTTTATCTCCCGATGATCACAACCAGGTCCACCATGTTACTACTTCCTGGTGAACAAACCTGCTTTAACTCCCAAGGATTCACAACCAGTCCACCATGTTACTTCCTGGTGAACAAACCTGCTGTTTAATCACCCGATGAACACAACCATTCCACATGTTACTTTCCTGGTGAACAAACCTGCTTTATCTCCCGATGATCAAACAACCATCCACCATGTTTCTTCCTGGTGAAACAAACCTGCTTTATCTCCCGATGATCCAACCAGTCCACCATGGTATACAACTTCCTTGGTGAACAAACCTGCTTTATCTCCCGATGATCACAACCAGTCCACCATGTTTCCTCCTGGGGACCAAACCTGCTTTATCCTCCCGATGAATCACAACCAGTCCACCATGTTTCTTCCTGGTACCAAACCTGCTTTATCTCCCTGATGTATCACAACCAGTCCACCATGGTTTCTTTGTCTTTCTTGAACAAACCTGCTTAACTCCCGATGAAATCACAACCAGTCCCACCATGATTCTTCCTGGTGAACAAACTGCTGTTATCTCCCGATATCACAACCAGTCCACCATTGTTATCTACCAGGTGAACAAACTGCTTTTACTCCCGATGATCACAACCAGTCCACCATGTTTCTTCTGTGAAACAACCTGCTTTAAACTCTCCGAGGATCACAACCAGTCCCACCATGTTTCTTCCTATGGTGAACAAACCTGCTTTATCTCCGCGATGAATCAAAACCCAGTCCCACCATGTTTCTTCCTGGTTAACAAACCTGCTTATATCTCCCGATGATCACACCAGTCCACCATGTTACTCCTGGTGACAAACCGCTTTATCTCCCGATGATCCACAACCAGTCCATCATGTTTCTTCCTGGGAACAAACCTGCTATATCTCCCGAAATATCACAACCATCCCACTATGTTTTCTTCCTGGGAACAAACCTCTGCTTTTATCCCCCGATGATCACAACCCTTCACCATGTTACTTCTGGTGAACAAACCAGCTTTAATCTCCCGGATCACAACCAGTCCACCAAGTTACTTCCTGTGAACAAACCTGCTTTAATCTCACCGAAGATCACACCAAGTCAGACCATGTTTCTTCCTGGTGAACAAACCTGGCTTTAATCTCCCGATGATCACAACCATTCCACCATGTTACTTCCTGGTGAACAAACTTGGCTTTATCTCGCCCGATGATCACAACCAGTCCACCAATGTTACAGTCTTGTGAACAAACCCTGCATTATATCTCCGACTGATCACAAACCTGTCCACCAGTATACTTCCTGGTGAACAAACCTGCTTTATCCTCCCGATGTATCACAACCAGTCCACCATGTTTCTTCCTGGGGAACAAAACTGCTTTATCTCCCGATGATCACAACCAGTCCACCATGTTTCTTCCTGGTGAACAAACTAGCTTTTATCTCCCGATGGATCACAACCATCCACCAATGTTTCCTTCCGGCGAACAAACCTGCTTTTAATCTCCCATGATCACAACCAGTCCACCATGTTTCTCCTGGTGGAAACAAACTGCTTTAATCTCCCCCGATGATCACAACCAGTCCCACCATGTTTCTTCCTGGTGAACAAACCATGCATTATTCCCCGATGATCACAACCAGTCCCACCATGTTACTCCTGGTGAACAAACCTGCTTTAGTCTCCCGATGATCACAAAACCATCCCAACCATGTTACTTCCTGTGAACAAACCTGCTTATAATCTCCCGATGATCACAACCAGACGCTACATGTTTCTCCTGTGAACAAACCTGCTTTATCCTCCCGATGATCACAACCAGTCCACATGTTACTTCCTGCGTGAACAAACTGCTTTTATCCTCCCGATGATCACAACCTGTCCACCATGTTTCTTCCTGTGAAACAAACCTGCTTTTATCTCCCGAAGATCACAACCAGTCACCATGTTACTTCCTGGTGAACAAACCTGCTTTATCTCCCGATGATCACAACCTCTCCACCATGTTACTTCCTGGTGAACAAACCTGCTTTATCTCCCGATGATCACAACCAGTCCACCATGTTTCTTCCTGGTGACCAAACCTGCTTTATCTCCCGATGATCACAACCAGTCCACCATGTTTCTTCCTAGTGACCAAACCTGCTTTATCTCCCGATGATCACAACCAGTCCACCATGTTTCTTCCTGGTGACCCGACTGATAAGGCATCATAAAAACCCATATCGTTGGATGGCAGCTACAGTGTTGTGAAAACTCTTATGTGACTAGCGATATACTGAGTGAAACACTGGAAATAGTTTTCAGTTTGAATGGCCTTCATAGACCTCCGTTACTCCTCATCAACCGCCCATCTTCCTTGCATTGGAACTCAGCCATTTGCCCCTATCAACTTATAGTGTAGAGGCAAATTTTGTTAGTGCACATAGGTACTTGAGTGCCCCTTGTCAGTTTCAAGGTGCCACAGATGTTATTACACTGTCCTGAAGACACTGTGTATTAACTATTGCCAGCCTCTATTATTAGTGTGTGAATGCTAATTGGCACTGACTTACTGTATGAGTGATAATTTAGTAAATAACTGTGTGGTGAAACCTAGCATAGCCAGTGTGCTAACAAGGACCTTATTTTTTATTTACATTAAGGTGAATTTTACAACTCAAAGTTACTCGTGCCTCTGTGAGGGAAAAGTTCAATAGATAGGAGTAGCGAGGGAGTATATAGTAACAATAGTTTCATTGCCGGCTACTTGTTAAGGTAGGGTAAGTCAAACTCCCGCTATTCCTGCCTTTTCTCCCCCACCCCTAAAGTGATAGTTTGATTGCCGGCTGCTTGTTAACGTAGGGTCAGTCTAGCTCCCACTATCCCTTCCCCTCCCTCTTCCCCACCCCCGAAAGGTGACGTGTGGGGCTCTGGTCAAACAGTAAATCACTCGACTCACAGCTCCCAACACTACTGTAAGTACATGCCTGCCTTGTATTCTAGTGGATTTATTGGTTAAAAGCTTCACTTTTGACCAATAATAAACTTGTTCCAAGTTGACTGTTGTAATAATCACCACGTCTTTTGAGTATTGTACTTATCATGGAGAATGATTATTTAAGCAGTGGGTAACCTGTCTATCTTTCCAGCTTGGATGACAGAGAGGGTCACCTGTCAATCAACGAGAAGAACTAATGGAGGACTAACGTCCTGAGACGTCCCCTTTTGGATTTAATTACCTGTGCACCTGTATGAAATTGCAGGACGTAACCCCTCATCATTGCAGTGGTAAAGAACCTGCTTTCCTGTCATCGGGATATAATACTCACGGCTATACTGTGAAGAACTAGCCAGTGGGTCGTAACCAACACCTGCGACCCCCCCACCCATCATCAGCAACGGCTACGATTTCAACAACACAGTGTCACCAACTCCAGACACCCCTATATATATCAGCGTTGAATTCAGTTATCATTTATATTTTTCATTTTTCATTTTCTTTAATGTAGGATTAATATTTCATATTTAAGTATTTTATGTTTTATATTTTCTGTATAATAAAGTGTTTATGTTTGTCTGTTATTATTTCTTTTTCTATTCATTAATTTTCCTGAGGAGGAGCCAGCCTGAGTAATACTGACTGAAGTTATTACAGGGCTGAGTAAGCCTTCACAAGTGGCGACCTTGCCAGGATACACTCTACTGAATCAAGATTCAACTCCATCTCGAATCTACCATTGGAACTTCAACGCCGCATACCACAGACGGTTACCACCAGCCATGAGTAATCATTCTCTATGGTAGTACTACGGAACAGGTATTTAAAAGATTTGGTGATTGTTATAGTCTCAATTTATTGTAAGTCAAGTCAGGCAGGATATAATAGTTAATTCTGCCACCTTTCTTATGAGCTTGAAACACATTGGAGGATTAGACTTTAGGGACCCGAGATTTTCCAAAGACAATTTGTTTCATTGAGCTCTTTATTATATCAAGGGAACTGTCATAGGACACTCTTGATTTGTTGGTGAGAAGATTGGATGGTCAAGTGACCCCATTCTACTTACTGTTTGCTCGGAGCCGGCATAGAACCCTTCGTTTTCATTAATACATATTGTTTAATTGAAGCAGGGATCGAGCCCTCTGGTTTATTTACAGTTTGACCGGAGCAGGAATTGAACCCTCCGTTTTCTTTAATACCCGTTTCATTTCCCCTGATAGTTTAAGTTATTCTTGCAAGCATGGAGGAATACCAGTTTTAAATCAATGCTGGAAGCAAGTTAGGAATAACAGGGAAAAATTTAGAATCTTTCATTAGTGCTAAGATCCAGGAAAGACTTGAAAGAGAGAGAATTGAGAGAGAAGAAAGACAGCTAGAAAGGGAAAGAGAGAGAAAAAGGAGAGAGAGAGAGAATTGAGAGAGAAATCCGAGAAAGACAGTAGAAAGAGAGCGAGAAGACCAAAAATAGCGTGATAGACTTGATCGTGAGGAAAGAGCTAGGGAACGTGAGGAACAAGCTAAGATACGTGAGGAACAAGCTAAAATACGTGACGAACAGGTTAAATTAAGAGAACTTGAGGAAAGAGCAAAGGATAGAGAAGTTGAGGAAAAAGCTAGAGAACATGAGTTAATAGAGAGAGAAAAGGATCGCGAGCTCGAAAAATCTCGCCTTGAATTAGAGAATAAAAAGTTAACTTTTACACAACAACAATTAGAGGAAGGAGTAATGGAACAACTTGCAGTCAGTGCACATATTCCAACACCTAATTTACCTCCCTTCACAGAGGGGGAAGACATAACTTCATACATTATCAGGTTTGAAAATACCGATACCCTCTGTGAATGGCCTGCTGACAACCCGGGCTACCAGGGTTTGGAATGTTATTTTCTGGTACAGCTTTGAATATCTATGCAACTTTGTCGCAGTATATCATATGTAATTATAACCTACTGAAGAAGGCAATCCTTAAAGCATATCAAAAAAACACAAATTCTTACAGGAAAGATATCAGGTATGCCACCTTACAGCCTGGCCAGAACTTTCAGCAGTTACAGGTAACACTCTTTCGTTTGTTCGACTTTTGGATAGAGAGTTCAGGAATTGATCGCAGTTATGAATCTCTTAGAGACTTCATGGTTGCTGACCAGTTCCTGACAGCTCTTCCCCATCAGATACGAACATTCATCAGAGAACGTAACCTGATTAAAGCTGAGGAAGTTGCTGAGGCTGCTGACCTGTATGCTGAGACTCACAATTCCTATAAAGACCTAAGGGGATCGAACCCTAAGGGCAAGGGTTCATCAGACCTTAAGAAGTCAAAGCCTCTAGTGGAAACTAAAATGACTTCTTTTATTCCTGTTTGTCATTTGTGTGGTGTTAAGGGACATAAACGTCCAGATTGTCCTTCTAAGAAGGTCCAAAATGTTGGAAGATGTTTTAAAGACTGTAATGACCAAGCACCCTTCTGTTCAGGAACAGTTAATGGCCTTAATGTATCTACCATTTTACGAGACACTGGATGCACATGTATAGTCATTTCTGATAAGCTGTTCCCTAATCTTAAAGAAACTCATTCCTCTGCTATACTTTCAGACTACTTGGGCCGTACGGACACTTTTCCTACCATCCGTTGTTACATTAGGTCTAAATGGTTCACAGGTTGGTCTGAAGCTGTACTAGCTCCCATCACTTCTTGCTCCGTACTAATAGGTAATGTAAAAGGGGCCATTCTTCCTTCGGAGGTTGACCTTTCATCACCAAAGATGGATATAAGTGTTTCAGATCCTCTTCCTGTAGAGTCAGAGAAGCCCCTTGAAAGTTCAGATGAGACAATGTCTCGCGATATTCATGTGGGATTAAACACCAGTGATGCTACTCTCGAAAGCGAGGAAGTAGGATCACCGGTTCACTTGTTAGATAATAAGTAAGTAAGTAAGTTTATTCAAGTATACACAAATACAGTTACATAGAATTATCATACATAGCAGCATATGTGTAGAGAACCTAGGATAACCCAAAAAAGTCAGACAGAGTGACTTATTTCCATTGAGGTCCTTTGAAGATATCACCTCCGATACCATAAATGTCTTGACTAGGGCTCAGACCAAAGCCCAGGCTTCTCCTACTGTCCATCCTTTGATTTTCCCTGACTTTAAGCCTTTAGATATATCGAAGGACTCCTTTGTCAATTTACAACGTAATTGCCCTTGTCTTCAGAATTGCCATAATGCCGCTAAACAAAATCAAGTTATATAAATTTGAATATATAAAAGGTATCTTGTACAAGTCAGTATTCAAATTAAATTCAGATGAGATAGACTATTCCATCTTAGTTGTTCCAAGTCAATGCAGGGATGCCCCATGTCTCAGATCCTATTTGCATGTCTACAAGATCCTTTATATAGGATGATTAATGTTGGGGTAGATGAAGGGGGGGTATGGCAGCGGGGTGCTCCTGGTATAGTTGGTTATGTTGACGATACGACGGTTTTAGTTGGGGAGAGGAGGGATTAAGGAATTTAAGTCGAATCGTTGAGATATTTAGTGGGGCAACAGGTATGCGGCTTAAGGGAGTTAAGTCTAAATTGTTGGGAAGGTTTGGTTCATGGGGGGGGAGGGAATTTGGGGGTTTGCAGGAGTAAAATAAAATTTAAAAAGTATGTGGAGTATTATACAAAAAGGGAAAGCGCAAGAAGCTAGAGAGGTAACCTCCGAAAGGGGTTTGGGTGCAAGGAGTATTAAAAGAGATTGGGGGGGGAAAACGGACGATGAGCTGGCGATCCATCAGAGGGTCATAGTTATTAAAATACAATCATTTACCCAAATCGTGGCATGTGGGGTGGTTTTATTTCCCTTGATGAAAAATGATGTAGGGTTGGGCCCGAAGAAAGGGAATTTCGTTTTTATTTGGGGGTATGGTTTATCATTGGCCCTTTAAACGCAATCGTGACAACATCCATTGGGGGGAAGGGGGGATTTGGGTTTTAAATTTCCCCTGGTAGTAGACTGAAAAAACATGTATGTGAAAAAATAGTTATTTTACGGTTGGGTGGGGATCGGGTTTAAGGAAAATTGAGGTTAAGGTAAAGGGCGCAGTGGGGGGGTTTGGGAAATTTGGGGGGTGTATGGGGTATGTTGAGATTTTTATTGAGGGGTTTGTTTACCGGGGAAAAAGTGTTGGGGGAGAAATTGGGGGGGACTGTGAGGGGTAATGGGGGGAAGGAGGGGAAGAGGGGCTCCTTTTCCTTTTTATAAAATGGGGGGTATCTGGGGTCGTTTCCCCAAGGTACGTTTTAAAATAAAGGGCGCCCGGGGAAACTATTAATCGTTTTTACATGGGAATTACCCCACAAAGTACGTTTGAATCAATGAAAAGTTGTGCAGTCCACATTTTTGGGTTTTTGTGGGGAGGCGGAGACTGCAATCATGTGGTGTATTTTTTTTTTGAGGGTATCCCCAAGGGTATCCCCATGGTTTCGTAGGGCTTGGATGGGGTTGGAGGAGGTAGGTTAATTGGTTTTTGAAAGCATTGATTTTTGGGCCCCAAAGGAGTGGGTGATAGTGTGAGAAAGGGCGGTCATGTATTTGGTAGTGGATTGCATTAATACATCGTGGGCTATGAGGGAGGTGGAGGGGGAAGTGCGAATACGGGCTTTAGCTGGCATTTTTATAAAACAAAGTGTAGGAATGAGGTCGTGTATGGAAGGAGATGGGATATAGAAATTCTAGTTCAGTATAGAGTTATGAATATGCGTAGGTTGCGAGAATTAACGGTATAATGGTTGAATGGAGTTGGTCTCAGCCAGATGGGGGGGGGAGGGATGAGTGTATTCCTAGCATAAATTTTAAATAGAAAACTCTCTTGATGGGGCAAAGCTTTAAAAGTAGATGTGTTTTATCATGGGTGGTCATGGGGAAGCGAAGGGGCGCACCAAATTGGTCGGGTATTTTTATATTTGTATATATGTTACTGGGCATGTAGGGCACTGTTATAAATCCTGTGGACATATTGTTCAATCACATGTCATGTGATATTTTTGTTTCGACTTTTGTACATATATATGTAAAAAGTGAGTTTTGTGAATATTCATCAGGGGTAATGTTAACCACGACTGAAAGACATTCTTAACTATAAGTCGGGTTTTGTGTTGGTCATATAATAAGTTCAAACCATGTGTTAATTTTCTTTAAAGTCAAATTGTAATGTGCACATTTAAAAGTATGTTATTAAACTATTGGAAAGATTTTTCGTCATCAAGATACTATGTCCTAGGGTTAAATTATGGTTATTTGTTTCTGTGTTCAATGAACAATGGTAAGACGTTGTCCAATATGATGATCTGAGGTAAATGGGGGGGGGGGGGGGGAGTTGAACTATCCAAAAAAATTTGTTATTGAATGTGCTTAATTAATGTCTATATTGGGCATGGGAATGCGAGGAGGCTTAATAAAATTGATTCGGTATTTTTAATATCTTATGTAAGTTAATGGAAAATGTATGACACTGAAAAAATTCCTGTGAATATAAATTTTCATAAGTCATGTGATATTATGTTATCAACTTTTGTATATATGTGTATATGTAATATGTGAGTCCGTGACTATAACATGTGAAATGTTCTCAGGGTGACCACATTCATAATTATATAAAAGGTTTTTATTTATAGTCAAAATACTAAGTTCAATCTTATGTTCTTTTTTCTAAATATCATTTTCATGTTGACATAATCTTGCATCTTGTTACTAAAAGGGA
>NC_069498.1:14224555-14249983 GCF_026875155.1 Cherax quadricarinatus
TATAAGTAGGTCAAGGCATTGACTTAAGCCGGTGGGAGAACTGGACTTGCCTCGCATGGGCCAGTAGGCTTGCTGCAGTGTTCCTTCTTATGTTTTTATTAGTGTAGGATTAACTCATACCACGGTATCAAATTTTCCTTGGTCGTTATTGCTCCCCCTGAATGGGGCCCAGCGTTTATAATGTATATAATGTTCATTTGATGTACATTGTCTTCCTCACAATTATATATTGCCAATATTATCATTAAGAGCTAAAATGAAAATATCTTGTTTTATATAATTATTTGACTTTGTTATATTAGTTATGTATGTAGGTAGGATGTAACATATTCACTTCTTACTGTGCTCGCTATTGAAGAGATGTGTTGGCTGTCTGCAGTCGCAAACTGCCTTTCTAACTACCGCTCATTTGTTTGTGATAGGCCGTACCTTGCACCATTACTGGAGCACCATGGGCGAGTCACTTCTCACCTGGTGCTCGCATCAGGTGAGTCGAGAAAACTCTCTTCACAGCTGGTCATCGCTCGACCAACATCTCTTTCCATCTCTCCAGCATCTGTTTCCTCTCCAGCATTTATCTCCTCTCCAGCATCTCCCTCCATCTCTCCGGGGAGCACATTTCTCCTTTGTCTGTTTGTTCGTTATTTAGACTGTTTTGGCAGAGTATGGTTTCGCTGGTGAGTCGATGTATACTTCTTGTAACTGTTCACAGACGTTTTTCTGAGGCTTTGTGTCATTATGACACTAAGATGTAAGAACCAATGAAATTTAAGGAGAATGTATAGTGAACAACAAGTCAAGGTGAAGAGAGACTTACAGGTCAAAGTCAACTAGAAAGTTTTATGGTGAACTGAAGGTGAAGTAACCAATCAAGAATATTGGAAAACCAAAATATGATAGAAAATTAAAAACAAAGCAGTATAAACGATAATGAAAATAATATTAGTAATAATAATAATAACAATACGGCAAAAATCTAATAATTATCACTCACAGGATCCTGGATACCGACACCAGTAGTAAAAGGTTCAACTATGACTATTTCTTCCTTACATAATGCTTCTGATTAAACATATTTCTGCAATATTTTCTTCAACAGACGTAAATGAAAAATAAGGAAACAACGAATACTTGCGATCAATGCAGATCTCACCGATTTATAATTAATTAAAACACAGGAAGAACCGTCCAGTCTTTGAGCTCGACCTGATGATCTTGACGTCACAAAGGTCAACCTCACTCAGGATACGAATCTTCCTGGTTAATGAAGGTTTGAAAATTAATATATACCCCCACGTCAGGTGGTGACCAATAGACTGGCTCATGTAAACATTTAAGATACTTCAGAGGCATCACTGAGATTAACACTGAAACTGGTTCATGGTACGTGTGCGCGCATGCATGTAAATATCCGACCTTCAAATTCAATTACGAAACACCAAAAACAGATATTATTATTAATTTGTTATAGTTTTCATAGAGGAGATTTAAAGATTTGCATTTGATACTCATTCATATATAATAACATGTACACATAACATTCGTGAACACACAAGAACAGGTACATATAACACCAATATACAATAACCCATAGTCATTACATTCATTTATAAATAATAACATGTTACATATAACACAGTCATCCACTAGTGTCTTAAACTTGTCCAACTTTATACATTTACATATTTCGTAAAGAATGTCGCTCACAACTACATTTAAACTGCTAAATAAGTTAAAAAAATTGCTCTTAGTATAAATTTATAGTGTAACATAAAAGGAATTCCAAAATTGTAATTAATTAGCCTCTCCTCGGTGGCCGAGCTGTGTACGAGCTTCGTCTCGTCCAGCTGGTCTACGGTTCCAGGCTGTCTTGGTGGGTGTAATTACTGGACGCAGTTTTCTGTGTGTCCCCTCCAGTAATTTCACCCACCTGGACAGTCTCTACCGTAGACCAGCTAGACAAGACCAAGTTTCCACCCAGTAAAGTCACTGGGGGTGGCAACCGCTGACTCTGGGGAAGTGGGGAAGGGAGTCCATCTGAGGTGACACAAGTGGACTCCTGGAGACACTGATCCGGGGAAGGCACTGACCTAACTCGCTGACCTTAGGTAAGTGAGGAAGGGAAGACATCCGGGAGCGAACGGATGGATTCCTGGATACATGAACTTGGGGAAGGTTGTTGTTGAGGCTGACCTTGGGTAAGTGGGGAAGGGGAGACATCCGGGAGAGAACGGATGGATTCCTGGATGCAGGAACCTGGGGAAAGCATGAATACAGGTTGGTGAGGCTGACCTTGGGGAAGTGAGGAAGGGAAAACATCCGGAGGCGGACGGATGAATTCCTGGATACATAACCCTAGGGACGGCGAGGCTGGAAGTGAGGAAGGGGCCCACGGATGGATTCCTGGGCACATGAACCTGGGGAAGGCGAGGGGGGGGGTGGACCTTAAAGATGAACCACTGGCCTCCACGTAGCAAGGTCTGATAACTCAGAGATAACTCTGAGGCTGACAGTGGTCGCAAATTATTATTATTATTATTATTGTTATTATAATTCAAGATTTGCTAATTTGGATTCAAAAGCGTCTACCACAGTGGAATGATTCCCACTCCAGTCACTCTCATACAAGCCACGGTAGTGTTTTTATTTTGTTCATTCACCCTAGTTAACATTAATAAAAATATCATTAGTAAAAATATTGCTCATATTGTTGGTTAACTCAACAAAGATAACATTGCAACAACTAGTACTGGCAGTAATATATGTTGTAGAGTCATAGAGCGAGGTGAAGATGGCAGGTCTCCTGGGTACACATGTCTGGTACTCTAACATAACGTAGGTCATCTGGAAGGTGTCTTCAATCAAAAACGTTTCGCCTACACAGTAGGCTTCTTCTGTTTAAAACAGAGGCAGCAGCAGAATCAGTGAATGTAAGGCTGATGTAATTATAATCATGTGTGATTCCAGAAAAATATCCCCGTACTGCATAAATCTTATTGTTCATCTCTGTTGCTGTACATATTTCTTTGCTACTGTACTGTATTACTGTACCTCTACCGTTCTTTTGTTTTAATTTTTTGTACTGGTCTTCTCTCTGTTCTACTGGTCGTCTCTGTTACTGTACAGTACCCATTCTTCTGTGATACTGTACTGGTCTTCTGTGCTACCAGTGTCAGGGGAACGCCTTCCTCCTGAACAAAAGAATGGAAAAATAACAAATGAATAACTTGATGGATAATAATTATGGTATTTTTCTAAGGATTTTATTTAAAAATAAATAAAATAAATATTGGCCGCTGTGGTTCCAGTAGGATGTTGGGACATGAGAATCTTATGCCCAGGATGGTCTTCTGATGATGTTTTAGAAGAAATGGTGTTGGTTATCCTGGGTGGCGGTGTTCGTCCCATGTTCTGAAAATCCTGTCACTACTTGGTTGTATCACCACAATTCAGATTTTAGAGGTGACGAGTCGTAATGTCCCACTACGTCCGGTAGACAGGGATCTTGCTCCAATTAACAAGCGTCTACCCTGGTTGACCAGGTCAGCAGCAGAGCTGATAAAAAAGAAAACACTGGTTATATAAGTTTTAAATAAGTATGACAATGAAGAAAGACAAAGGCTGGTATTCTACTTCAATGTTATTACTGGTAACCAGGTAAATTAGTATCATTGACGAGTCTCCTTTATCTCTTATATTTGTGGCTCTCACCCATCCACCCCTGCGGGTTTACCACTGCTGGTGATACATATCCATCAAGGTGGATCACCCTGACGGATCTTGATCCAAGGAACTACAGTTATCACCCCTTTTTACATCTATACTGACTGACCTTCAAGCTGTTTGATTCCTACGGGTTTACGCTTCCCAGTGATACATATGAGCTAGGACTAAAGTCGGAGCATTACGCTGAGGTCAGTGGTCAGTATACTGAGGTCAGTGGTCAGTACGCTGAGGTCGGTGGTCACGTGTGGTCATACCTGTCCTGAGCTGTCTGGGTATTAGCGTGGGGTGTTACCAAGCACCATGGCTTCTTGTAGTGTTTTAGAATCTCAGGTTAAAGTGTTGAAGAAGGAGGTTCTATTTCTTCAGGAGGAAAATAGGAGGCTGAAGCTTCGCCTAGATGCATTTGAGAGTGAGTGTGAGATAGCTGGTGCTGGAAAGGAGGAAATGCTTACCACCTGTGAGAGTGGCAGCCGCTTTAAGTGGCAAGTGGTTCACAGTTCAGGAAGAAGGAAGATAAGGATGGTTAATAAAGAAGATGTGAAGGTAGGAAATCGATTCTCTGTCCTCCAAGACGAGTGTACTTCAGTGGTTAGTGAGGTTAAAGGTACCTCTGACTCCCCTGCTAATCAAGGTAAGAATATTCTGATTGTGGGAGACTCTCAGGTAAGATATATGGGCTGTGTTTTTTGATAGAAAAGTCAGACAGAGGTGTGCCTCCCAGGAGCTGATGTTGGTGACATAGTCAGCAGGTTGGATAATATTATATCAGGTAATGGGAACAAGCCCATTATCTGTCTTAGTGCTGCTGGAAATGACATTGGGAAGGACAGGATAAGTACAGATCAGCCATAGAAGTAGTCACGTCTAAGGGAGGGATCCCTATCATATGTGGCATCTTGCCTAGAAGGTGAGTGGTCAATGAATGGATGTCTAGGGCAATTGGTATAAATTGCTGGCTAGACAGGTACTGCAAGGAAATTGCAATCCCATTCATTGATAACTGGGGCAAATTCTATGGCAAGCATAATATGTCTGCAATGGATGGGGTTCATCTCTCTGGGGATGGAGTGGTTGCAATAGCCAATTCGATTGAGGGGGTAATTGATGACTTGTCTAGGTATGGGTGTTAGTAGGATACAATTAGGCTGCAGTATTATTGTTAGAAACAGCAGATATTACCAGGATACCTCAGGGATATGTTTAAAAGACAATATTCAAAATAAAGTTCCTAATAAAGGCAAAGCAACTGATCAACAAAGAGAGATAGTAGAGGGCAACGAGTAACTAGCTCCCTTAAGGTTTACTATACAAATAGTAGGAGTTTAAGAAATATGATAGATGAGCTAAGATTACTTGCAAGTGTAGGTAATATAGTTATTATTGCTATAACAGAGACCTGGTTCAACTTGAAGGATAGAGAAATGCCTTCTGAATGCAGTATAAAGAGTTATAAGCTATTCCACACTGATAGGATCAACAGGAAGGGTGGTGGAGTGGCGATGATGTTCAGAGATAATTTAACTTGTTGTGTTAGACATGATATAAGAATAGAAACATCTGCCACATAATCTGTTTGGCTACAGTTTCTCGAGGGGTATGAAAATTAATTTTGGGTGTGATATATAGGCCCCCAACCTTGACAGGGAGTGCAGTAAGCTGCTATGGGACGAAATTCATAAGGCATCTAGATATGAAAATGTTGTGTTAATGGGGGATTTTAACTTTACACAAATTGATTGGAACAATTTGACAGGAAATCTTGAGTCTAGTGACTTTCTTGATACGGTTCAGGATTGCTTTTTAAAACAGTTTGTGACTGAACCAACTAGAGGAAACAATCTGCTTGACTTGATTCTTGCCAACAAAGATTCACTAATTAATAATCTTGAGGTTAATGATGAGCTTGGGGAAAGTGATCACAAATCACTTAGTTTCAACATATTATGGAATTACCCAGTAAACTCCAATCACGTCTCTGTCCCAGACTTTCGATTGGCTGACTTCAAGGGACTGAAAAAATACCTGGGTGGGCTAAATTGGGATGACCTGACTATGGGTCAGGTAGCTGGTGTTGGTTAAGATAAGATAAGATAAGATTTCGTTCGGATTTTTAACCCCGGAGGGTTAGCCACCCAGGATAACCCAAGAAAGTCAGTGCGTCATCGAGGACTGTCTAACTTATTTCCATTGGGGTCCTTAATCTTGTCCCCCAGGATGCGACCCACACCAGTCGACTAACACCCAGGTACCTATTTGCTGCTAGGTGAACAGGACAACAGGTGTAAGGAAACGTGTCGAAATGTTTCCACCCGCCGGGAATCGAACCCGGGCCCTCCGTGTGTGAAGCGGGAGCTTTAGCCACCAGGCCATAGTTCTAGCTGCTCAGTCAACTTTTGTTCCAAGTAGGGAAATTAGATCTAACAAAAATGATCTCAAATGGATGAACAATAGATTAAAACATCTCACTGATCAAAAGAGAGGCATTTTTAGGCGTATTAAAAGAGCAGAAGGGCAGTTATGAAATCAATATATTCATTTAAAGAGAGAAATAAAAAAAAGGAATAAGAAAAGAAAAAAGGGATTATGAGGCTAAGGTCGCAAGACTAGCCCAAAAGGGTTCTTTCAGGTATACAGAAGTAAGATTAGAGACAAGATAAGCCCACTTAAGAGTAGCTCTGGTCAGATCACTGGCAGTGATAGGGATATGTGTGAAATTTTCAATTTTTACTTCCTCTCAGTTTTTACTCAGGAAGATACTAACGAAATTCCAGAAATAATAAATTATGTAGAACAGGACTATAATAAACTATGCACGATTACGGTAACTAGTGACATGGTCCTCAGACAAATAGAGAAATTAAACCTAACAAATCCCCAGGCCCTGATGAATTGTTTGCGAGGGTGTTAAAGGAATGTAAAGAGGAACTTTGCACACCTTTGGCTAATCTTTTCAACATATCACTACAAACTGTCATAGTGCCTGATAAGTGGAAAATGGCAAATGTAATCCCTATTTACAAGGCAGGTGACAGGTCCTTAGCTTCGAATAAGCCTTACCTCCATAGTGGGAAAATTTATGGAATCAATAATTGCCGAGGCAATTCGTAGCCATCTTGATAGGCATAAATTGATAAATGAATCTCAACACGGTTTTACTAAGGTGCGTTCCTGTCTTACGAATTTACTAACTTTTTTCTCTAAGGTGTTTGAGGAGGTAGATCATAGTAATGAATATGATATTGTGTATATGGACTTCAGTAAGGCTTTCGATAGAGTTCCACATCAGAGACTTTTGAGGAAACTTAAGGCACAAGGTATAGGAGGAGAATTTTTGTCCTGGGAGAGGCATCTGGTTTGACAAATAGGCAGCACATAGTTTGCATAAATGTGGAAGAAAGCAGAAATAGGGGGCACGTACACGCGGTATTCCAAAGGGATCAGTGTTTGAGCCCCTTGTTGTTCACAATTTACATTAAACGATATAGCTGAGGGCATATAGCGACATAAGCAAATTTTGTGATGGTCATCAAAAATAAGCCGTCCAATTCATTCTTTTGAGGACATTACTGCACTCCAGGGATGATATTGAACTAGACTGAAGCAGGTGGTCGGAGAAGTGGCAGAGTTGCAATTTAATAATTGACAAATGCAAGTGCTAAAGGTTGGACAAGGACAATAACCAAGCCACTTAGAAACTGAATAGTATAGATCGTATATATGTATTGCCGAAAAGGATTTAGGAGTTCTGGTTAGCAGTTAATCTGAACCAAGACAACAGGGCCATAAGTGTTCGCAATAAAGCTACCAGAATCCTTGGCTTATCTCAAGAAGCGTATTGAATGAATATAAGTCCTCATGTTGTTCTTCAACTCTGTTAGATCCTTGGGTAGGCCTCATTTAGATTATGCTGCACAGTTCTGGTCACCCATATTTACAGAATGGATATAAACTGCTCCCTGGAAAAACGTACAGAGGGAGGATGAGAAAGTTGATCCCAATGTATCAGATCTTCCCTTATGAGGATATACTGAGGGCCTGAATCTGCACTCTCTAAAAAGGCGTAGTTAGAATTAGGGGCGGATATTACTCGAGGTGTATAAATGGAAAACAGGAATAAATACAAAGAGGATGTAAATAGCGTGCTGAAAAAAGATCCAGCCAAACAGGACGCGCAACAATGCGTTTAAAATTGGAAAAGTTCAGATTCTGGAAGGACGGAGGTAAAGCACTGGTTTGGTAATAGAGTTGTGGATGAGTGGAACAATCCCGAGTACCATCATAGCAGCTAGAGACCTTGTGTCGTTAAAAAAGGGGTTGGAAAAATAATGAGTGGGTTTGTGGGTGGGTGTGAGTTTGACCTGTCTAGCTCGGTGCTTACCAGGTCTGGTGCGTGCTCCTTCCTTAAGTGGAAGGACCTTGACTAGTCGGTCAATTGTATGTAAAGTAAAAGGTTCACAAGTGCACTAATGTGAGCATTTTATTGTCGCAAGGTTTGCGACAAGCTACCTTTCCTCGACGGTCCGCATTCACAATGTAGACAACAAACCTAAGATTTCAAGTTTAATCGGAAACCCTCAATAAAAAAGATCCACACATTTATTCCAGTCAAGATGACAAGACCAAAGTGACATCATCATCGGGTTTTTCCTAAGAGGCATACGAATTTGTAGTCCTGAGTTTCTTGACGAGGAATGGAACATACATTCACCCCAAAATTCACGAGTTACATTTTCCTTCTTTTTTTCATCAAAGATTGCCAGAAAAGAGCTCTTCGAGATCATTAAGTCTCCACGCACCAACACCACTCCCAACAAAATTATAATTTTCCAACAAGCCAGGTGCACTGAACGTTCTCAAAAGTACTTTCACAAGCTAACAACCTGAGTTTCGCCATCGCTTCTAGCACTTCAATAAAGGATCTAACCAGGACAAAATCAAGCCCACGAACCAGTCAATGCCAGGAGGTTACATTATACCCTGTGGAGGCTGACAAGATTTACGTTAGGTGAAACAGCAAGAAACCTCGACACGGTCCAGTGAAACACATTTACGCATGTAGGAACGATAAAACTTGAAAAACGCTGTGCACAACACCGAAAATTCCACCAATCATCCTCATGTAATTCAGAGACGCCTCACATTAGTGATCCCATGAGAAACTAATTTCCGCAGACGCAAGTGCCTCGAATCAGCACTGATAGCTGTTTTGAGACAATTAACAAAAACAATCGGCCAGCTTCACCATCTCTGGAAGTCTTAGCAAGAATCCTCTGAACTGTAACCCTGCCCCATCCCAATAGTCTATCCTGTTATATCTACACAAAGCACATTACAGAGAGTGTACACTGAAAACTAGCTGCCTCTTCGCCCAAACCATTACCCCGGCCGGGATGTGAACCCGCGGTGATAGAGTCTCCAAAACTCCCGCCCCGTCGCGTTAGCCACTAGACAGCTAGCCACAATAAGATTCATCCAACTAGGTTATATTTCTACACCCATAGGAAGGTTTTGCACAGGCACCTCTGTGACCACAAATGCAAAGTTTTTACAGACGAATCTTCCAGCTAGCGTGGCGTGACGAACTCTAGCTCAAGTCCCTTCACTGCCGTCAACATGACTTAGAAAATCGTAAATGACACGATTGCAAACAAACCATACCCCGGCCGGCCGGGATTGAAACCCGCGGTCATTATTCCTAGTTGGATGTTTTTTTGTGGCTAGCTGGTTTGTGGGCTAACGCGACGGCGGGAGTTGTTTAGACTCTATGAACCCGCGGTGTCAATCCCGGCCGGGGGTATGGTTTGTATGAAATCGTGTCATTAAGATTTCTTATGTCAGGCGTCTCTTTCAGTTTTTATTTTGTCCAAACCTTTTTTTTATGATTCACAAAGTAATAGTTTTATATCCTTTTACTCATGGTACGAATAATTGCTCTACCATATTGTAGTACTTTTGTCACTACTATACGACTACTACTAACTATACTACTACTACTACCCACTAGTGAAATCGAAATGGTACCTCACTAGTATTGCGACCTCAACTCTGAGCCTTTACTACCTCTGTGTCATGGATGGTTTGTAATGGCGTGACTAATGCTCCTGGAGAGCGAAACGTGGCACAATAAAAAAAAAAAATTGTTCACATTAGTTGGCACTTGTGTCCTTCTATTTACATATTGTCGGTAATTCTACCAACTGTATTAGGTGGTCATTTGTTCTAGGCGAGGGGTTGCATGGACCTGCTTCGCATGGGTCCAGTAAACCTGTTGCAGTGCTTTACATTCATGTTCTTATGTTTTTCTTAATATTTTTTACTGTGTGGTGGTATAAAATAACTCATTGACTCCTGTAACCAAAATATAAAAACATATAAATAGTTTGGACTGCGGGTAACCTCTTCATGTAATGATAGTGTGAGTTAGTGATACCTAGATAATACTTAAAAAGACTGATTTAAAATCTCTACAACTCTGATATAACATATTTTACGAGAGCACGGGAGACACAGCAGAGACAACAAAGCAATCTGTCTGCTGTATTAATGGTTCCTGGGGTGATCGCCCCCGTGGACTCCGGCTCGGAACAGACTTCTTAAATTGTAACCTGAAAAATTAATTGCTTACTGTAATTTAAATATTAATTAGTTCATTTTAATATGATCGTAATTTTCTCGTTCTTAAAACATTTACTAGAAATATATTAGAGTTTGCTATCATACTTAGTCTACACACGATTATTGTAATTAGTAGAGAAAATTACCAAAAGGTGAGTAAACACCTCTACTTCCTTATCATCTCAGTGTACAGGTGAGTTACACCTCTCTCCCTTCATTATCTTCTCAGTGTACAGGTGCAGTTACACGTCTTGAACAATATATACACCACAAGTCAAGAATCTGACACACCAACGTTGTTCGATGTTAAAGAGGATCCAGAGGAGCGAAACATCGTGCTCGCTGTTTTTCTAATTCTTAAACTTATGATATGTTTCGCGGGGTTATTAGCGGATTTTAATTTGCTATTTATTTGAGAGGCTGCAATCTTCTGATAAAATAGATAACATGGTAAGCAGTATCAACATTGTAGATCAGGAGATGTATGACATCACTTCTGTATAATTAAAGTTCATTTTATTAACATATTCAGAAGCGTTGTTGGCCAGGACTGTGGCAGCAGTGTCGGGGTAATTATGGTACTTGTTGTGGCCAGACTGTGGCAGCAGTGTCGGGGTAATTATGGTACTTGTTGTGGCCAGACTGTGGCAGCAGTGTCGGGGTAATTATGGTACTTGTTGTGGCCAGACTGTGGCAGCAGTGTCGGGGTTATTATGGTACTTGTTGTGGCCAGACTGTGGCAGCAGTGTCGGGGTAATTATGGTACTTGTTGTGGCCAGACTGTGGCAGCGTGTTCGGGGTAATAGGTTACTTGTTGTGGGCCGCACTGTGGCCGAGTGTCGGGGTACTTATGCTACTTGTTGTGGGCCAGACTGTGGCCAGCCGAGTCGGGGTACTTATGGTACTCGTTGTGGCCAGACTGTTACCCCCCCCCCAAATATATATATTACCCCCCCCCCCCCCACCCCCCCCCACCCCCCCCCCCCCCCCCCCCCCCCCCCCCCCCCCCCCCCCCCCCCCCCCCCCCCCCCCCCCCCCCCCCTCCCCCCCCCCCACCCCCCCCCCCCCCACCCCCCCCCCCATAATTTTATATCCCCCCCCCCCCCCCCACCCCCCCCCCACCCCCCCCCCCAATCTGCAGCAGTGTCGGGGGTAAATATGGTATCGTTGTGGCCAGACTGTGGCAGCTGTGTCGGGGTCATTTTGGTACTCGGTGTGAGCCAGACTGTAAGGCAGCAGTGTCGGGGTGGTTAATTATGGTACTCGGTGTGGCCAGACTGTGTGCAGTGTCGGGGTGAGTATGGTACTTGTTGTGGCAGACTGTGGGCAGCAGTTGTCGGGCGTAATTATGGTACTTGTTGTGGCCAGACTGTGGCAGCAGTGTCCGGGTTATTATGGTTACTTGTTGTGGCCAGACGGTGGCAGCAGTGTCGGGGTATTATGGTTACTTGTTGGTTGGCCAGACTGTGGCCGAGTGTCGGCGGTGGTAATTATGGTTACTTGGTTGTGGCCAGGACTGTGGCAGCAGTGCGGGGTAATTATGGTACTTGTTGTGGCCAGATGTGGAGGCAGTTTGTCGGGCGGTGGTATTGATGGTACTTGTGGTGGCCAGATGTGGGGCAGCAGTTGTCGGGGTATTTTGGTATCGTTGTGGCCAGACTGTGGCAGCAGTGTCGGGGGTCCGGTAATTAGGGTACTCGTTGTGGCCGGACTGTGGCAGCAGTTGTCGGGGTAAATTATGGACCTCGTTGTGGCCAGATGTAGGCAGCAGCGTCGGGGTAATGATGGTACTTGTTGTGGCCAGAATGTGGCAGGTGTCGGGGTAATTATGGTACTTTGTTTGTGGCCAGCACGGTGGCAGCAGTGTCGGGGTATTTAGGTACTCGTTGTGGCCAGACTGTGGCAGCAGTGTCGGGGTAATTATGGTACTCGTTGTGGCCAGACTGTGGCAGCAGTGTCGGGGTAATTATGGTACTCGTTGTGGCCAGACTGTTGGCAGCCAAGCACGGTGTCGGCGGTAATTATGGTATCGTTGTGGCCAGACTGTGGAGCAGTGTCGGGGTAATTATGGTACTTGTTGTTGGCCAGACTGTGGCAGCCAGTGTGGGGTAATTTATGGTACTTGTTGTGGCCGACTGTCGGCAGCAAGTGTCGGGGTAATATGGTACTTGTTAGTGGCCAGGACTGTGGCAGCATGTCGGGGTAATTTTGGTACTTGATGTGGCCCGGACGTGGCAGCAGTGTCGTGGGTGGGCGTAATTATTGGTAATGTTGTGGCCAAGACTGTGGCCGGCGTGTCGGGGGTAATTATGGTACTTGTGTGGCCAGACTGTGCAGCAGTGTCGGGGTAATTTTGGTACTTGTTGTGGCCAGGACTGTGGCAGCAGTGTCGGGGTAATTATTGGAGTATCGTTGTGGCCAGGACGTGGCAGCTGTGTCGGGGTAATTATGGTTTACTCGTTGGGCCACCAGACGTGGCAGCAGTGTGGGGTGTAAATATGGTACTCGTTTGTGGCAGACTGTGGCAGCAGTGTGGGGTAAATTATGGTCACGTTTGTGGCCAGCTGTGGCGCAGTGTCGGGGTAATTATGGTTCTTGTTGTGGCCAGATGTTGGTGGCAGCCAGTGTGGGGGTAATTAAGGTACTTGTTTGTGGCCAGGACTGTGGCAGCAGTGTGGGGTAATGATAGGTTATTGTTGTGGCCAGACTGTGGCGCAGTGTCGGGGGTAATTAGGGTTCTTTTGTGGCCAGGGACTGTGGCCAGCAGTGTCGGGGTAATTTATGGTACTCGTTGTGGCCAGAGACTGTGGCAGCAGTGTGGGGTAATTATGGTACTCGTGTGGCCAGACTGTGGCCGCCGTGTCGGGGGTATATATGGACTCGTTGTGGCCAGATGTGGCAGCAGGCTTGTCGGGGTACATTATGGTACTTGTTGTTGGCCGACTGTCTGGCAGCAGTTGTCGGAGGTAATTTTGGTTACTCGTTGTGGCCGACTGTGGCAGCAGTGTCGGCGGTAATTATGGTACATCCGTTGTGGCCAGACTGTCGGCAGCCTCCAGTGTCGGGGTAAGGTAATTATGGTACTTGTTGTGGCCAGACTGTGCAGCAGTGACGGGGGTTAATTATGGTATCGGTTTGGCAGACTGTGGCGCAGCCAGTGTCGGCGGGTAATTATGGTAACTCGTTGTGGCCAGGACTGTGGCGCAGTGTCGGGGTAATTATGGTTACTCGTTGTGGCCAGACGTGGCAGCAGTGTTCGGGATAATTATGGTAGTGTTGTGCAGACTGTGGCAGCAGTGTTCGGGGTAATTATGGTAACTCGTGTGGCCAGACTGTGCAGCAGGGTCGGGGTTAATTATGGTACTCGTTGTGGCCAGACTGTGGCAGCAGTGTCGGGGCCGGGTATATTATGGGTGTCTCGTTGTGGCCAGGACTTGGCAGAGTGTCGGGGTAATTATGGTACTCGTTGTGGCCAGACTGTGGCAGCAGTGTCGGGGTAATTATGGTACTCGTTGTGGCCAGACTGTGGCAGCAGTGTCGGGGTAATTATGGTACTCGTTGTGGCCAGACTGTGGCAGCACGTGTCGGCGGTAGTATGGTACTCGTTGTGGCCAGGACTGTGGAGCCAGTTGTCGGGGGTAATTATTGGTACTCGTAGTGGCCAGACTGTGGCAGCCAGTTGTCGGGGTTAATTATGGTACTTTGTTGTGGCCAGACTGTGGCAGCAGTGTCGGGGGTTCTTATGGTTACTCGTTGTGGCCAGACTGTGCAGCAGTGTCGGGGTAATGTCGTGGTAATTATGGTACTCGTTGTGGCCAGACTGTGGCAGCAGTGTCGGGGTAATTATGGTACTCGTTGTGGCCAGACTGTGGCAGCAGTGTCGGGGTAATTATGGTACTCGTTGTGGCCAGACTGTGGCAGCAGTGTGGGGTACTTTGGGGGGGTACTTGTTGTGGCCAGACTGTGGCAGCAGTGTCGGGGTAATTATGGTACTCGTTGTGGCCAGACTGTGGCAGCAGTGTCGGGGTAATTATGGTACTCGTTGTGGCCAGACTGTGGCAGCAGTGTCGGGGTAATTATGGTACTCGTTGTGGCCAGACTGTGGCAGCAGTGTCGGGGTAATTATGGTACTCACATCCACTCACTCTAAACACTGCCTTTTTTTTTTTTTTTTTTTTTTTTTTTTTTTTTGTGAATGTTTTATATTTTAAGTAGCTTAAATTTTATATTTAAATAAATTAAACATATATAAAAGTTCGCAGGCATTTTTCTGTGTTACAATTTGTCTTAATAACCAAAGAAAGAAGCTTGTGCTGAGTCATCCTGGCGAGGAGTCCCGTCTTGGTTCACGCTTATACACACACCCCAGATGACTTTTACCCTGGGTAGGTTCCCGTCTTGTCAGGTTTAAGGCATAAGGGGACAAAAGAGAGTGATAACAATATAGGGGAATAAGTCTGTTGTGTATAACTGTTAATAAAGTGTATCGGCAGAGTCTTTATTGAAAGAATTAAGTAAGACGGAGAGTAGAATAGCAGATGATAAGGAGGCTTTTTGAAAGGTTAGAGTGTGAGGACACGTATTTACAGTGAAAACATTTAAGTGAACAATATTAAGATACAGGGGTAAAGGGTTTTTGGGTCATTTATGGATTGGAGAAAAGGGTATGACAGGGTGGATAGGAGTGTAATGTGCAGACGTTGCAGGTGCTGGAAATAGGAGGTAGGTTACTGAAATCAGTGAAAGCCCTTTGACGACGATAGTGAGGCTCAGGTTAGAGTTGTAGGAGCGAAGGAGATTATATCTCAGTAAAAGTAGGCCTGCGACAAGGATGTGTGATGGTCACCATGGTTGTTCAATATAATTGATTGATGCGGTTGCCCGGTTATTGCAAGAGGTGTTGGGGTTTAAGAAGTAAAGAATCTAACACAAGTGGGGAAGTTATCGCAGTTGCTCTTTTGATCGATGACACTGTGCTTTTGGGAGATTCTGAAGAGAGAGATTGCAGTGGTTGGTGGAGGAAGTTTGGTAGGGTATATAAAATTAGAAAATTTAAAAAGTGAATATAGGAAAGAGTAGGTGATGAGGATAAAACGATTAGGTGACCAAGATTGATATCAGATTCGAGGAGAGAGTCTGGTAGGCGGAGAATGGTATTCAAATATTCAGATATATAGGAGTGGCGCGTGTTCAGGCAAATGGGTCTATGAGGATAAGGGTGAATCATAGAATTGATGAGGGGAAAAGGGTGAGTGGGGCACTTATGAGTCTGCGGAGACTAAGAACTTTTCCCGGGAGCAAAGTGCGGGTATGTTGAGAGTATAGTTATACAACACCCCTTATATAGGTGTGAATGAAACATCGGTAAAAGGAGGATGGAGGCAGGTGTGATGTCAAGTCTGAGGGCAAATGGGAGGTGTGATATAATGCAAAGAATTCGTAGTTTGGAAATTAGGAGGAGGTGCGGGATTGCCAAAACTATTATCTAGATGGCTGAGGAAGGGTTGCTGACGTGGTTTGGACATTTAGAGAGAATGGAACGAAACTGAATGACTTCAATAATGTATAAATCTGTAGTGGAGTGAAGGCGGGGTAGGGGTCGGCCTAGGAAAGGTTGGAGGGAGGGGGTAAAGGAGGTTTTGTGTGCGAGGGGCTTGGACTCCCAGTAAGCATGCGTGAGCGTATTTGATAGGAGTGAATGGAGACAAATGGTTTTTAATACATGACGTGCTGTTGGAGTGTGAGCAAAGTAACATTTATGAAGGGATTCAGGGAAACCGGCAGGCCGGACTTGAGTCCTGGAGATAGGAAGTACAGTGTCTGTGTTACACTCCAAGTATTGTAACAACTATTTCCTTCTTTTTAGAGCATAACAATTTTGGTCAGAGAAGTTAGGGTAATAATGATCCTCCGGAATGCCTAATTTTAATTAAGTATATTCATAATATAACAAAAGCCAGTTATAATATACGAATTATCGTATATAAGTTAAGAATACATGTTTCTTCTGTAGTATCCAACATATACATAAGGCTTTCAAAACAGACGATTAGGAGGAGATCCTAGATATAACATATATATAAATGGAGATTACTTTATACATTAAAGTCTTGTTTCCCAATTGGAAGCAGTCAGAATAAAACAGAATATGTCCAGGCCGGCTAATAAACCTTGGCCAGTTACCAGAGACGAGCAGGAGTGTTCTCGTTGGTTGCTACTTCTTCACTGCTCGTCCCTCAACCTTGAGCATACAGGTAAAGTGGGTCACGTGACGTGACTCACCAACACTCAGTAGAGTAGTTGAACATAAAGGGGGGGGGGGAAGGGGGGGGGTATAACCATCGAACATCACGGCTAACTATACACCGGCACGCCGGGCGGCAGGCAGGTTTCTATACGTCCAATTAAACTTATCATGGCCATGTTACATAAATAATAATTGTTAATAAGAATTAGTCTTAATAATACAAGGACGTTCATTTCCAATTTAGCTATTAAAGGAAATGATCACAATGTAATATTAAAGGAAGGTTAACCATAGGGGCATGACACCCCGGCCCACAAGCAAATATCTCGGCGTTTAAGATGCTGATGGAGTAGAAGAAACCAACCAGCTGGTATAGGGATGGAGGTACATCATTCCAAGGTTAGTCATCCACTTGCTAGAACTGGTCCAGAAACTGCTTGACTGCAAAGAATTTCCGTAGTTAAGCCATATTAGGAGCGAGAGAGAGCATCGGCTAACACGTTGCTCGAACCCTTTATGTGAAAAATGGAGATCCGGTAAGGTTGGATCC
Organism: Cherax quadricarinatus; assembly: GCF_026875155.1. Lineage (NCBI taxonomy): Eukaryota > Metazoa > Arthropoda > Malacostraca > Decapoda > Parastacidae > Cherax > Cherax quadricarinatus. Next base: position 14,241,694 of record NC_069498.1, read on the forward strand.
TTAAAGCCTAGCGTAATATTCTAACATTTTTTGATTTCATAGAATTTATGAAAGTTAGAGGATTATGGTCTGAGTAAATATTTATCACATGAGGAGTATAACCGAGGTATACGTCAAAGTGTTCTAAGGACAACACTAAAGCCAGGGCTTCTTTTTCTATAGTTGAATAAGATCTTTGATATTCTTTTAATTTATAGGAAAATAACATATTGGATGTAGAATATTACCGTTTTGGAAGGATTGCAATAAGACAGCACCTATAGCTGCATCACTGCATCAACATGGAGGTGAAAGGAATTTGGAAATTGGTGCACGCAATACTGGGGCAGAGGAAAGGAAACGTTTTAAAACGTTTAAAAAGCTTGTTCACAATTCTCGTCCCAATTAAATTTATATTTAGGACTGGTCAATCTAGTCAGGGGGGAGGCAACTTGAGCAAAGTTTGGGCAAAAACGCCTGTAATAAGTAGCCATCCCCAAAAATCGTTGGAGGGCTTTCCTGTCTTGAGGAGACGGGAAATTTAAAATAGCTTGGACCTTTAATTGGTCGGGGCTACTAGTCCCTTCCCTATTTTAAAAACCGAGATATTTAATCTGGGCTTTACCAAAGTCACATTTTTGTAAATTTACAGTGAAATTGTATTTCTGCAATGCTTTCAGTAGTTGCTCTAATCTTTCTAAATGAGACTGCCAGTCATCACTAAAAACCACCAGGTCGTCTAAGTATGCCTCTACACCTTCTAAGGTTGGACTAAAATGTTCATAATTCTCTGGAAAGAGGAGGCGGCGTTACACAAGCCGAAAGGCATAACCTTAACGTAAATAGTCCGTTCTTAACTACGAACCCGGAAATCTCTTGGGCCCTAGGAGTTATGGCACCTGGTAATACCCTCCTCAGCAAGTCTAATCTGGTCACAAAGTTGCACCGGCTACAGCATCTATTAAATCAACAATCCTGGTAATGGAAACCCATCTGGTTTGGTGACTGAATTTACTTTACGGTAATCCGTGCATAGGGCGTAACGGTACCATCGGTTTTGGGACCAATAAACAGGGAGAGGCCCAAGGTGTCCAACTGGGTTCTATCAAATTATATTCAGTAATGTATTTATTTCTTGTTGAATTAATTCTTGCTTAGCAGGAGAGACCCGGTAAGGGATTGCTTTATTGGACTATCTTCTAACAACTCAATATCGTGGAAACCTAATGTACAAGGAGTAGAATATCTTTGAAGATGGAGTTATATTTAGTGATTAACTCTTTGATTTGAGATTTTGGGAGGTAGGAAGAACTTCCAGAAATGGTCTAGTTCTTTTAAAACATCAGAATTATGTAGTCTAAATTCTCTTACTTCCCTTACAGCGTCATTCCTTATTTCAGTGGATGTAGGTTGAATCGAGGTAATAATAGTAGGGAGAAGATTAGACTCGTACTTCTTTAAGTTATCTATGTGATACCTCTTAATTTTCTTACGACGTCCTGGTTCACGGACCAGATAATTCACCTCATTTTCTTTGTCTACTATTTCATATGGCCCCAAATATCTAGGTTTTAAAGAATGTCCTGGAATTAAGTTTTTAACTAACACTAATTCATTCGGAGAGAATGAACGAGATTTAGCCTTTTGGTCATAAGATTTCTTCATTTTGCTTGAGCTTCTGACAGATTCACGGCAGCTAAGCTTTTAATTTGGAGAGAGGTTCTTTCCAAAGTAGAGGACTGGATGAAGAGGTCCTCTCTTCCCTATCCAGAATCTCGTAATATGGCTAGGGTCCTCGCACCTGATGTCCAAAAATCAAGTCAAACGGAGAGTATTTAGTACTTTCTGTTCAGCTTCACGGAGGGCGAAGAGAAGAAAGGGTAAACCTTCGTCCCATTCACGAGAATATTGCTCACAGTAAGCACGTAAAGTAGATTTAAGGGTTTGGTGAATCTTTCTAGCACTCCTTGTGACTGGGGATGATATGCTGTAGAGAGGATCTGTCTTACTCCTAATCGAGACATAGCCTCTTTAAAAACCTTAGACGTAAATTAGAACCTTGGTCAGATTGAATTTCACGTGGTATGCCTACTTGAGCAAAGAAGCGTATTAAAGCTCTTACTATATTTCTGGAATTAATTTTGGACATTGGGATAGCATCAGGATCCGAGTTGCCATATCTATGATAGTGAAGATAACTGGTTACCCCTTTTGTGCGGGGCAAGGGTTCCTCACAATCAAAAACTAATCTTTCAAAAGGTTCTTCAGGACATTTTTTAAAAATAAAGGGGCAACCGGGATGTGCCCCGTTTTGCCTATTATTGCAACTGCTTTTCCCGAGTTTGTAGCAATAATCCTCACTGAGGCCAAAAAAAAAATTTCCTTATTTTTTTCTCTGTCTTCGAGATCCTAATGACCCCCATTTGGATTATCATGTGCAGTTCAAATACCATATGAGGACGATGGCACCACTAACAATTTTCCCTTTTTAAAAACTCAAATCATTAATTTTTTCCCTTTTCCCAAAAAAAACCGTCTTCATCTAAAAGGAACCTTTTCCCTTTTTACCTTTTGGGTTAAACTTTTATGCCCTTTTTAAGCTATAAGAAATTTTTTCTTTTTAAATTTTCAGCTAGGTCCGCGGGACTGGAAAACTTTTCACCTGGGGTTTCGATGAATTGCTTCGCAAAACGGGAATAAAACCTTTTCATCGGACTTTTCAAAGGCTTTAATACCAAATTGTTTGAGTTTTAGCCAGGGGTTTCTGGTGACCACTTTAAGGGGAAAAAATCCCCCCCGCCTCAAGGCTTCAAAGGCATAATTTCATCACAAGGATTACTAAAAACCAGGGCTCTCGGAAACTCCAATTGACAATTTCTTTCCCGTTTAAATAGATCCACGCCGGCAATGGGAAAAGGTTTATCAAAAGCCCCACATTGATCCGCCTACATATCCAGGCAGTTTACATAAAACTTATAATAGGGACCTTTATTTTTGTGCCTCCGTAAGCCTCTAATAAAACGTCTAGCCGGGGTTCACTACTATGAAACTTTACCGGTTTGATTTTAAATAAAGAGGATAGCTGCCAGTATTCGAAGGTGTGAATTTACTAACCTCTCTTTACAGAGCCCCGAATTCCCCCCTGGGAAAAGTGGGTTCCATAGCCCCGGACCTTCTTCTGAAGCGGGGGGTTGTGGTAAATCCTTAGACGTCTGCTAGAGGGGGCCCTAAAAAGGTAGAGATTCATCATCCAATTTCATACTTCCCAGAGGAATTTATTACCGGGGTAGGATACCCCCTCTTGGTTGGGTTTTATTTTCCCCCGCTGTTTATGCAACACGGGGACTGCATGACCAAATTTTTTAAAAAAAAAGGCACGGGGTAATTATCTTTAGGAACTTTTGGAGAAAGGCCGTTTTCCCCCGTTTTTTGTCGAATACCCCTTCAAAGGTTCCCGCTGGAGCTTTCTACCCCGTAATCTTTCACTAAAACCTTTTGGGAGGTAGTTTTTCTTTTCCGGGGGTCTTGACATTTCTGTGGTTATAGCAGGGAAATTTCAAAGTGATTGCGTGGGGAAAGCAGTACTAAAATTTTGTATGGAAAGTCAAAAGATAAGTATGCACCCTCTCTGAAAATTTTTAAAAAGGGTCTTCATGCAACATCAGCGGGGAAAGTGACCGACGAGGGGCTCCCGCGGCCCTACCCCAACGCTCGAAACAGAGAGTTTTTCCCCTGGCAAAGTCCCCCCAAGACTGCTGGGGAATTTCTTCAGAATTTAAACATTTTAAATAAACTGAAGGTAATAAATCATAAGCTTTTTCAGAAGACAATCTTTTACCTGATATAATCAAAATTTTTCAAAAAAGGTAAGTTGGCAATTTTTTGGTTTGGGGTTTTTCCCATTAAAGATGAATGATTAAAGCAGCCCCCAAAATTAGGAGGCCTTGGATCACCTTGCCTGATTTTCGAATGCCTTCAAAAATGAAACTAATTATCCTCCGTAAAATTTAGGCATCAAAAAGGCTGCTTTACCAAGGGCAAAAGAAAGGGGGTTGTTTAAAAATATTACTAGTTCTCTTTTCTTCCCAGTACTTTCCCCTTCATAAAGCAAAGTTCACGTCAAAATTCTCCCTTTTTAAAATTTCCCCTGGGTTCTACAAAGGAGGTTTTAAGCAATAAAATACGTTCAAAAACTTCAAAATTTTCCTTAATTGAAAAAGTATCAAAAAGGGGTAAGAGTTTGAGGTGGAACGGTTTATCACCAAAAAGGGCTTCTTGTTCGTTTCAAAAACATCTGTAAAAGGGGGACCTGGATCCTTTCTTTAGCCCCGAGGAGTTCGTTTCCCCCTATAGTCCTTGGAGAGGAATTGGAGTCGTTTAGCAGGTAGCGTTTCCGAGTATCGGGAAGGGCATGTCCGATCTCCAGTAGGGGGTTTTTGGCGTCAGTTTCGGGCCCCGGGGGTCTGTAAAAAGAAACAAAAAAAAAGGGAAAACTCTCTCCATTTTTCCCGTCTCGGATCCCCCATCTGAAAAAGGCATTCTTATCATAATCGACGTCTGGGCAGTGAAACCTGTCGAAATTTTTTCCCCAAACTTTGTGCTAATTGCCAACAAGATTAAGCTTCAAATTTTGTAATTTTCTCCTTTTTTTTATCTTTAACCTCTCGGCATTTCTAATTTATTTAAAGGAATTCAGTGTTATGCCCCCGGACAGGCCCCCACTTTTTAACTCCAAATATTGTAAAAACTATTTCCTTTTTTTAGAGCATAAAAATTTTTTCAGAGAATTTTTGGTAAAAGATCCCCGGGAAAGCAATTTTAATTTTTTTATAATATAACAAAAACCAGTTTTAATATACAAATTTTCTAATTTTAATTAAAAATAAGTTTCTTGAGTATCCAAAAAACTTTAAAGGGTTTAAACAGAGATTGAGGAGTTCCTAAAAACATAATATAAAAGGGGATTACTTTATACATTAAATCTTGTTTCCCAAGGGGAACACAGAATAAAACAGAATATTCCAGCCGGGTAATAAATCTTTGGGCCCTTACCCAAACGACGGGGTGTTTCTCGTTGGTTGCTTCTTCTTCACTGCCGCCCCCCAACCCTTTAGCTACAGGGGAAAAGGGGGGCAGTGACGTGACCCCCAACATCAGTGATGTTGAACATAAAAGGGGGGGGGGAAGGGGGGGGGGATAAACCTCGAACACCGGCCCAATAAACACCGGGACGGGGGCGGGACAGGTTTTCTATACGTCCAATAAACTTACTGGCCAGGGGTTTCATAAATAAAAAATTTTTAATAAAATTTCTTTAAAATACAAGGCTTTTTCCAATTTTCTTTAAAGGAAAGTCGCAATGTAATATTAAAGGGGAAAGGGTTTAAACCCTGGGCTGACAGTCGGGACCCAAAGAGGGTGTTAAAATTGCGATTTGTAACTGACGTAAGCATGCCTCTGGCAAAAAACAGTGATCGAGTGAATGATGTGAATGTTTTTCTTTTTCGGACCACCCTGCCCTTTGGGGGGAACTGCTATGTGTAAAAATAATTTTAATAAACAAAAAACTACATACAACATACAGACACCAAACACACACACACACACACACAACAACAACACAACACACAATACACACACACACACAACATATATATATATAATATAATATATATATATATATTATATATATAATATATATATAATAATTTTATATATATAGTTTTACCAATGCTCTTATATGGGTGTGAAGCGGGGTGATGAATGTTGCGCGAGGAGAAGGCTGGAGGCAGTGGGGGATGTCATGTCTGAGGGCAATGTGTGGGGGTGAATATAATGGCAGAGAATTCGTAGTTTGGAAGTTAGGAGGAGGTTTCGGGATTACCAAAAATGTTGTCCAGAGGGCTGAGGAAGGGTTGTTGAGGGGGTTTTCGGACATGTAGAGAGAAGGGAGCGAAACAGAATGACTTCAAGAGTGTATCAGTCTGTAGTGGAAGGAGGCGGGGTGGGGTCGGCCTAGGAAAGGTTGGAGGGAGGGGGAAAAGGGGGTTTTTGTGTGCGGGGGGCCCTTGGACTTCCAGCAGGCATGCGTGAGCGTGTTTGATAGGAAGTGAATGGAGACAAATGGTTTTTAATACATGACGTGCTGTTGGAGTGTGAGCAAAGTAACATTTATGAAGGGATTCAGGGAAACCGGCCCTTTCCCGGACTTGATTCCTGGAGCATGGGAAGTACAGTCCCCTGCACTCGAAGGAGGGGTGTTAATGTTGCATTTTTAAAAAACCTGTAGTGTAAAGCACCCTTCTGGCAAGACAGTGATGGAGTGAATGATGGTGAAAGTTTTTCTTTTCGGGCCACCCTGCCTTGGTGGGAATCGGCCAGTTGTGACAATAAAAAAAAATAATAGATATATATATATATATAATATATATATATATATATATATATATATATATATAAAATATATATATATATATATATATATATATTATATTATTATATATAATATATATATTATATAAAATATATATATATATATATATATATATTATTATATGCTGACATGGCTGAAGCACTTAGAGGGAAAAGACCCTGCCAGGGAAACCAGTGGCACCAACAGTTCCAACACCTCTTGTCCCCACTATGGGAAACCCTTTTAGTGGAAGACTCAGACATTTACAAAGCAAAAAGTCGTCCCATCTGGCTCTGCTGGGGGGGTTACACTGGATAAGGCCACAGCATTATAGGAAATGGTTAATCCAGTTATTGGGGAAATTGCGAGACACTGCTTTCAGAGATCACAAGGTTCGTCAACAATTCCTTGGCTGGTCTGATTCCTGAAGAAATTAGACCTTTCTTTTTTGGTGCAACACTTTGTGCACTTAAAAGAAGGTGGGGGAATTCGGCCAATTGCAGTAGGCAACACGTTACGCCGCCTCGTATCCAAAGCTGCTGTCCGAAGTTTCGTGCACAGGCAGCCATGATGCTTCAACCAAACCAGCTTGGGCTTTGGGGGGTCTCTCAAGGAAGTGGAAGAAAGCGGTTCATGCAACAAGGGCGTATATCAAAAAACCTGCCTGAGGACAATGCAGTGGTAAAATTAGATTTCAATGCGTTCAATCTCCTGAAAAGAAAACGTGGTATTAGCAGCAGTACAAGAACATTTCCCTGGTCTCTTCCCTTTTGTTTCAGCTGGGTATAGAAAGGAATCAATGCTTCTCTTTGGAGAGAAAGAAATCACATCATCGGAGGGTTGTCCAACAAGGAGATCCTCTTGCACCATTTCTCATTCTGTATAGCAGTTAGGGAAATCACAGTCAGACCCCCAGCGAGGCTAAACATCTGGTTCCTAGATGATGGCACACTAGCAGGTACAAAAGAGTCCCTCCTACATGACCTTACACAGTAATGACACGGGGACAGGAAATGGGTCTCATCCTGAATCCACAAAATGTGAAATTTATCTCAGTCAGTCAACAAGTGATAAATGCAGTGAGATCAAAACTAACAGGAGCAGCAGTCATTGCCCCACAAATAGTGTCTTGCTAGGAGCACCTCTGGGAAACAATGCCATTGACACAATTCTCAGGAAGAAATTGGAAGAGTTAAGGAGAATGGGGAACAACGAATAGGCAATCTGGACACCCACGATCCTTGTACCTTCTCACAAAGTGCTTAAGTCTGTCCAGGTTGACATATTTCCCAATGATTCACCTTCAAATTTATAACCCTATACTGCACAATATGACAGTATTCTGAGGCAGATTTTACGAAAGTACTTTAAACCCTTACTCTAGAAGACGGGCAGTGGAACCAAGCTACACTTCCAGTCAGACTAGGAGGCATTGGTGTCCGCAAGTCATCACAGAATTGCGTTTACCTGCTTTTCTGTCCTCGTGTATTGCATCCAGAGAGCTTGTAGCAGCGATTCTCCCTGAACATCTTAGGGACAAGATTGGAGTCCAGGACCAAAAATTCATTGTTGCTCCCCGCAACAACTACAAACAATCGCACTGGGATGGTCCAATAGTGGAAAATATTGCCTCAACAATGCTTCAGACTGTGTCAGGGAAGGAAGAGCCCGCCTCCTGGCAGTGAGAGCCCCCCAGCTAGGGACTTTCTGTTGGGTGTTCCCAACTCCAGCCTTGGGCAACGTCTCGACCCACAGACCATCTGCATCGGTGTTGGGCCCTTCGACTTGCCGCCCCTATTCGCCGAACACAAGGTGTTTTGTGGGAGTGAAACAGCAGACCCATTCGGGGGGGCCATGGTCTTGTGTGCCGTAAATCCGAGGAAAGATTGCAAGAATGAG